>CM042218.1:4010385-4510385 GCA_023566465.1 Cottus gobio
ATCAGCTGATAATCAAATGTTTTTCTTGCCGTCAACGAAAAGATCAAAATGCACCATCCTGCAGCCGCACATACACACTAGTGCACACAAGCCGAGGCTCTAAATAGTGCACATTGTGTAATAATTGATCAAAGCTACAATCCCTTAATAAAAAAAAAAAAATTAAAGTGTATATTTATGAGCAGCTTTTAGGATATGTCTTCAGTAAGAACTTATGGGGCTGAGAAAATTAATGCTATAATGTAATAATAATGTAATCACACCTCAATCTACATTCGTGTTTGGTCAGATGTATTTTTCTTCTGGACCACAGAGAACATCCAGAATGTGCTAAATAAACTCCTCCAAACTTCCTGTTTATAGAGGCATTCAAGATAAACGGGAGGATGAGTGTGTGTGTGTGTTTCTTTTTTTATTTGGTCAGCTTTAATTTGTGCGCCGTGAAGCCGAACCAGACTAAACAACACACTGATTCGGACTCCGGCTCGTGAAAGAGCCCTTAGTCTGTTTCATGAGAGTCCAGCTGTTGGAGGTGAACATGTAACATCTGAATTTGTTTGTGTTGTTCATATCCTTCAGGTGAGGCATGAAAAAGTATTTTCCATTCCTGTATCGGCATCAAAACTCAGTAGTATTTCACCCCGTTCCTTATTTTCAGGTTATTTCTTCACAAGTACTTCATAAAATGTGAAATCAGGAACAAGTCACACGTTGCAGGTTAATTGGACCTTAATGAGCCCCGGGGTCTTGGCTCACACCAGCAGAGCCAACGCTGCCTTCACACACCTTTGGCAGAGATGTCAGAGCTCTCACACACACACACACACACACACGGGGTGAGAGAGCGAGAGGGCCGTTAACGAGCAGCCTAGGAATGTTGATGGTGGCCAGATTAGGAGCGTAGATTAGAGGGCGGGAATTAAATTGTGGCAGCCGGATGCTCGAGCATCCGGGAGCGCCGCTATCAGACCGGAAAGATGGCCGCAAACCCACGTGCATCACTTACATTGACCTTCTCTGTGTTTTCTTTCGGATAGAGTTGTTGTTGTGAGGTGTCAGTAAGTACTCAGAAGAGCTGCACGACGTGTGGCTGACGTGTGTGTGTGTGTGTGTGTGACACACGTGTGTTAACCGGCTGGTGCCTGGAGGAGTCGACTCCTGTCCGTTCATCCTGTGCAACAGTGTGTGTGTGTGTGTGTGTGTGTGTGTGTGTGTGTGTGTGCAACATGTCTGCACACCAGCGTCCTCGTTGGCGGTCTGGGAGGTCGACCCGCTGATTGGCTGGCTGGCGACGCTGCACGGGCTGTGTGAACCGCGGCTTGAGCCACACCTTGTCATGAACCCCCCGCTGTGCTCGGCTAATTAACAGAGCTCAGTGGGAAGCAGCATAGGTATTTCCCTCCAGTATTCAAAGTACGTCAGACGCACAGGACAGTTTGGTGCGTCTGGATTATATTTGCCTTTTAAAGATAAGACCTGGCTTTGGGAAACCAGACGGGAAATACAGATGCAGCCTCTTCTGGATCGTGTACCGAGTGTTCAGGAAGATAATGTGTGTTAACAGATGTGATGAAGGGAAATGCACCCAAACAAGTAATCTGTGTGACTTTGTATATTTTTAGCATTATGTGGCTTTTTTTTCTTTCTTTCATACAATTAAATTTCAGCACATGTGGCCTTGTTTACTAAATGGATTGTCGGTTGCAGCTGTACTGACTGCATGTGTTTGGGTTCGTTCTGGACGTATTCAACATCAGTGTGACCAGTGTAGAGCTGACGTTCCCTCTCTTCCCCCCCCTGCAGGTTCCTCTTCAGCTCGTAGAGAACGTGGAGTGCCGGGATATGTTCCAGCTTCACGTCACCTGTAAGGACTGTAAGGTCGTCAGGTAGGACCCCTTCCTGCTGCCACCTCTTCGTTAAAGGGACCGGAAACTTGATTTAGAGTAAAATCACCTGCACGTGTCCAGACGCAGGATGCTATAGGCGCTACAGTTAGCTGACAGGACGGAGCCATGAGGCTTAGCACTTAAACATGGCACACGCTACACGGGTAACGGAGGAATCCTGCAGCTGTAAAGTGTATGTTTGACCGAGACGAGCCCAGAATGACCCGAAACCAACAGAACGGCCTCCACGAGAAACAAAAAGAAAAGCCGTCAGATGTTCAGCTTTATTTCGTAGGCGTCCGTCACCCGTCAGCGCGTTGGCCGAGTCCTTCAGAACCGAGCACAGCGCTGATCCAACGGGTTTCCTGTGTGACAAACACCTTTTTCATAAAGATGGTAACTCAACCCAATGTCTGTTTCTGTCCGAGCTTCTGTTGACGTCATCGCCCTTAAAACAACTCGAGCGAAATCCTCAATTTGAATACAGCGATTAGTCGGATTTAATACATGAGTTAGTCTTTGATTCATTTATACATGTACTTAGGAAACATGTACAAAATAAGACACCGACAAATTAGGCTCGTTTAGTGAATATTTACCATTTTTAAGATAATTAGTATTACAGATTCATCCATTTCAAATGTCAATCAGTCTTTTTTTATTGAATCAACCCTCTAACATGGAAATACAACCTGTTGGTTCATACGTCCCTTTGTGTGCTGTGAAAATGTTGTTTTTTGTCAGAGCATTCGATTGTTGCTTTAGAAATCGAATGTCAAAGTTATGAATGAAGCTTCAAACTATTCGGTTCAGTTTAAAAACATTCCTCATTAACAGCTGTTTAGCTCCAGATTCACAATGTTGAGCTTTGAGGAACACGATGAGTGTGGATGCTTTATGTAACACTACCTTGAGGAATATTGAGGAGGACACGTGCTTTCCACAAACATTTAACAATCTCAGAAGTAAATATCCATATTGAATGTTTATTTTTAGAGTGTTTTGAAGATCGGTCGTGACGTCGTGTTGTGCGTTTGCTCCTCAGGTGTCAGTTCTCCACCTTCGAGCAGTGTCAGGAATGGCTGAAGCGCCTGAACGCGGTCGTGCGTCCTCCCTCTCGCCTGGAGGACCTCTTCTCCTTCGCCTTCCACGCCTGGTGCATGGAGGTGTACGCCGGCGAGAAGGAGCAGCACGGCGAGCTGTGCAGACCAGGTACCCCCCATCCCCCCCATCCCATACGTCCTCACATGACCCCCCCGGCGGGACCTCCGGTCTAATCGGGCATCTCTGCTCTCTGCAGGCGAACACGTGACTTCCTGGTTCAAGAACGAGGTCGAGAGGATGGGCTTCGACACTCAAAACGCCTGGAGGATATCTGACATCAACAGCAAGTTCAGGTAACAGTGGCTCTCGCTCAGGAGTCCCGCTGCTGTGCGGATTTCCCATCATTCCCGGCGAGTACACGGAGCCGTCCTTTTTGCTTTCATTGGCAAACAGCACAAGTGGGTGTGTGTGTGTTAAACAGTGGGTGCTTGTGTTCTCGTAGTCCACCGGGGCCGCACCCTGGGCTGATAAGAGCCCGGCCCAGGATTAGGTGTCTGCAGACGGAGCCTCTTTCTCTTTATCTAATCATCCCCCCTTCCCCTCTGCTCTGCCAGGCTCTGCCCCAGCTACCCTCAGCAGCTCTTGGTGCCGGCCTGGATCACCGACAAGGAGCTGGAAAATGTGGCGGCCTTCCGCTCCTGGAAGAGGTTTCCTGCTGTGGTTTATAGGTCGGTGTGTTTGAAGGTCGAACCTGTTATCTTTTTTGGAGCTGATTTGCACTTTGGATTCGTTTGTCTATTGAATCAAACCTTCAGATAGTATCTTTATGGCTCTATATCAGTGTCACTGTGGACAGATACCACAGCATACAGCTAATCGCTAATTCCTCTTGGATGATTCACTCCAGGCCTCATTGGTCAATTTAGCTCCATTCAGAGTTCAACACAGTTTAACACTGACTTAAATACACTGCGTCACAGCTAAATGATGTAAGTTAGTAAATTACGGCTGTTGTGTTTAACAAACGGTGCTTGAGATCCTTTGTTTTTTTGTTTTTGGAAAACTACTTAAACCAGAAATGTTAACTTTGTAGGCCTGTTTCAGGTGCGTCACAGCACCTGAAATACACAAGACAAAGAAAAAAAAAAAGGAAAGAAAAGTAAAAATATATGTAATAGGCTAATGGCTAGATCGTAAATGATGTCATAACCCACATCTGGCATGCTTTCTTCCTGTGAATAAGATTAGATCCCAGATGGAATAAACCCCCACATCTTCTCCTAATTCCTCCTGTGTTTGGGCTAACTTCTCCCCCACATAGGCATCAGACCACCGGCGCTGTGATCGCCCGCTGCGGTCAGCCGGAGGTCAGCTGGTGGGGCTGGAGGAACGCCGACGACGAGCACCTGGTCCAGTCCATCGCCAAGGCCTGCGCCGTGGGCGGCAGCTCCCGCAAGCACCTCTCCAACGGCGGCTACTCCAACGGCACCGACCTGCACGACACCGACTTTGGTGAGAGCTCACACCCAGCTGACGACACACACACACACACACACACACACACACACAGCAGGATGCTACCACAACATCTCGCTATCGGCATGCACAGCGGGCGCCGTTGCACAACGCGGCCTGTCGGGGCTCGTCTGCAGCGGCAGGCCGGGATGGATGTCTTCTGATTGTCATAATGAAGCCCCACATGCACACAACCTGTACTGAGAGACACGTTTTCCCTGTACTTGATGTCTGCATCAGAGTCCTCCATGACCAACAGCTCAGAGGTGGAGACGTTGGCCAGCCAGCCCCACAAGTTACTGATCCTGGACGCCAGGTCCTACGCCGCTGCCGTGGCTAACCGGGCCAAAGGGGGCGGCTGTGAATGCCCAGGTAGGTCGGCTCAGTCCCCGGTTACAAGTGGAATTAGGTCAATGGATGCTGTGGATCCAGGAGCTCAGTTCACAGCAAATGTGATTGTTCTGTGTGCTCAAAGGAAAAGCTCCAGCTTTAGCTTTAACCATTGTTTCCCCCCCTCTTCCAGAGTACTATCCCAACTGTGAGGTGGTGTTCATGGGCATGGCCAATATCCACTCCATCCGCAAGAGTTTCCAGTCTCTGCGTTTCCTCTGCACTCAGATGCCCGATCCAGCCAAGTACGTTTTTTTATTTTATTTTACGCCCCCCAGGAGCGCTTCTGATTTTCCACAGACTTTAAAGCTCTGCAGGCTAAAACTATTAAAGTACAAACTTTGCTGTAATAGTCAGTAACTAGTAATCACAGCTGGCCTTGGCTTTACATCTGTGCCTGGTTTAGAGAGCCCGGCCCAAAGGGGAGGATCTCTTTCTGCTGCACTCACTACAGCGATGTCATTCAATCACTGGCTTAAGAGAATGTTTTTAAAAGTAATTAGATCCAATCCTCCCAACTCTGGATCCTAATCCAGAATTTTTCCCACAAACATCCAGTACATGTATATATACCTTCGTACTTTCTTTATTTGAGTATTAATTGTTGTGTCTTTTGCACACTTAATGGTGTTTATGCAAAAAAAAAAAAAAAAAAAACATTTGCACATTCCACACATTTTTATATGATTGTTGACCCTCCGTAGTGTTAAGATACATCCATTCAGATATTATGTGTCCAGTTTACAAAGCATGGTACAACAGGCATAGTTCTGCCTATGTAAATGTGTAATCTTTGTAGACTTAAATAAAGTTTATAGACGATACAAACCACACATAATGGTTAGGATAATAACTCAGATAAGATAAGTGAAACATTTACTCACAATTGAAGTAGATCAAGGTGTATACAGAGCGTGCTGTGTGCAGTGCTATCAGAGCTGGTTTCCTTGTAACTGAAGTGGCCGCAATCGCCACCAGCTCAGCACCGAACGGCAGATAAAGTCGGCAGCCAGCTGGTGAACCCTTATCAGAAGAGTCCAGTATTTTATATTAATGTTGGCTTACACGTGTGACATATCAACTTTAAAAAAAAGGTGGCGGCACGTTGCTTGTTTCTGCTTCCTTCAAGTGGCCAAAAGAAGCTATTGCAGATTTAAAAATTATTTTTTTTCCTCAGATGAAATTGATTAAGAGTATAATTACCACACATTTACATCGTGGTTGTGCAGCTGTACAAAGGCTCAGACGACGTTGCTAACTAGATGACGCTCGTCCTTATAAAACATGTGTGTCTGAGGCGTGTGAGGTCCTCTGACCTGCTTCTTTCTTTTCTTTCTTTTATTTTACCATTATTTAACCAGGCAGATCATTAAGAACAAGTTCTCGTTTACAGTGATGGCCTGACTTACAGTGATTTCTGTGTGCCTGCAGCTGGCTTTCGGCTCTGGAGAGCACCAAGTGGCTGCAGCACCTGTCCCTGCTGCTGAAGGCGGCGCTGCTGGTGGTCAACGCGGTGGACCGGGACCACAGGCCGGTCCTGGTGCACTGCTCCGACGGCTGGGACCGCACCCCTCAGATCGTGGCTCTGTCCAAGGTGCTGCTGGACCCTTACTACCGCACCATCGAGGTACAGGAGACTCTTCAGCTCTCAGCTCCACCACTGACCCCTGTGACCTTTTGTTTGCTATTTTTATTTCCATTTTTAGGGTTGTGTTCCCATGTAAACTCTCCCACCATTGACATACGATATGTAATACGTGTGACATTTATAATGCATCTAAGATGTAATTGATACAGAAATCTGGCGCCGTCTCTGTGCAGGGCTTCCAGGTTTTGGTGGAGACCGATTGGCTCGACTTCGGCCACAAGTTCGCCGACCGCTGCGGCCACGGGGAGAACTCCGAGGACCTGAACGAGCGCTGCCCCGTCTTCCTGCAGTGGCTGGACTGTGTTCACCAGCTGCAGAGGCAGTTCCCGTGCTCCTTCGAGTTTAACGAGGCCTTCCTGGTGCGTTCAAAGTCCGGTGTAGTGAAGCCCAAGAGATTCCTGAGATACGATGATTCAGAAAGCTGTTTGTAGTGGAAGCCTCTGATTCAAGTGCATTCATGTCTCTGCTCTTATTATCATACCTGGAGTGTGTGCACGAGCCTCTACATGTGTGTGTGTGTGTGTGTGTGCGCAGGTGAAGCTGGTGCAGCACACCTACTCCTGTCTGTTCGGCACCTTCCTGTGCAACAGCGGCAAGGAGAGGGAGGACCGGCACGTCCAGGAGCGGACCTGCTCCGTGTGGTCGCTGCTGAGGCCGGCCAACCGCCCGCTGAGGAACATGCTGTACTCGTCACACTCCGAGACCGTACGTCCTCCGTTGTACCGCCGGCTCGAGTTCTGTGGGAAGCGGGTACTGCTAGTTCTGGTGTGGAGACGGAGGATGGAGTCAAGTTCATAATGTTAAAGGAAACGTATCAGTGGAATTTATTTAAAAAAATAAAGAAGCCCCTGGAGGCCTACTTTTCCTAATCCTGCAGGTTCAGACAGCAAGGTCTTACAATGCATTGTGGGAAAGATGAGCCCCGGAGCTTTGCATTTCATAACGTCTCTTTGGATTTCTCGCTAATTGTTTTGGGCTGTGAGATTTGAGTTGTTGTGGTTACTGTTGTTTTTGTTTTTGCACTGTTTCATAACCATAAATATTCTCCACTTACCATGAGGGGAACATAATTAATAATGGTTGTTATTTTTTTAGGTGTTTCAGACTTTTTTATTATTTGTTTCCAGATTATTTTGCCTTCTTTCTTCTGATTACACCAAGTTAAGCTTGCAGCTGTTGTTGCAGGTTCTCCACCCGGTGTGTCACGTACGCAACCTGATGCTGTGGACGGCGGTCTACCTGCCCAGCTCCTCCCCCACCACGCCCTCGGATGACTCGTGCGCGCCCTACCCTGTGCCCGGTGGCAACCCCGAGGACGCGCCCCTGGGCAGGTGAGCCTGGCGCGCTGGCACCCGACCCCTCCCCCTCTCTTCCTCCCTCATGTAAGATACTCGCAGGTCGAGGACGCCCACAGCCGGGCGGGCCGGGGCTTTTCAACGCCACTGATAAGATACTTTGAGAGCTACAGGAAGTGGTTTCATTTCAATGATGGCGTCATTTATGATGCTCTAAGTTAGGGACCATGTCCGACTGCTTCTCCTTCATTGTTCTTGTTTTGATGGGACTAATGGGATTTATTCCACTAAACATTGTGTAATGAATGTGTCTACAGCTGTGGACTCATCATAGGGTCTTAAACACATTATTCTGTAAGTAAATGCTGTTTCCTGAGCATAATTCTCCTTCTGTTTGCCCTTCAGACGTACGAAGACTCGCTCCTTCGACAACTTGCCCAGTGCATGTGAGCTGGGCAGCTCCCTGGCGCCGAACCGCCGCTCCAGCGACCCGAGCCTCAACGAGAAGTGGCAAGACCACCGGCGTTCTCTGGAGCTCAACATGGCGGCCGGGCCCGAGGGAGGCGGAAACCCAGAGCAGGAGGCGTGGCCTAACGGAGTGGGGCCTTACCCGGACGGCGTGGACTCTGAGCTGGAGGACAGCCCGCAGCCCCGGGGCTCGCTCGCCGAGCTCGGACAGGAAGCCGCTGTGTGCGCCGCGGCGACCGCGGAGGAGGCGGAGCTCTCTGTGGCGGTGGGCGTGGCCCAGGGCCAAATGGAGAACATCCTGCAGGAGGCCACGAAGGAGGAGGCCGGCGCAGACGCTCAGAGAGAGGGGATTGCTGCTGCTGTCGCTCATGTCGCCGACACCGTCGACACAGAACCAGAGGAAGTAGCGAAAGTGGACGAGGACGATCGGCGTGCTGAGGTCAACGGGGCCGAGGCGCCGAGAGAAGCACTCACTAATGGTCACCGTCCAGTAAACGGCGTAATGGAGGCTGAGGAGAAGGAGGCGTCTCCTCCTCTGCCCACACAGGTGGCAGAGGATCCACAGGCAGCTGAGGTGACTCAGGCCCCAGCAGAAGATCTGGAGAACCAGGATGTAGAGGACTCTTCTGCACGGGAGGAGCTCGCACATGGACCCGGCGAGTCCGGCTCAGACGAGCCAGAGCAGCCCGCGGCCCACAGAACTATAACCAACGGCTTTGTGGACGAGGAGACCTGCAATGACTCTGACCACGGAGTCGCAGAGCTCGAGGGCCGGGTGGACAAGAGGGCCTCCCTGATGGAGAGCTCCACGGAGACTCTAACTGAGGAGGCCTGCAGCCGGGTGGAGCCGCCGGCGCAGCCTCCGGTATGTCCGGCCCGTCAGCCCTGCAGCGATGCCAGGAACCAGTCGCCCTGCTCCAGGAAGGAGAAGTGCCTGGAGGCGGGCGAGCACGGCTTCACCAGAACTTTAAACGGGGGCACCAAGCGGCCCTCCGTCAGTGCCTTTCAGTGTGCGAGCGCCGAGCTCGGCAGGGACGGGTTTTGTAACGGCGACAGCGCCGACGCGGAGCCCTGCGGCGGACACCACTGGGTCAAAGGGAACGGAGAGCCGGTCCCCCTGAGTCGGCAGGTGTCCCTGGCGAGCTGCAACTCCATGGTCCTCCATCCGCGGGGCAGCTGTTCCCAGCACCGCTGGTGCCACGCCCTGCTGGGCCGGGCCGCCGTCAGCCCCGAGCAGCCGCCCCGCAGCCACCTGGACGACGACGGGCTCACCCTGCACACGGACGTCATCCAGCAGAGGCTGAGGCAGATCGAGGCCGGCCACCAAATGGAGGTGGAGACTCTGAAGAAGCAGGTCCAGGAGCTGTGGAGCCGCCTGGAGAACCAGCAGCACGCCGGATCCCACCGGGTCAACGGAGACATGGGGGACGAAGTGGTAAGACGACCAGCTGGTCACCTCCTGGAGGGTTGCATTTAAGTCCTTCACACTCCTGATTCTCTGTCTCCCCTCCATTCAGACCTCAATGACGGACTCCGAGTTCAACCTGGACCCCAACTGCTTGTCGCGCTGCAGCACTGAGCTTTTCTCCGAGGCCAGCTGGGAGCAGGTGGACAAGCAGGACACGGAGGTGAGCAGCCGGGCCGCGGCCTCGGCTGGTTATGGTTCTGTCGATGGGAGCTGTGGGAGCTGTGCACTGAGACCAGTCTGTGCCTTGCAGGTGACTCGCTGGTACCCGGACCATCTGGCGGCCCAGTGTTACGGCTGCGAGAGCCGGTTCTGGCTCGCCACCAGGAAGCATCACTGCAGGTATGCACTGTCATCCAGCTGCAGGCGCTCAAACCTCCGGTCCCCATCATCATTGACCTCTCCCGTCTGTCCTCTGGAGGCTTAAAGAGACGTTCCCTCTGTTTAAGCTCGCCCCTCTTCTGTTCAGGCCGAGTCTGTGTATCCAGATGCATCCAGACGTTTAGCTTTCAGTTCACACTGTGTGTCCTTTTCTGCTGGGATTGTACTCCCTCTCCACACATGTCATTTACGTGTCTGCAGACCAGAGCTCAAAATCAGATCTTTGACTAATTGTTATGAATATGCTGCTTGTATAAAATATTTCAGTTTCAATTCATTACTTATTACAGCAAATATGGTTAAGACAATCAAATGCGTCCCTAATATGATTTAAATGTCCGGCAAGACACATTTTAGTGCTGTGTCCTGTCGTCTCATTAAAGGGCCACACCAGTGGTTCAGTATCAAGTTGTGAGAGACACTTAAAAAATGGCCCAGAGGTAGAAAGGCCAGGATGGACTTTTAAGCCCTCGTATGGGTCCAGAAACATTGAATCCTACGTTCCCCATAATGCATCTTGATTACCTGTTTTACGTCCTCCCTGCCTGGTAAACACCCGCGGTTTGAAACGCAGGGTTTCTATTATCCATCCACTCAAACCCGAGCTGAGATGAACCGGATGACATCCTGATGTCCACGGAGACAGAATTGAATAGAATTGATTGATTTTTGGATTTTTAGATACCGTGTGCCGTCCTGCACTGACGAGCCCCGACATAACCGGGCCAACCTGAACCTCTTAGAGGATCAGGAGATCGTTTTGGGGATTTGAGGCCTGCAGAGTGATCTGATCCGACTGAGAGATTGACGGTTGAAGCTCCTTTAGAAGGAATAGTCGACTATTCGGGGATCACCTCTAATCAATGTAATCACTGATTGGCAGAGTAGGATTAATGTGGATGCCTAGTTGCTCATCCTGTGTGGTCTGGACTGCAGACAAAACTGAATTCAATAATCTGGAATATATTAATCGGTGAAAAAAAATATTTCAGCCGTGGATTCAAAAAACAGAAGTCTGGAAAAAACAACAACACAACAGTGTAGCAATGCAGCCGTTTCACGATTTGTAGCGATCTTAGATTTTCTAGATTTTAGAAGAAAAAATAAATACTTAGTGTCACACACATCCTCAGCAGGAAGTGTGTGTGAAGTGTGTGTGAAGTGTCTCCACTGCTCAGGCAGTTCTTATCCATTGTCTGCCCCTCTCTACAGTGGCAGGGAGCCTGTCCAGGAGGTCTGGTGAGATCCGGCTCCCCTGTCCCCTTCACCCCCCACCCCATCCCCCACCCTTTAACCTGGCATCGCTGTACCTTCCTCCTCCTAACCCCTCCCCTCCCCGCTGCCCCTCCCCCTCCTCACCTGTTGCATCAGGTTTCCCTTCATTCTGTTCTAGTTGTTAGACGCTTTTCAGGGAAATCTCTCTCCATGTCTGAGACGTCCTGCTGAGCCAATGTTTACATTCAGCGACTATTATTATTATTATTATATTTTATTTTTTTATTGGCTGTGTGTGAGCAAGGTTCTGTCAGCGGGAGGGAGGACTGTGATTGGTCGAGGGCAGATTGTTACTTCACCTGGAAAAAAATATAATCTTAAAAAAAAAAAAAGGACTTTCTCAACCTCAACACTCCTCCTGCCATAGCACCACATCCTCCCCCCTCCGCCTCCCCCCACCCCCCTCAACACACAACATGGCAGCATGCTGCCTGCATCACCCCGGCAGCACCGCATGGTCCTGGAGGCCGCTCGCTCCACCCGGTGGTCTTAGAGGAGGGAGAGAGGGAACCAGGTTGTTGTTTCAGGCAGATAGCAGAGCTGTGTGTGTCAGTGTGAGCATGGCCTTACAGCTTAACCTCAGCATGGGCGGCCTTCCTGTCTAGTGACGGTAACGTGTGTTATTTGTTTTTTAATGGGCTGAATAATGAAGTTGCTGAAAACAGGATGCTGGGAACCTCTCATATCTTCCTGACACCGGTTTAAAAAAAAAAAAAAAAAAAAAAAAAAATTAGCTGTCCAAGGTGATCAGATTGTAATCAGACGAAGCAACAACAACAATAACAAAAATCATGTTTTTTTTTTAAATCTGTTTATTTTCAGGAGACACATTTCCACATCCTGTTCTTTAAATGTGGTTTAAATAATACAGGCTAACTTAATCTTAGCTTGCTAAAATGATAACTTTGTTCTTGGAACTATCTATTTCCATTATTATTATTATTATTATTATTATTATTATTATTATTATTATATTTCCATTATTGTCTTATTCAATTGTCTCAAAACTACTGAAACACATCAATGCGTTGCACTGGGTAACATTTGACACATTGTAGTTTATTTTGAGTATTTAGAAAATATTCGTTAGTATTTTAGAGGGAAAATATTTATTATTTATTTAAGAGTATTTATTTTGAGTATTTTAAAAAATATTTAGAAAAGCGCTATATAAACAATAAATAAATAAAAAGTATTATTTAATCTCTTTTTTTACTTCCGTTAAACATTTGTTAAAAACAACGGTGCCTATCAAAGATGTTATAAATAACCACATTTCTTTCCTCCTAAAGAAGTAATTTGTATATGGAAAGAAGTAATTGTGTAAAAAGTGTATTAAAAATCCAGGTTTGTGTCGACAATAGCTGGAGAAAAACCTGAAATCAGCTTTAAATTCATAAAACAAATCTAGACTCACACTCGCATGCACCGCTTGTTGGACAATCAAATGAAGCTAACGCAGTTTTCCATGTGTGAAGACACAGAGGACCGAATGCCAAGGAGCCCGGTGGCCCGGTAGCCCGGTGGCCCGGTAGCTGTAGCCGTGTGGGGGTCCAGCAGTGACCCCTCTGTGCTTCTCTGCAGGAACTGCGGTAACGTGTTCTGTGCCAGCTGCTGCGACCAGAAGATCCCAGTGCCAAGCCAGCAGCTTTTCGAGCCCAGCCGCGTCTGTAAGATCTGCTACGGCAGCCTCAAGCTCAGCCCGGCTCCCCTGGACCGGGACCTGGACCGGGACCGGGACCGGGACCTGGACCGGGACCGGGACCTGGACCGGGACCTGGAGAAACCCATCACAGCCAGCTCCAACTGAGCCTCAGAGCCCGGGGACAGGACGCACAGCTGAGGACGAGCTACACCGAATGTTGTGTGTGTGTGTGTGTGTGTGTGTGTGTGTGTGCGTGTGTGTGTGTGTGTGCATGTGTGTGTGTGTGTGTGTGTGTGTGTGTGTGTGTGTGTACCGCAGAGATGCAACTTTATGTGTATATACAGAGGACGACATAGCGGAGGAGCTGAATGACGTGTTGGTGAGATGCAGAGCGCTCTGAAAGGTGTGTGTGTGTGAGTGTGTGTGTGTGTGTGTGTGTGTGTGAGAGAGATAAATGCACACATTGGCCACACAGATGGTTTGTGGCAGTGACAGTACTCCGAGCCCAGAGGAGTGGACATCCTGGTGCCTTGGGCCCGGCAGGTGGTCTCACTGTGCTGGAGGCTCCTGCAGGGCTTCGGCCCGTTGAACCTTCACCGGCTCCACCGGCTTCTCGTCAGACTCTAACGTACCGTCATCTCAAAGCTTGGACTACTTTTACTTTTGAGAGTGTGTGATGAGTAGCAACATGGAAAATCTCCCGGCAATCACGAGGCGGTCCCCCCAGCTTTAGGAACGTCGGGGATCTGACGTTCACGCACGTCGTTTAGGAGAATCTTCAAGGGTCAGTTCACCCAGATCGCTTTGAGATCTCATTTCTGAGTCATCAAATCCTTTTACCAATCAATCAATTCATGTTTTCTCTATCCGTCATTTAGCAGAATATAATGAAACATGACCATGTCTAAGCGCCCGAGGCCACATATTCATATTGCTTGTTTTAGTCCAAAACTAAAGCTTTGATAACAAATATGACAAAGAAAAGTTGCTTTAAAAAAAAAAAACGATTTGAGGACCTGGAACCGTGTTTTCTTCAATTTGACTAATAGATTATAAAATAACATTGTTTGTGGCCTTTAGTGCTGAAAAACAGCAGAAGCTGCACTCCACTGATTTATTAATAAACCTTCCAGACAGTTGGGGTTATTATAATATACATTATTTTAAAAATTGTCCAAATTGATGCAGCAGAGCTTGCTGTATCTTGACTTTTAGTCCGGAGCGAGTCTACCCGGTTACCCCCCACATCTTTAAACCTCATAAGGTTTCCGTCTGGTCTCTGATGACATCATCATTTTATTATTTAGACTTGATCACCCTCCTAATCCGTAGAAGACATTAAACATATTTTAATGTGAACACATGTAAAACCGTGCACCCATTAATGGATAATAATCCACAATTTTGGTGCACTGACCCTTTAATATTCTCTGGACTGAACCTCAATTCAGAGTTTGTTCCCGAGTTGAGATTCGGCTCAGGCTAGGTTATGGATTTCTAGGATTTCTGTTTGTCTCAAAGTACTTTACTACTTTTGAATACTTATCCCGTTCACAGTGAGGAGACGTTATTATTATTATTATTTTAAGCATAATTTCCCATGAGTCTTAAAACAGGACTAGTTAGTGATCCGACCCCGCTGATGGACTGTTATCCAGCTGATGTGTGGTGGCGGCCGGTGAGCTGCAGATCATTTGTGCCCGACACGCTGACTGGCTGAGTAATCTCTCCTGTTGGCCACGCCCCTTTTTACCCAGCAGGCACTGGAGCTGAGTCTCTCACTGGAAATCACTAGCAAAGTTTGAATTTGACACATTTAGCTTCCATGTTCAAATTCTTAAAACATCATATTCTCATTTTAGAATCGAATTGTTTTTCCCAGGGTGCATCAGACCGTGACCTCACTTGTGCTCTCCGCTGTTATTGGCTGAAACATCACGGAGCGCCGTGGCAACAGAAAGGGCTCTTCGTTACTCACACAGCTTCACTGAGACGCCCAACTCCCATTCAATGACCTCCTTACTTACACACACACACACACACACACTATTTTGTAAAATAAATGAATAAAATAATATATTCAGATACCTATATAGCATTTAAGAAAAATGTATAGAATCCTTGAATAGTGGCACTTAATTAGTCACCAAAACTTTTTTTTATTTCTTTGTTTTATTATGTTATTAATTGCAGAAAAAACTATTTTGCAACCTGTCGAAGATAACAGGTGTTTTTTTTTTTTTTTTAAATAGCGATGCAGGGTGTCCTGTTTTGATGCTGCAGTGGTTTTCCCTTTCAAATGCGATCATCATTATTTTTTATTTAATTTATTAAAGTTTTGTTGCTGAATTTTCTGTTTCGAATCCAGACAATTCAAACGCCACCGGATAATCAGTGTTCACTGGGATGAGGTGGTTCTGACCCGCGGCTCCGGCGACACCCGTCATTTCTGTTTTCATACCGCAGACGGATCTGTGGCTGAAACCACGTCCACGTTCGGAGGGGAAGGGGGCGGAGTCACGTGACCTCACGTGAAAACACAACGCGTCTGTAGCCAATGAGAAGTCTATGCAGCGAGAACAGCGGTCCAAAACAAGCAGCCTAAACCCAAAATATAAGCCCCTCCCCCTTCACACACACACACACACATTACTCCACTCAAACTCATCTACAAACACTACCTCTACTTTGTACACTCACTCGTTCACACACACGGATTCACGCTGAGCTTTACAGATCATTGAGAATGGCCTTTTGTTCTTATCGCTGCATTTTATTTTCCTCCCCTCAGTCAGCTGGAGATTTAAAGGTACAGCGCACAACCCCCGACTTTCATTTGTATCGTTGAGACTGCCAATCTGTTAATCTTTCTTCCTCGTCAGCTGCTAACTATAACTGTGATTGACAGCATGCTATGGAGTCGTACTGGAGCTGTATCGCTGATCATATCTCCTGTTGGGTTGACATGTAGTAATAATAATAATAATTACATGTGGTGGTCAGAACAACAGCCGGCTGGACGCGTTTGTGTCGCTGCTCCTGTGGAAGTGGTGAAGGGGTTTCAATCAAACGCTCCGACCTTCCGTCTTTAAATTATGAATTTGTTTGCCCCTTTATAGATGTAATATTTACAAAAATACTTGGAAAAAAGAGGCATTAACGGCTCTACCACATTAAATGCGAAGGAAATACAAACGCTGGTTCCACCCGGACAAGCCTCTAATCAATTTATGTTTTTTTTTGGTCATCTGATGAAATTTAGACCAACTGATCGTCAACCAGATTATTGATCCATCGTTTCCAATGAGGATGTAAAGCTCTCATTGACAGGTGATTTATTCCACGGGTTCACACGCCCCTAAGTGTCAAAGTCATAAATGTTGCCAGGAAATGTTTCCTGGTCTCTTAAATATAGATTATCAAATGGTAATAAAAAGATGAATGTGGCTCCACTGAGTTGCGTAATGTCCCGTTGCCTGTAAACGCACCTTCACTGTGTTCTCACCACCATCACAGGCACCGAGCTCGACTTGTTCACAACCCATGAATGTGAAATGTGTAAAAACAACAACAACAAGAGATGTCATTGGGAAGACACGGCCACAGAGGGCATCATAATAAAGCTGTGTGTGTGTGTGTGTGTGTGTGTGTGTGTGTGTGTGTGTGTGTGTGTGTGTGTGTGTGTGTGTGTGTGTGTGTGTGTGTGTGTGTGTGTGTGTGTGTGTGTGTGTGTGTGTGTGTGTGTGTGTGTTTTAACAGGTCATCCCTTCACACACCTCGTCGGTACGATCCCTTGCTGTCTGTTTTTGATTTTTATTTCCTGCCAAGGACTTCTCCGGGTCTGCATATGTTGTATCTCCCTTCACTCACGCTGACGTCTCTGCAACAGCCCGTGTGTGTGTCTGCATCGAGCATTGGTGTGTGTGTGTGTGTCTCTTTTGTGGAGACTGGTGCCAAGCAGTTTTACTACGGGTCTCTCACAAAGGGATCACTCGTGCCCCCCATCTGTTTGATAAGCACTTTGCCCCGTCTCATGTCTGTCAGGCGTGTTTAGCTGTACATAGCAGTTTCCTGTAACAAGTGCTCCTTGTTCAGTCTGAATATTTTGTTTTGTCGGATTTACTTTAAAGAGCATTGCATTTGTTGTAGAATTAAAAAGGAAAAAAATAAACTAGATAAACCTGCTGTGTTGTCTGCTAGCAGCACCTGATATCTGAAAACACACACACACACACACAGGGAAGAAAGACACTTCATTCATGTTTAATGCATGTACTAGTACACATCTCTAAAAATCCAGAAAATCTTAAGTTACTACCTAACATCAACGTCTACGTATCGAATGCAAAATCCAAGTGATCACGGAAAAGAACAACGGAGAGGAAAGCGACACGCTGCTCTGAGTTAGTCATGCTCACTGGTGAGACGAATGGATGCGGTCGCACTGGAGAGACGACACGGACGATCACTAGACTTCAAATCACGGCACAGCAACGGGACATCTGTACCATAGTCAGCAGCAGCAGCAACCTGGCTGCAGGTGCTGCAGCAGCAGGTGCGGCTGCAGGTGCTGCAGCAACCAGACTGCAGCAGCAGCAGCAGCCAGACTGCAGCTGCAGCAGGTGCAGCAGCAGCAGGTGCAGCAGCAGCAGGTGCAGCAGCAGCAGACTGCAGCTGCAGCAGGTGCAGCAGCAGCAGACTGCAGCTGCAGCAGGTGCAGCAGCAGACTGGTGCAGCAGACTGCAGCAGCAGCAGACTACAGCTGCAGCAGGTGCAGCAGCAGCAGACTGCAGGATGTCCGGCATCAGAGGACGGCCGCTGGTTTCTTGATCTTAGGTTTGCTCAAAACAACACGAGGAACACTTGCAGCAAAACATTGTGTAATAATTGTTTCACAAAGTATGGCCGTTAAAGCAATTATATATATATTAAAAGGCTATTGAGTTAAGAGGACCGGACATCGGATCCGGAGAAAGAAGACTGGTCGTGTAACAAGAACAAGCTTTTAACTGTTCAAATCCAATCTCATGTGCAAAGTCTTGCCTCATAAACTTCAGATTCTTAATGAAATATTGATATATTTCGTAAACCAACAGCAACAATCTCCCTGCAACATCTTTAGAAACTCATTGTTAAAAAATATAGACATGGCTTTACCAGCCGACTATTCCCTTTTTCTATAAAAACTCAGACAGCGATATTTACAATTTTTGAGTACATATCATAAAGTAGATTATCTTGATCTGTAGATCAGCGGCTCCCGGCCACCACATCTACCGAGGGAGTTCTCCCATGAAAGCACGGGTCAGAAAGAGAGGGAGGATTGTCGCAGGAGACGAGTCCCAGTGCAGGTTTATGTGTTACTGGGGAGGGGCTGCACTATGTACAGGCAATGGGGCTGACATCCAGCCTGGGTGTGTGCGTGTGTGTGTGTGTGGGTGTGCATGTGGGTGTGCTTGCACTCAGGGGGCATCAAGAGTTTCCCAAAGTTTTTCTTCAACCTCCAGTCAGGAGCAGAGAGGAACTGGATTCACACCGATGACTGATCCCACACCTGCAAGACGACAACGAGGGCAAAAAGTTCACATTTCACATTACGACATCCACATGTGTGATTATATAAAAACATGTGCAGAGCTTCTGACTGACTGTGCATCTTCATATTACAGCCTCTTGTACTAATAAATTCATAGTTATAGGTTTTTATAATTTAATTATGTTTGTTTGTTCACATCAAAGCAGTCTTTACATTTGGGATTATCTTTTTATTCTAGCACAGGTACAACCATAAGGCTATTGGTACTAATGTAGTTTTTACTCACCAGGAGTAATTAATGCATTTGATGGGGTCTGTTGTGATAGTATAATATGCCATACAGAATTATGAAGTGAAGATATCACTTCATGGATTTAAGGTGGTAATTTTAGTTTATTTTTCATGACGTCTTTTAAACTAAATATCATCACTTCATAATTATTTATGGCATATTATACGATCACAACAGTCCCCAATCAAATGCATTAATTATCAGCTTTTATTATGAAAGCTTACTTTTTGTCTCTTTTATGACTTATACTAAAAAGCTCCCCGGCCTCCGGTGTTAATTAGTCACAGGAGTGAGTTTTAAAGTAGAGACAGGCAAAACAAAAAGTGAGCTTTAATAATAAAAGCTGGCAGTGATGTACATTTATCTGTGTGTCAAATACTCAAGAGGCTAATCAACTAATGACAAACAGGTGTGGTGGGAAAAGACAAAGACGGGAATAAAAACCAGGAACTTCAAAGAACCATTAAAAAATAATAATAATTTCAGTCATAGTAAAGTAGCGACACATACAATGTAATTATGAAAGTAATTGTATTACATAACTACACATAAACGCATGTAAATGTATGGTCCACATGGTAATATCCACCGGGACCCCCCTACATTACCTTGTTAACGGGGGCCAGCTGCGTTCGGACCGACCCGGCATGGAGCCGGCCGCTGTCTCCGAACCTCCCCGGCGACCTCTCCCTGCGGCTGTCCAGCACCCTGCCGGGCGACTTCTCCCGGTCCAGCGGCCGGGCGGGCGACTTGTCCCGCCTGAACTCGGTGCGGCCCTCCCGGTACCGGTGTGGCGTGCTGGGCTCCCGGTGCAGACCGTCATGGCTGCCGGGGCCCGAGGTCAACCGCTTGGTGATGTGCTCCGTGTAGGTGGGCGGGCCTCGCTTGCTGGGACTTCTGTAGGAACCAAGCAAAGGGTTTCAGGGGTTGACAACGTTATCGGGAAATCCATTTTATACATTTCACAGCAGATGGCACTGTTGGCCTGTCCAATAAAAGAGTTTTCTACCTGTGAGTTTGGACTGCAATGTGTTTTCTAGGTGTTTGAGTGTTTTTAAACCATCTGCA
Source organism: Cottus gobio (assembly GCA_023566465.1). NCBI lineage: Eukaryota > Metazoa > Chordata > Actinopteri > Perciformes > Cottidae > Cottus > Cottus gobio. Next base: position 4,030,294 of record CM042218.1, read on the forward strand.
CTCATGCAATTCAGTATTTCTTCCTCTATTCTGTTGTTGCTCAAACTAAGGAAGGGAGCTGACCCTCTGCTGGAGCTGGTCCTCTGCAGCTCCCCCGTTTCCCTGATCAGGCTTCCCTTACAGCAGATGACCCGCAGCTTGTTCTGGTAGGAGGAGGCCAGGTAAATGGCCCCGGAGGAGATGGCCGGGCCAAGGTAGCGAGGGTTGGGGATGTCCAGGTGAGCCAACACTGTAGGGCTGCAAGCATGGACGGCAATGTGAGAAATACAGCCAACGCCTTGCATGTTAAGGTTTTTCCAATGTAGTCAGAGGAAGTCTCTCTCACCCCAGAGAAGCATGTCCCTGCACCTCAATGACGTCCAGAGAGTTGAAGTAGGTGACAAACAGGTAGGGCTCCCTGTAAGCTGCACAGGGAAACACAGTCAGTGTGTGATGCCTTGCTGCTGATTCCTGTATGGATGCATCAGAAAGCAGCAGAGGTTTCAAAGTGCGTTTACCAAAGGACAGCGGCAGACGACTCCACTTAATGTCCTCGGTGCGGCTTCTTCGCCCGTACGTGTCCACAAACACCCCGAACTCTGCCACATACAGAAAGCTTACTATACACTCCTGTGTGCCGCTTAAAACTCAAGACAGGTCATGGTAAGTCTTGTAGTAGTGTCACTGACAGTGGAGATTAAAAGATATACAAAAGATAAGGGTCACCCTCCTTTTACAAAGTACAATTGTATGACCTGCATGTTCAGTGTAGCATACAAACGTTGTGCGTTCAAACACACCGTGAAAACACAGCAGGTATTCTTCCTTCTGCATGCTGCTGGCCACCTGCATGATGGAGATGGGGAAGCTGTGGGAGGAGGCCGCGAACACCGCCGAGGCCAGAGACACGTCGTTCTTGTCCAGGAACTCTGCAGCGGACATCATACGTCTTGTGAGGGTTATGGACATATGAAGTCAGATGATTCTTAAAGTGCATCCTGTGATTGTCTGGTACCCCAAAATGCATTGCATGGGGGTATTGTTTATGTTTTCAAGCAGGTAAATCATAATGTAGAGCAAATTGTTGCACACCAGTAGGTCATCGGGTAAAAAAACTCAGAGATATTTTGGTTGTCACTAAATATCTGTATCACAGTGAGCGGGAGTTTTTTGTTCTATACATGCAGGTAAATCAATACAGCTATAGCTTGCACACAACGTGATCAAGGTCTTACATCACAGTCAGACCTCAACCCTAAATGAAATAGTCGTAAAATACTACATATAACAGATATGAGCCACGGTCCTGCAAGAAACAACAGAAAAGGATGGCTGTTTGTTTATTACATGGTTTTTCCATATTTAGATTTTTTCTAACTGCAAAACTGCTGTCATGCTCATGTTGTGATATTCTACTAGTGTCCTAACCCTCGAGCACGAACTGCTTCATCTCAATCTCATAGAACTTGTTGGTGCCGATGATGATGCTGTAGCTGGTCAGGTGGATGCAGCTGCAGGGCTCCAGAGTTTCAATCTCCTGTGAGGCCAAGAATGAGACATGAGTGACAGAAACCACTTTGGGCTGTTTGGAAACATGTATGATGGCAGAAGGCCTCGAATATTTACATAGGACCCTGGTTACATAGGACCCTGGTTACATAGGACCCTGGTTACATAGGACCCTGGTTACATAGGACCATGGTTACATAGGACCCTGGTTACATAGGACCCTGGTTACATAGGACCCTGGTTACATAGGACCCTGGTTACATAGGACCCTGGTTACATAGGACCCTGGTTACATAGGACCCTGGTTACATAGGACCATGGTTACATGGACCCTGGTTACATAGGAGGACTCTGGGAACATAAGAGGACCCTTGTTACATAGGACCATGGTTACATGGACCCTGGTTACATGGACCCTGGTTACATGGACCCTGGTTACATGGACCCTGGTTACATGGACCCTGGTTACATGGACCCTGGTTACATAGGACCATGGTTACATAGGACCCTGGTTACATAGGACCCTGGTTACATAGGACCCTGGTTACATAGGACCCTGGTTACATGGACCCTGGTTACATAGGACCCTGGTTACATAGGACCCTGGTTACATAGGACCATGGTTACATAGGACCATGGTTACATGGACCCTGGTTACATAGGAGGACTCTGGGAACATAAGAGGACCCTTGTTACATAGGACCATGGTTACATGGACCCTGGTTACATAGGACCATGGTTACATGGACCCTGGTTACACAGGACCATGGTTACATGGACCCTGGTTACATGGACCCTGGTTACACAGGACCATGGTTACATGGACCATGGTTACATGGACCCTGGTTACATGGACCCTGGTTACATGGACCCTGGTTACATAGGACCATGGTTACATGGACCCTGGTTACACAGGACCATGGTTACATGGACCCTGGTTACATGGACCCTGGTTACACAGGACCATGGTTACATGGACCATGGTTACATGGACCCTGGTTACATGGACCCTGGTTACATAGGACCATGGTTACATGGACCCTGGTTACATGGACCCTGGTTACACAGGACCATGGTTACATGGACCCTGGTTACATGGACCCTGGTTACAGGACCCTGGGAGTGTGTTAGGATGTGGTGTGTTGTGAACAAATGGAACGGTTCATACTCACCTTACGAATGCAGTATTTGTTGAGATTGTCGTTGTAGCGCAGAATGGTTATCTTGTTGGGCATAGCGGCACAAATACAGGGTCCGTTATCTATCTGTAAACAGAACGCAGATGTTCTAAAGTCCTCCAACAAAAAAGAAAGTGCTTTTAAAGTCAGGAAGCTTGAGCTCGAGCTTCACAGAGGAGAGGAAGACCTACTCTCCCTGCAGCAAACAGATGGCAGCCCTTCACCGTCTCAAAGATGTAGGGAGCCAGTTCAGACTGGCTGGGCAGGTGGGACTGGGCCAGAGACTGCTTCACCCTCTTTATCTCCACCAGGCACAACGCCCTCTCGTCCCCTGCAGCACACAGACAGACGTTACCCTGGAGCTGCCGGTCCTATCTGACCAGATGAAGCACATCTACAAGTTTCACCGGAATTATAGGATGGCAGTGTTAACGTTTATAATGATGGATCATAATTGCAGAGCCTCGATTATGGCAGTTACTTTAAATGGAAAGAGCATATTGGCTTTTTGATTCATGAACAACACTCACTCCCTGAATTGAATTAACCAAAAGTCTAGACTCAGCAGACAGTTATCATCTGTTGATAATAACAAAGCGGGGCATCTCACCAACAATCATCAGAAGTTTCTCCTGCTCTTTGATGATGTGGATCTGAAAGACTGATCCCAGGCCGGGGACGTGAGTTAGAGAGTTCTTGATCACATTCAGGGCATACAGGCCCTCCTCCGAGCCCACCATGACGATCTGCAGCACAGCAAGACGACATCATTAACATGTGCATCATTATTTCGGTGAACATTTCAAACAGGAGCAAACCTGGGCCGGGATGCTCCAGCATCTGCTCTGGGCTGCACGTCCTCATACATTAATCACAGTTTAGAAAATACATAATATAATATACTGTGGATACAATGTTTCTTTCTAAATGATCAACATGACACAATGTATAAAAACTGCAGATTACATTACATGCTATACAGTAGACCGTAGACACAGCAACGGTGGGCAATGAGGGTTAAGTGTCTTGCTCAAGGACACAACAACATGGACTAGCGGAGCCGGGGATCGAACCACCGACCCTCTGATTGAAAGACGGACCTGCTAACCAGCGAGCCACAGTCACCCCTTAATTATAAATTATTCAATCTAACAATATGTTTATTGTATGTGCACAATAAACTTCAATAAATGCAATTCAATAAAATGTCATCTATCCCAGTACCTGGTCTGTGAGGGGGAGGGTGCAGTTAATGTCCAGCCTATCATCTCCCTCCAGCTTTAGGAGAGAGTTTCCTAGCAGCTTCTGTAAGAGCAGAGAGGGGGGAGGAGTCAGCAGGGTCGCGACCTCAGGGCGACCTCAAGGCGACCTCAAGGCGACCTCAGGGTGACCTCAAGACGACCTCAGGGCGACCTCAGGGCGACCTCAAGGCGACCTCAGGGCGACCTCAGGGCGACCTCAAGGCGACCTCAGGGCGACCTCAGGGCGACCTCAAGGCGACCTCAGGGCGACCTCAGGGCGACCTCAGGGCGACCTCAAGGCGACCTTAAGGCGACCTCAAGGTGACCTCAAGGTGACCTCAGGGGCGGCAGCAGGGGGGCTGGAGGACTGTGTGCAGGTTAACGGTGTCAGAGGTGGGACCAAGTCACAAGTCAGTCTCCAGGTTTAAGTCCAAGCTTCGATCCTCACAAGTCCTGTTGCATCGTAACCCTCATAACCCTTGAACCACCTTTTAATGATGATCAGCTAATTTACAGTAAAAGTACAGTTTCAACATTTCTGTCCATTACCTTTTACAAAAGGAAAACTGTTATAGATAATACAAACACATTTTAAAATTAATACATTAATTAATAGGTTAAATAATTATCAAATAAAAGGAACGAGAGCTCATAAATATAAAGTGTTATCAGTGACTGTTTTGGGTCTAACTCTACTAGAGATGATTAATCCGGCCGAGTTAGAGGCCCAATGAGTAGACTTTGTCAGTTGCAGTTTCCATCCCTCTCGTTCTGTTTGCCTCGCTATATTTGCAATTTGTTAGTCCAGTGCCTTGAGTCCCAGTCTGTAAAGGGGGGTGGGGGGGGGGGGGGGTAAACACAGACGACGACACCAGCAGGGAAAGCCCCGCTGTCTGATCCCCGGCCCTCCGATCAGGACCGCTACCGGGGGATCAACCCAAAGATGATGGAACATCTTGGTGAGAAGTCAAAGACTCTGAGACGGTTACATGAACGCAGCGTTCACACAGGACGGGACAGCAGAGAGGAGTGAGGCGTGAGGAGTGGCCACAGCGGGTGAGGTGAGAGCAACCAACACAGTGACACGTGCACTACTGCATGCCTCGGGAAGGATCTGCAGGTGTGTGTGTGTGTGTGTGTGTCAGTCGCATGTCTGTAACTTTTTTACCTGGACCAGATGAGACCGAACCACTTGTCTCTTGGACACAGCAGCCTATGTTTGCAGTGAAACCCGATGGGATGGGTAGAATAGAGCAAATCAACAAAACATGCCCATATACCGGACATACAGTGTGGCATGATGAAAAAAGCAACAAACAGCAGTGAGAAAGACAAAGAGAGAGAGAGAGAGAGGATGGAAAGAAAAGAGGAGAGAAGAAGGGGACAATTAACGACACGTATAAGTGAACTGGGGTTTATCAGTTAAAACTCTAAACCTTAAAGTCTTCAAACTCATTCTCAGCTCCTGACTCGCCTCCCACACATTAAACAGCCATAAACGAGTCATTATCATAACGGGTTATGATTTGCATCAGCGGTCGCCCCGGGCGCCCCTCTCCTGCTCCAGAGGTACTCACTGCGTCGGCCTCGGCCTTCTCCCGGGAGGCTCGCCCCCCGGACACCACGGACTCCATCACAGCCACCCAGCGCTGCTTGTCTGGGAAGCTGGGAGCCATGAAGTAAATTAACTGGCCCGGCCAGCAGGGGGCGTGGCACCGGGACTCCAGCTTCAGGACGTAGGGAACATCTGACATGGGGGGAAACATGGGTGAGGAAGAGGAAGGCATTCAGAAACGATTACACCGACACACATGATCATGGGTTCTAGTCAAAGACGGATGGAATATTACAAGAAAGTTTGTTAATTCTGCAAGATGAAGGGGAGGAGATGGGATGAAGAGATTGTTTTGCATGTAAACCGGTGTAGGAGGGCGGGTCCACTGTGTGCGTTGTACCTGACTTGGCGGTGTTGGGCAGCTCCGACGCCCCCACGGCCCCGTGAACAACCACCTCTCCATCGGACAAACACAGGTCGAACTCCTCCAGTGGCTTCACCGCATCTGGAGACCACACAGAGAGACACATGAACTCTGGTCCTCTGGCAGGTCTGCTGTGTTGGTGCGTTCAGGTCAGAAGGGTTAAGACACCTTCTCTGGGCTCCATCTCGTATATGGACACTTTGGTCCCGTCCAGCACCATGTATCGTCTCTCCCAGCCCTGGCCTCGCTTCCCATTCCTGCAAACACACAAGAAGATGCATTACAAAGCACAGGCGACCAGATGGATCTCACACTGTTTGTAGGAAACTAAAGAAATGCCTTTATTTAAACTGTTTTTAGTAGCAGTAGTTTCTTTCCTGATCCGATGTGAGGTCCTGGGACAGGGTTGTAAAGCCCTCAGAGGTGAATGTGTGATTCTGGGCTATACAAAATAAACTGAATTGAATTTGTATTTATTTAAGTCTATCTGTAAAACAGAAACCATCCTGCTAGGGTGCATGTGATGCACGATGTCTCTCTGGCCCATAAACAACCATAACATAAATCAGCTTTGTCTTGCCATGTAGGGCCCTGATTCCAGATCTGTAAAGGCTGAAATCAGGATGTGGTCTGCACAGCTAACCTGGGCTGCTTCATCCAGCCCTCCAGGTGCATGTGTCCGCTGGCCTCTTTGAGCTGCTGGCCCGGGCCGCTGCCTTTGTCCCGACACAGGCCTTCAGACAGGTGCAGGGAGCAGTCGCTGGACATGCCGCAGGTGGCCGGGAGGGACGGGGAGCACTTTGGGTGGCACAAGGCGTGACATTCTGAGGAGAAAACACATGAACAACATGTGAACAATGGAAAGGTCGTGTTTACCGGGATTGTTTTCACCTCTGAGTCTGTGTGAGTCATCAAGGTGAAACGTGGGTCTGGACCACCAGAGGATGTTTGTATTTCTGTCTGTGGACAGATTATGTGGCCGGGTCACGAAGCGGTGAGATCAGAAGGAAGGTGGAGTTCATGTGTGAAGATTAGTATCATAACTTGTGTTTGCCACTGAGATTATTTTCTGCAATAATCCAAAACCCTTTTTTTTGGTGGGGGGGAGGGACTAGTGCGATAGCAATTTTAGGGGTTGGTCTGCAAAAATACATCATTCCTGCAGCACTTTTTATGAAATATAAATATACTAAGATATTTGTACGATCAATGACATGTTACACATTTTGTATTTGTTGACATACAATATTGTGACTTGTATTTATACACTATACTATGATATTGTTTTAACTTTGTAAGTCTGTGGATGAGTCATCCTGTCTGCCTGCCTGTCTGCCTGCCTGTCTGTCTGTCTGTCTGTCTGTCTGTCTGTCTGTCTGTCTGTCTGTCTGTCTGTCTGTCTGTCTGTCTGTCTGTCTGTCTGTCTGTCTGCCTGTCTGCCTGTCTGCCTGTCTGCCTGTCTGCCTGTCTGCCTGTCTGTCTGTCTGTCTGTCTGTCTGTCTGTCTGTCTGTCTGTCTGTCTGTCTGTCTGTCTGTCTGTCTGTCTGTCTGCCTGTCTGTCTGCCTGTCTGTTTGTCTGTCTGTCTGTCTGTCTGTCTGTCTGTCTGTCTGTCTGTCTGTCTGTCTGTCTGTCTGTCTGTCTGTCTGTCTGTCTGTCTGTCTGTCTGTCTGCCTGTCTGCCTGTCTGCCTGTCTGCCTGACATCTTTGTATTCTCTAGTCACTCAGACTAAAGTCCTGGTCTCGTTCTCATTGTTCCGCCTCACTTTTGAACAACGTTGTTTTTTTGAGTCTGAGTCAGAGGCAGCAGCACCAGTCACCATGGTTTCATCCATTCATCCATTATCCAAACAGCTTATCCTGTTTTAGGGTTGCTGGGTCGATCCCAGCTGTCATTGGGCAAGGCAGCTTCACCTGGACAAGTCATCCATCAGGGCTCATATAGAGACAGATTCACATCTACGGGCAATTTAGAGTCCAATCAACCTGAGCTGCATGTCTTTGGACTGTGGGAGGAACCCGGAGAACCCGGAGAGAACCCACGCTGACACATGGAGAACATGCAAACTCCACACAGAAGGCCTGCCCAGACCGGAACCCGAACCCCGGCCCCCCGAATTAAATAACAGGCCTGCTAAAGTCGTTTTATATATTTTTTAAATCCGTAACTCACCGAGACAGGTAGCCGCCTGGCGCCCGAAGTGCACGGTGTCCAGGCACACCGTGCACTTGGCAGCTCTCATGTTGAGCCCCACGGTGAAGCGGTGAGGGGTGTTGTGGTGACCCCCCCTCTCCCGGTCTCGGTCCCGGTCCCGGTCCCTCTGGCTGTCCTTCAGCCGGCGGCTGAACTCTGAACACAGTCAGTGGACACAGTGAGGGCAGGCGGCTCCAGCACGCCTCGCTGTGTCAGGTATCAGCTGCCATGCCATATGAAACCATATGAAACCATATGAAACCATATGAAACCATATGAAACCATATGAAACCATATGAAATCATATGAAACCATATGAAACCATATGAAACCATATGAAATCATATGAAACCATATGAAACCATATGAAATCATATGAAACCATATGAAACCATATGAAACCATATGAAACCATATGAAATCATATGAAACCATATGAAACCATATGAAACCATATGAAATCATATGAAACCATATGAAATTACATGAAATCATATGAAATCATATGAAACCATATGAAATCACATGAAATCACATGAACTCATATGAAACCATATGAAATCATATGAAATCATATGAAACCATATGAAACCATATGAAACCATATGAAACCATATGAAATCACATGAAATCATATGAAATCATATGAAATCACATGAAATCACATGAACTCATATGAAATCACATGAAATCATATGAAATCAGGCCAACAAAAGAAGGCTTCCAAAAAGAGCTTGGAGCTGTTCAGCAGGAATGCATAAGCAAGTAAACTCTGGAGACAAAGATGGTTGAAAAAAGAATATTGATTTGATCAATCCCTGGTGCTTGAGCCCTCCCACTGTTTAAAGGCATTATCCAGTCGGCACCACGTTCCCCACTGGGAGTCCAGTCTCAAGCCTCAAGCCTCAAACTGATATTTATTTAAGATATATGTTTTCGATTGACAAATTAATTTCTGATTTTATTTCTTTCCTCTCATATACACGTTCTAGTTTACTACGAGCGTGGATGCTAGCGACATGTTTCATATAGTTATACAAGAAAACACAATATTACTTTCTGCTGATGTCCCAATCAGCCCAAACATCCCTTCATAATGACACAATGTGAGGAGGGGAGTCCACCTGTCGTACCTGCTGACTGAATAACACCTTTACTTTGTCTTCACAGTGTGGGTTCAAACAGCGATCTGTGCATTGCAGAGTATTTCATATTTCATATGCCACATCTCTGTCAGTGTGTGATGGGGAGCGTCGGAGCAAAGTTCTGCAAATCAGATTGGCCGAGACAAAACGCTTCAGATTTCCAAAGCTGTGCACCTGACCCGCCTGCTGGGGTCTTACGTTTCTTTAAAAGTGCAGAGCTTTTCAAATCTGGCTTTTCGAGGATGTGGATGAGGCAAAAAAGGAGAAGAGAGATAAGAGACCAAACTGAGGAAGCCAGACGTTTGGACCACTTACTTTCAAAAGTCACCCTCCTTCTCTCTGAAAGGTGTGTGAAAGAAAAAGGATTGTAAGCGATTCATAAAGACCCTTCACATGTGTGTGTATGTGTGTGTGTGTGTGTGGCGGTGAGGGCCTGAAGCTGTAAAACCTGCTCGTGTGTGCTCGTTAGAGAGGCGGCGTCCCTCCACTCACCCTCGGGTGTCGCCGTCGCCTTCCTGCGCTCCGAGTTGGAGGGCGCCAGGTTGGGCGGACCCTGCTGGTGCTCGGGAGACTTCACCATGGAGGACAGGATCATCTGCTGCCGGGCCGAGGCCGGGTTCGAGGAGCTGCCGTGGTCCTTGTACTGGAGCGCTGGGGGGGTGAGATGATTAGCTTAGATCGTATTTAAAGTTTAGCATCGCTGACGTGTTTGATCAAAGCGTAAGAGCTCACCTTCCTCCCTCAGGGATCGCAGCTCCGCTCTCATTTTCTGCAGAGCATCCTCCAGGTCCGAGCAGCGGGAGCGCTCTTTGTCCAGAGCTATCTTCATGTCGCTGTATTGCAGAGGCACCGGCTGGCTGGAGGGCACGGGGGAGACCTGGCCCTGGATCTGGACCTGGCCCTGGCCCTGACCCGGACCCGGACCCGGACCCTGACCCTGACCCTGACCCTGGGCCTGGGCCTGAGCAGCCATGGCGGCCAACAGATCCTCTCGACGACGCCCAAACAGACCCTGAGACCAAGGAGAGTTTAAAAGCATTGCTTTCCCACTGGTTCAGTTTCTATTTGGATATGATCCATAACTCTTTCTGAATGTGCAAAGAGGCTGCTGGACGTTGTAAATGACAGTTTATGAATAAACTGACTAAACATGGAGGTGCTAAATCGAAGTAATTATCAAAACGTGTAATATTAATTGGAAAGCCTTCTCAAATTTAGATTTATTTTGAAAACCTAAAAATAATTATTGAATTACCTAATTTGCTCTTGCCGTCTGTTTGCTCTCTCAGATATGCCATCAGTCTACTTAATTGTCTGATCTTCCTGACTATTTGATTTAATAATAAATACAAAACAAATCTGGATTTAAAAGATGTGACGATGTACACGATACTAAGACTTGTCAGAAACTCCAAAACTCAAAATGTCCATATACATTTTTCTATGTTTTTCAAAAGCATCCAGACCTTCTTCTTCTTGGAGCCCCCGTGAGCCTGAGCCTGCAGGAAGTCTATGAGCTTGGTCTGCTGGGTGATGGTGCCCTCCATCTTCACCTTCTCATGGGAGTACACCGCCTGCAGGTGGAGCTAAATGAACATCACTACTGCCATGAATGTCTCCTCAGGTACTTCACTTCACACAGAGGGGGAAGTATTTCACTGCACAGGTACTACGTGTATTTGTACTCGGTGTGTGTGAGTGTTGAGCAGCACCTGGATGTTCTCCAGCTGGTATTCCAGGTCGGTCCTCTCCGTCTTCAGCAGGTCCGTCTGGTCCAGAGCGTCCTGCAGACCCTGGGTCAGCCGGAAGATGTGGGTCTTCTGGGCATCCATCTGCTGCTGCAGCTTCTCTTGCTGTGGACGGAAAACAGCTGTTGCATCACCGGCTGGACCTTTCAGCATGGTTTAATATATTGTTACAGCTTTGGCTTTACAACCACACAATCCAGCTGTTTTTTTATTATTATTATTTGCAGCATGGGCAAAAAATACATGCTGTAATTATACAACATGTGAACATTTAAATCTGTACATAAAACATAATATCAAACAATAGAGGTTATCAATAGAGATATCGTATAATGTGAATAAGTGGAAACCTGACTGTGGGAAAGGGGAAGGAACACAAACCGTCTCAGACAACAAGACACGTGAGTTGTCTAATGCCATTATTTTACGGTATTTTCATGTAGAAACTACTTGACTATATAAAAAACAACCTAAACCTAAAAAACTGGGTTTAAAAGTCAGCTGTTTAATTCTTTGTATCATTACCTGGTGACTGTCCATTTCCTTATACTATTAGCATTTATCTCTTTTTTATGTATTCTTAAATTTAATTTGAATTATTTTTAACCATGAGCCTTAAGTTTTAAGTTATTGTAATTCAGTGTGGAAGGAGGAGCTAGCAAAGTACGAAGTGCACTGTTAATTTTGCATATGACAATAAAAACATATTGAAATATCTTGGCTGATAAACAGTGTTTCCCTGTTAAATTCAGAGTTCAAACTCCTCAGAATTAACAAATCAATACAACGCACCAATCTGGGATAATTGAGTATCGTATGCCTTCTTTCTTTGTCTGTCTGTACATAATTCATAATATAAACAATAGAGGTGGATGTACCTCCTCCAGCAGCCTCTGTTTCAGATCCCTCTCACTCTCCAGCTTCTGCTGCAAGCCGAGGGCGTTCATCTCCAGCATGGAGTGCTTCTTCTCCAGATCATTGAACTGGGAACAGAAAGCAGGAAGAGTTTGCTGCAACATCTGTTACGTAGAAAAAAAACAATTAAAAAATACTTATTTAATGTGGCGAATGCTCACGGTGTCGGCGAGGCTCTCGGCTTTCACTTTCTGGTCCTTGAGGGCCTGCTGGAGGGCCAGGATCTCAGCTTTGTGCTCCTTAACGGCCTTTTCCACCGCTTGGCGAGCCTCGGAGCTGCGCTGCTCCGAGCGAAGCCTGGAACGTACAGCAGACCCAGTTCCCATCATGCACCCTGCCTACACCGACTCAGAAAACAAGTTCATATATTTCCCAGAATATATTTTGACAAACCCTAGAGAATATGCCAAAACTTGTTGCATTCAGTGTGTGTAGGCGGAGGGAACTGATCCAACACTGATAGCAAGAGCAAAAACTAAATATTAGTTGTTTTTTTCTGACTTGAAAAAGAAAATCATAACCGTTTCTAAAAATGTAACACGGCTTTTGGTTGAATTATATCATGGACTATCGAAAACCAATTTCTGTGGAAAAACTCAAACCCTCTCAGAATATCTCCATATCTCAGCTGAATACTAAATAGACGTAGAATTGCGAGGCAAACTTAACACACAATAAAGTAAATACATGTTTCCACAGGGATGCTGCTCCTACCTGCTCTGTTTCTCAGTGTCCAGCAGTCTCTGGATGTCCCTGGTCCTCCTCTCAGCCTGGTTCTTCTCCTCCTCCAGTGTGGCCCTCCAGGCCTCCCACTGCCGCTCCTTCTCCAGCAGCTCGTCATTCAGGGTCTCCAGCTCCAGGACCTGCTCCTCCAGCATGGTGCACGTGGTCTTCAGCGTCTCCAGGTTCTGGTGCAAAAACAGGATTTAGACGAGAAATTCTGTTTGAGATCCGAGGACACAACTCAACCTCCAAAGTTGGGAAAAAAAAAATCTGAGCAAAATAATAAGGAAGAGCTAAAGAGAGAAATGTAGTTTAACATCTTCAAAGGTCGACTGATTAAGAAATTAATGTTTCTCCTGCTTTGGCCTGGTTATAAAATGTGGATCTGGTGGCGGTGATTTATTTCCCCTCTGCTATTCAACCTGTCCATCACATGCAGATCGTTTGCATAAGTAAAAGTAGCAATACCGCAAATTTAAAATACATTTACCACAGAATAATTATCATAATAATAAACTTGAGTGTGCCAAGGCAAACATAAAAGTGAGGCAAGTTTTATACAAAATGACCCAAACAGGAGATGTCCACCCCCCCCGGTCTCTCTCCCACCAGAACCTGCTAACAGGTGAGTGGGGTTATAAACATTATTATAGAACTTCTCATAAAACTAAAATCAGGTGTCATGGGGGAACCCTGAAAAAAGACTCAAAATCAGGTGAAAAATTAGGGAATGGTCAATAAAACCTGATTAAAAACATAAATAATGGAGCTATGAACTTGTTTTCTGGTCCACATGTTCCTGGGACATGTGAGCCTTGTCCTGTGAAGGAAAAGTCTCCTTCAATGGGAAAACCATCCGGAATGTTTTCACCCTCTATCACTAACGTAACACGTGAAGGTTGAGACAACCAGGGATTGGAGCAGAGAGACACGCCCACCTTCAATAAAGACACGCCCACTTCCAATACAGACACGCCCACATTCAATATAGACACGCCCACCTTCAATAGAGACACGCCCACCTTCAATAAAGACACTCCCACGTTCAACAAAGACACGCCCATCTTCAATAAATACATGTCTACCTGCAATAAAGACACGCCCACGTTCAATAAAGACACGCCCACCTTCAATAAAGACACACTCACATTCAATAAAGACACTCCCACGTTCAACAAAGACACGCCCATCTTCAATAAATACATGTCTACCTGCAATAAAGACACGCCCACGTTCAACAAAGACACGCCCACCTTCAATAAAGACACGCTCAAATTCAATAACATCAGTGAGCAGCATGAAGCTACACAAGGACCCACACAGCTCAGGCAAAAGCAACACAATGAAAATAACATAACCACCATCTCGTCAGTGTTCTAGGGTTAAACAACACAACCAGAGTTTGGCAACATATTTCTATGTAAATGACTGTGTACCTTCAGTTTTAAATAATAACTCTTCAACTGCAATTATAAAAACAGCATTTGGTACTTCTGTGGAGATGTTTACGTGTTTGGGACCCAGCATGTGTTGTTATTCACGGGGTGTACACAAAGTGCTGTGTGTGATGTATTACAACGCACCGCTTTAGACAAAGCACTGGGAGATAAATATAGCCTCCGCTGGTGCCACAGCAACACCACGGCCTTCTGAAGTCCAACGCATCCACAGCTGACACGACCTGGGAGTGATGGGGATGACACATCCCTCCCACGCACCCCCCCATCCCTCGTCTATGACTTCCATCGCCGGTTACACAACCGGCAGGACCGAGAGCGCTGCTGGACACCCACACACAGATCCTCCCACTGGGGGCAGCACACGCATCGCACAGCCTCCTCGCTGCAGCCAGAGTACTGCACATAACAATGCAGGGATTATTATTCCCAGGGTTTCTGCTGCCTGATTTACACTTAACAGTGTCAGAGCTGGGAGCGATGTCTAGGTCAGCTGTCAAAGGGAGATATCACATAATGTGAGTAAGTGGAAACCTGGTGTCTGACTGGCTGCGAGTGGGAGGTGGGCAAAGGGGAAGGAGCACAACCGTCTCAGACAGCAGGACACGTGGGTTGTGTAATGGCATTACTTTACGGTATTTTCATGTAGAAATTGTACAAACTACTTATATAGTGGTTAAAAAAACAACCTAAACCTAAAAAACTGGGTTTAAAAGTCAGCTGTTTAATTCTTTGTATCATTACCTGGTGACTGTGACCATTTCCTTATACTATTAGCATTTATCCCTTTTTTGTATTCTTAATTTTAACCATAAGCTTTAAGTTTTAAGTTATTGTAATTCAGTGTGGAAGGAGGAGCTACCAAAGTAAGTTTTTCACCGTACGAAGTGCACTGTTAACTATGCATATGACAATAAAAACCACTAACTGTAGCTCAGTTAGCAGATCCGTATTTCAATCAGAGGATCGGTGGTTCGATCCCCGGCTCTGCTAGTCCATGTCGATGTGTCCTTGAGCAAGACACTTAACCCTAATTGCTCACCGTTGCTGTGTCTACGGTCTACTGTATAGCATGTAAGTCACTTTGGATAAAAGCCTCAGATAAATGTAATAATTTTGAAAAATATTGGCTGAAAAACGGTGTTTCTCTGTTTAATTTACAGTTCAAACTCCTCAGAATTAACAAATCAATACAACACACCAATCTGGATTAATTGAGCATTCGTCTTCTTTCTTTGGACTGTTGATGAAGACCAACATGAGAAGAGAAGAACACACTCATCCAAACACACACATGAACCGTTAACTGGACCGCCAGCAGCCCCGGTACCTGTTTCTGGTTGTTGAGGTGCATTTCCCGGTCGGCCACCTCCCGGCGCAGCCGGTCCACGTCCTGGCCGAGCTGCAGCCGGTCCTCTCTCTCGTCCGAGGCCTCGTCCAGCTGCTTGGACAGGTAGAAGTTCTGGCGGTTCAGCTCGGCGTTCTCCAGAGTCAGCGTGGTCAGCTGCTCCTCCAGATCTGTGATGACCTGCAGGAAGCCAACATTACTCAGATAAAATACACAGAGGACCCACAAATATATCAACCAAGGAACAAATAATCAGGATTTGTCACTATAGACAGTAACTAATATAATATTTCTGTCCTAACAGATATGTTTTAACATTAGTTACACTTGTTTATTTACGTCTAACCCTGGAACACTTACGTTGGCTGATTTTCATTGTGTTGCTTTTGTCTGAGCTGTGTGGGTCCTTGTGTAGCTTCATGCTGCTCACTGAGGTTATTGAAGGTGGGCGTGTCTTTATTGAACGTGGGCGTGTCTCTATTGAAGGTAGGCGTGTATTTATTGAATATAGGCGTGTCTTTATTGAAGGTGGGTGTGTATTTATTGAAGGTGGGCGTGTCTTTATTGAAGGTGGGTGTGTATTTATTGAAGGTGGGCGTGTATTTATTGAATATATGCGTGTCTTTATTGGAGGTGGGCGTGTATTTGTTGAATTTAGGCGTGTCTTTATTGAAGGTAGGTGTGTATTTATTGAAAGTGGGTGTGTCTCTATTGAAGGTGGGCGTGTCTCTCTGCTCCAATCCCTGGTTGTTTCAACCTTCACGTGTTACGTTAGTGATAGAGGGTGAAAACATTCCGGATGGTTTTCCCATTGAAGGAGACTTTTCCTTCATAGGACAAGGCTCACATGTCCCAGGGACATGTGGACCAGAGAACAAGTTCATAGCTCCATTATTTATGTTTTTAATCAGGTTTTATTGACCATTCCCTAATTTTTCACCCGATTTTGAGTATAAAAAGTATATTTTATCAGGTGCATTATATCTGGTAAAATATACCCTACGTTAGTGATGGTGTTACTATTTTTAACGTTAGTGTTCTAGGGTCAAACAAGCCAACATTCATTTCACATACACACACATGAACCTTGCTTTCATTGGGCATATGAGCATATTATTACTCATCTACACAACAATTTGAACAACACCCCACACAGTCTCTCCTGCAGCAGTATTACATGATGCAGCAATCTAGGTTAGTGAGATAATGCAGTAATCATCTCTAGCATGATTTCCAGGCTACTTGTTTAACATTCGCAACAAGGAGCCGGCTAATCATTTCATCAGCATCGGTCTTGTTCCTCAATCAGCCCCGACTACGCTGCAGGGAAATGAGGGTTAAAGGCCTGTGAGAGCTCCTTATTCCCGGCTCCCATGGGAACACGTGTACCACGCACAACTTCCAGGTGGCGGGAGGGGAAGAAGAAAAAAAAGAGGCAAAGCTTTTAAGTCCATAAATTAGCTGTGTGTTCTGGTCTGACTCAGCGCTGCTGCTCCCCCGAGGCAGCGGACTGACAGCAGCGTCTAAATACTTAAGGCGGGGCGAGGAAGCCGGAGCCGCGATGGAGACAGCGGTGATCCGGCAGGCCTCTCCGCATTCACTCGACCTGTCTGTCATTCCCGTCTATAGAGCAACGTGCCGGCCGGGAGCCAGTCACATCCGGAGCTTTGCATCCTCAACGCGGCTGAATGCAAAGCGCTCAATGCTTGAAGGCGGCGGGTGGAAAGCCGATAAAAAAAAGCTAAAGAGGATGCTAATCGATCTCGGAGTTCCCTTGATTGAGATGAATGTTACGTTTACTGTACTCCGCTCGTAGGAAACAGAAGAACAGCTGCTGCTCTTTCTAAGAAACAGACGGAGTGAATCCACCCAAAGTTGTTTTTCTCACAATCTATTAATGTAATCACTTTCGAAAAAATCGGTGCTACTGAGATATTGGTGACGGATCTTGATAAAACTGCAATATATATATATATATATATTTATATATAGATAGTGAAATTGCTGAACATATTTATAGATTCAATAACCAGATGGAAGTGTCTTTGGGTTGAGCCAGTCTAAAAAGAGTCCTCTTTGATTAAAACATGGCTCATAACCGAAATATGAAAGATATAACTACTTTAGCAGAGACAGCATAACACAATCTTTCACGGCTTTCAAATGTCTAGACAATGCATATAGACCCACAATACACTTTTTCTTATTAGTAATTGTAATGACTATATGCTATGTTCACATACATCAGAAATAATGGGGACTTACAGCGTCCCTCTCAAATGTCTTTATTACAGTCCAAATAGCCTTTGATCCATTTGTGTTTTACCTAATATTAGCTTTGTAGATTTATAATTCATTAATAAGGACTAACTAGTGGCCTCTGAGGCTTCATGTCTCCCATATTACCAAATAAAACCCACAAGACAACATATTGGACACAGAAAAGAGCAAACTGATAGTGTCAGTCAGTAGTAAGCTAAAAATAAAATGTATGCGGTCAGCACATTGCATTGCAGTCTGCTGATTATGGGATGTCTTGTGGGCAAAGTTGACATTTTGGCCTGAAGCTAGCACAAGAGGAAAGGTTTCATGGTTTCATGGTTTGTCCAATACAGTTATCTTTTTAGGGGCGGAAGCGTATTGGAAGGAAAATGTGGTTTGTGCAAATGTAAACAAAGAGATGAATGAGGCACTGCAGCCGTCAAGGGTTATCATGCATGAATGAAGGGTTATTGAATTTAAAAAACACTTTGCATATTAAAACCAACTGGAAGAAGGACGGAGGGAAGCGGACCAGATCGTGACACTGGAGGGAGTCTGGGTGTTTTATTCCACCTTGATGCTAACGCCCCAGTTAGCTGACGAAACTGCGGATGGTTATTTCCCTGTTATTTAAAACTTTAAATAGAAGGACACATAACGCCATACAATATATCCACAGATTGCATCGGCCCCTGGAGGGTTAGTAGCAGCTATGCTGTTGGACTCGAGCATCAAGAACGGCTGAGAAGAGACAAATATGTATTGTATTGCAGGTAAAAGGCTCTTACAGGGAAATGTTTATTGAGGGAAAGGCCAACTTTAATTGCATGGATGGACATTAAAGGGACATTTACAAGATGGAGACGATAACAGCATATGTCCACCATAAATTGGAATTATGTGTCATGCTGGGAAAACTGGTTATGCAATGCCCCATAGGCCAGACTTTATTTTTGAAGACTATGATTATATGGTGTATATATATATATATATATATATCGTCTTCACTGTTTTTGTTTTAATTTTTCTCTGTGCTCATCTGAAATCTAAAAATGGGGCATTTCAGAGAAATATAAATTATTAATGCATACACGCCGAAGTCCAAAGTAAAAAAAATCTGTTGCAGACTCTGGCTGCGTTAGTGTGGACGCCGGCCAGCTGAATCTATGGGCCGCGCTTTCTGAACAGTCTGCGAGTGGGCGGATCTCCGAGGTGGAGCGATGGAATAAAAGAAGACCATGATGCACTTGGTGATTATGCAGGGTAAATGAGTTTGTATGCACTCAAATAAATAACAACATTGTCTCCTCAAGGTTAGTGGTACGCCAGGGCTGCACAACATCACCTCAAAATAATCACGTAATATGACAATAATACAAAGAAATGGCCTCGAGATTATAACAGGCTTCATCAAAGTCTGTAAAATAGACGAATACATGGCTGTTGAATAGAAAGGAGAAGACAGCGTCTCTCCATTTTAACCCTACGGTAGTAATCAAGGAGCAGTGTGCTGCCGTGGGGGGTTCAGGGTCTTGCTCAAGGAAACTTTGACATGCAAACTCTGTTTAACCAGGGATCGAACCGGCTACCTGGACGACCGCTCTCCCCATGAGCTACAGCCTCAGTTAACAATGCATCCTGCTATGTGACGCAGCTTCACACGATGCCTTGTTACCAGCAGCGTGTGGTTTAGTAACAGAGGGAAATACAGCTACCTGCAGACATGGAAACTAAAATAATCAAAAGAATGAGAAATTTAAAACCCCCCTGTGGCTAATTCACCCAGTATGTGTGGACTGAGATGCTCTGTTAGATAACTAATTCCATGAAACCATGGAACACATAATAATCCCCCCAAAAAGGAGCCAAACAACCATGATAACAGGATAGCAGCCATTATCCTCCTGATAGGGTTCCTCCGGGGCCCGTTCTGGTAATGGCAGCTCACTTAGTTGTTAATGTGCACAAATGCCATGATGGAAACAAAACCGTTCATTTGAGAATTTATCTCCCACCTCCAACAGAAACTCTGACTTTGGCCACCGACACACTGTTTCGGGTCATCTCTGAAAGCTCGATCATACCTCTCGTGGAGACACATCTTTTAAATGAAGCTCTATTTACCCGAGAGTGACAGAAACACATATGGACTGAGATATTACGGGCTAGGTTGTTAGTTATGTGTGAGGATGTGTGAGGAGGGTGTTCGATGCCAGAAGAGAGAGGTCTATTCCTGGAAGGAGCGAGACGAGAAAGTAGGGAGCAGCTTACCGCACAGCTGTCTCTCAGGACGTCGAACTTGCGTTGGATCTCGTCTCTGTGAGCCTGGCAGGTACAGAGGGACAGATGTTGGCATTCACTTTACACAACGCCACCGGAGACATCATCTCGTGTCCCCGCCCACTTTCTCTCTCTCTCTCTCACTCACTCTGAGGACGGTGATCTCCTCCTCGGCCTCGGCGGTGGTGTCCTCCAGCTCGGACTTGGCCTGCTGCAGCTGGCTCTCCAGAGCGTGGCGAGCTGCCTGCAGGTTGCTGATCTGGGATTCACGCTCCTGCAGCGACAGGGTCAGGTCCGACACCTGGCGCTTTATCTCCAGCTTCTGCTCCTCGTGCTCCAGCCCGAGCTACACAGGGAGACGGCAGAGGGCCATGCGAGGTGAGAGGGATGGGAGGGATGGGCAGACCCTGGCTATGCACCTCGACTCTGCCTCGTTTGGTTCTGATATCTTAATGAATGCGGTACTACATCATTAGCATAAGGCCTCAATAATCCACATATTGAGATTTATAGCGTATAAAACTCACTTTCTGAAGTATTTTAGAATGTTTCAAAATAAACACTTCACTACAATGTCATATGTCACATTTATTGCTTTTCTTGTAACCTGGGGGCTTGGGGTTCAGAGCCTATCAATAAATATCAGCCCTTAGCAGAGCCACTGGTGTGATACAGCAAAAATAATGACAAATTCTGGCCTCACAAGTCAATATAAGTTCATTGGTCATGTTTATAACAATATTACACAATACATATGAACATAAACCATACATATGACTCAAAATGACTCAAAGTGACCCCAAAAGTGGCTGAGAATGCACCCTGAGAGAAAGCAGTGCAAGGATACACACAAGAATGTAATTTTTGTCCAGCAAAACAATGATATTCACAAGGGTTTTCTGTATATTATACCTTTTGAAATTATTCAAATTGACCTTGTGAACGAGGAGATAATCAGGATTTAGTATGAGATGCAAACTATTTGCAATTTTAGCCACAAAATGGCTGGGGAGCAACTGGTTTTAAATAGGTATTTTAATTGCTTCTTATATTTTTTTAATTATATTTCTTAAGTCTTTATATCTATTTTTTCTTTCATGGAGCCTCCCAATGAAAGCAATAACTGGAGTTACAATACGCATCTTGAATCTTCAATAATAATCATTTAAAAAAAGTGTTTTATCTGATGCATCTTTTATCTGATGCCTCTTTTATCTGATGCATCTTTTATCTGATGCATCTTTTATCTGATGCATCTTTTATCTGATGCATCTTTTTATCTGATGCATGTTATACATCGTTTATCTGATGCATCTTTAATCTGATGCCTCTTTTATCTGATGCATCTTTTATCTGATGCATCTTTTATCTGATGCATCTTTTATCTGATGCATCTTTTATCTGATGCATCTTTTATCTGATGCATCTTTTATCTGATGCATCTTTTTATCTGATGCATGTTATACATCGTTTATCTGATGCATCTTTAATCTGATGCCTCTTTTATCTGATGCCTCTTTTATCTGATGCATCTTTTATCTGATGCATCTTTTATCTGATGCATCTTTTATCTGATGCATCTTTTTATCTGATGCATGTTATACATCGTTTATCTGATGCATCTTTAATCTGATGCCTCTTTTATCTGATGCCTCTTTTATCTGATGCATCTTTTATCTGATGCATCTTTTATCTGATGCATCTTTTATCTGATGCATGTGATGCATCTTTTATCTGATGGATGTGATGCATCTTTTTATCTGATGCATCTGCAAAGACAGTGCAACCTGCATGTCGGTCAACACTTCCTTCCCACCCAGCTTCCTGCTCCTGCTCCTCACCTCTCGGAGCCGGGTTTCCTGCTCCAGCACACGGCTCTTGTTGCTTTGCTCCTGCTGACTCATCTTCTCCAGGTGCTCCTCCAGTTTGGCGTTCTGGGCCTCCAGCTTCCCAGCCTGAGACTCCAGGTAGAACTTCTGTTGCCGAAGCTCTGAGATCATCTCCTCCTGAGCTTTCCTGCCAAGACCACACATACTTGTGTGCAAGAAGTTCAATAGGAGGCAATGCAACCTGGCATTGTGCCATTACGTGTACACACACACACTCCAAGGACAACAAATATACACTTTCCAGGTATCATTTTGTACAAGCATTGTGTATTTTCCATCATCTTATATTAAGCCATGACTGAAACTTATATTTCAGACTATACTTCACGGATAGAAAACCTAGAGAAAAGCCTTTGCACTGCTTTCTAATGTTTACCGTCACACTGCATGAGTGTGTGTCATTACTTACATGTTTTTCTGTGTGTAGATGCTGCTGTTGGCTGCCAGTTTGTTGGCCTCCGACAGCTCAGCGATCCTCTGCTCCAGGCTGTTCATCTTGGAGTCCATAGCATTTATAGTCTGAATGATAACAGAAATCATCTTTACATCACCGGCTTTGAACGGCATCCGACTCAGGGTCATTATTTTGTGCTCCACAGTAACCTACCCAAGATTATTCCAAACAACAACAACAAAAATCTATGTCAGTGTGATGAATGTTAAAATACTCCTGAGATAGTGTCGCTGCCAAGCTGGCCGGTTCTCACCGCCTTCTGTTCACCGATGATGCTGCACTTCTCCCGCACCTCCTCCTCATATTTGCTCTGACTGGACTCCAGCATCTCCTTATCGGCCATGTCCGCCTTCATCTGGGCCTCCAACACCTGCTCAATGCCAGGCAGCCCACAGAACCACAACCAGGATATCACTTAACAGGACAGAGAACGGCGTGAAGATGACATACTGTAGATCTCCCAGGGACAGAGTTACACCCACGACCAGCCGAGTGGCCTCCAACACATCAGGAAACACCTGCCCGCTGTTATACGTCTGCAAGTGTGTCGAATATCTAAGCGATTGGATATTGTACCTTTATCTTGTCTTCATAAAGCTTCTCCTTCTGCTTCAGATGAGTCTCCAACCGCTGGGACGTGGATTGCGTCTCTCGCAGATTCTCCTCCAGCGCCTACACAAACACACACACACACATATATATATATATATATGTTCTGTATGCGACTAAAACCTCTGCTTTTTATGTTTTAACCCTAGAACACTAACGTTAAAAATAGTAATCATCATCACTAACGTCGGGTATATTTCACCTGATATAAAGTACCTGATAAAATCAAGATATATTAAAATACAACTATACAAGGCAAATTGAAGTACTCTTCTTTTATTTTACCTTATAGCACTTACCATGAAACTAAAAACAGGTTTCATGGGGGGACCCTGAAAAAAGGCTCAAAATCAGGTGAAAAATTAGGGAATGGTCAATAAAACCTGAATAAAAACATAAATAATGGAGCTATGAACTTGTTCTCTGGTCCACATGTTCCTGGGACATGTGAGCCTTGTCCTGTGAAGGAAAAGTCTCCTTCAATGGGAAAACCATCCGGAATGTTTTCACCCTCTATCACTAACGTAACACGTGAAGGTTGAAACAACCAGGGATTGGAGCAGAGAGACACGCCCACCTTCAGTAAAGACACGCCCACCTCCAATAGAGAGACGCCCACCTTCAGTAAAGACATGCCCACATACCATAAAGACACGCACCTTCAATACCTAGCAACTAGAATAATTATCATAATTAAAGCAGTAATGGTATATGCAATGCTAATTGCAATGCAACTAACAATCATAATAATAATAGCAGGTGTCGGCTGACCAGGGTCCAGATATAACCATGATCCATATATCCATTCATATATGATGGAGAATAAATACATTACATTACATTACATTACATTACATTACATATAATACGTTACAATAAAAATATGCTATCCTTTGAATTAGTCTGTATATTTAATATTGATATTGTATTCTTCTTACTGTTTTTTCATTTTTTACTACTCCTTACTGTTTATTTATACTACTTGATTTTTTTATTACTATGTGTCTCTTGTGTGCACCTGCTGTAATCCTGCAATTTCCCCACTGAGGGACTAATAAAGGATTATTTTATCTTATCTTATCTTAAAATAATACAGTAAAATATCACATTGAGTGAAAGAGGTAATGTTGATTTAAATTAGTTATAAACGGTTTCCATTCAATGTAAGCCTGGACTGTAAGGGGTTAATGTAGTCAGCAGCATCCAGCGCTAACAACTACTCATCCATATCTTCTCTTAGCAGCAATATAGACATGTTTCACTTGTTATAGCAGGAAAACACAACTAATACACAATATTCCAGCTATTGTAAGTATTAACTTCTCCCCTGTTGAAGTTGAGCGTAGGTACGCTCAACTTAATTGATATGATCAATCTGTGTGGACTAAAAATACACATAATTTGTATAATTATATATAGGGTAGGATTAATTATATACTATGTCCCGCCCATACAAATGCAACAAAACTACTAGAAGACTGAGAGAAGATGATCAAACATATACGCCAAAACTAATCAGCCCTTGTTATGGAAAACTACATTTTATTCTTAACATCATACATCACTCATTTTGTGACGTATTTGGAAATAACACTTATAATGCTTTACGTCCAGATCAATCCCAAACATAGTAAATTATGAACGTGAGGTTGTTCAGATGATGTAAAACATCCCTTCCTCTGCAGCGGTGCATCTCACACCTCCTCTGGTTATTTCAGGTGGAGGAAGACGAGTTACCAGAATCTTATCCGCCATCTGCTGAATCTGCTGGGCCTTGCTCTGGATCTCCTCCTTCAGCTTAGTCTCCCGGCGCTCCACGATCTCCAGCCTTTTCACCTGGTTCTCGAGCGTCTTCCTCCCGTCCTGCACAACACACACACACACACACACACACACACACACACACACACACACACGTGTAAACAGCCTCATGGAGGGTTTCTTGTGGTTTTAAATAAAGCAACCTCGTGTCAATAGATCCTGAAATAGTGCACATTTTGTTAAAAAGCTAAAAAGACTTGAAATTACCACTTCAAGGAGAAACGTATGATTATCATCTGCATCCATTTGGCTGGTTAGTGATGCACCTCTCCACTGTTTATATCTCATTATTCAAGTTCCTCACAACGGCTCCAGAGAGCTCATTAGCATTCATGTGTGGTGATGTGAGAGGTTTTAACTTGACCGTGTGAGTATTGTCCACATTAACTTATGCTAATTACCAAATGAGCATGTCTAGTGCTGCATGTGAAGCTCTGCTTAAGAAGAACCTTCAAGTATGATGTATGTGTGGGTGTATCTTCATAAAACATGTGATTGGTTCCTATAGCTGTGACATAATGACCACACACCACTCCTACAACGTCTAATTCCTTAGCATGTTGAAACAGCACGAGATAGAGGTTGTGTGTGTGTGTGTGTGTGTGTGTGTGTGTGTGTGTGTGTGTGTGTGTGCGTGTGCACCTCCGTCTCACGGAGGCGTCTGCGCAGGCTGTCGCTGGAGTCCTCTTTGTGCTGCAGCCGCTCCAGGTCTCGCTCCAGCCGCTCTTTGGCCACTCGCATGCTCTGAAGGAGGTCCGAGGCCTCGGCGCTGCCCTTTAAGGACTGTGTGTTAAAGGGGAAGTGTCAACTTTCAACACTTTTGACACTTGCAGCAGGATATTTAGCTGTTAAAGGGGTGTATAACATTTATGCGTATAATAATTCTAATAATTGACACCTTTTGTTCAGATTGCTGTAAATTGCTGTATATTTAAAAAAATATTCTTCAAATTTTGAGTCCATATGGGCTCAGTCAGCTTTGAATATCAGGATCACCACAACCGTGTGCTCTTTGCAGAAAGGATTGCACTTTTAAATATTCATATCTAGGAAAAGACAATTAAGATTTAATTAACTTATGATTGCTGATAATTTAGCAGTAATGCTAGTTTAAAAAACACAGCCTAATAATCCCTGGGCCAAAGACCAAATCTGACAGTAGACCACAGTTAAAGAGAGAGAAAGAGAGAGAAAGAGAGAGAGAATGGGGGCAGGGAGGGTAAGAAGAGTTAACACCCTCCTCTGAAAGGGTAACATGATGTTACATCTCTTGCATCAGGAGCTCATATTAATTATTCATATTCCAGGCAGAGCTCTTCTACCTTCGCCAGCTTCTCTTGAAGATCCTGGATCTTGGTCTGCTGCTCGGCGTTGGTCTGAAAAAGATGTAGAGATATTAAAAGATGTAGAGATATTCAAGATATTCCAGCAGTGGTCCTCACCAATGACAGACTCTTATTACAGTTAAATGGACTTCCTGCTCTACCTTCTCCATCTTGGTGATGGTCTCCTCCGTATCGGCTTTGCCTTGCTCTTTGACCTGAGAAGATCAAAGAAACTCAGAGATGCCTCCCGGTGATAATCATGGCGAGTAACGTAGAAACCTCATAATGAGTTCAGTTATTATGGGATCATATCATCGTTGCATTGAGTTACACTGATAACCTCGTCCCATGCAAACGTCAGCATAATTAACAGTGTAGACTGTGGATCAGTGGTTAGCAGGTCTGTCTTTCAATCAGAGGATCGGTGGTTAGCAGGTCTGTCTTTCAATCAGATGATCAGTGGTTAGCAGGTCTGTCTTTCAATCAGAGGATCAGTGTTAGCAGGTCTGTCTTTCAATCAGAGGATCAGTGGTTAGCAGGTCTGTCTTTCAATCAGAGGATCAGTGGTTAGCAGGTCTGTCTTTCAATCAGAGGATCAGTGGGTTAGCAGGTCTGACTTTCAATCAGAGGATCGGTGGTTAGCAGGTCTGTCTTTCAATCAGAGGATCAGTGGTTAGCAGGTCTGTCTTTCAATCAGAGGATCGGTGGTTGGTGTCTACAGTCTACTGTATAGCATGTAAGTCAGCTAAATGAAATGAAATGTAATGTAATGTAGACCTTCTGCATCCGGTGCTGGTAGTCCGCAGACTTCCTCTTCAAATCCTCGCTGGTCTGCCGGGAGTCTTTCAGCTCGGACTCGTACAGGTCGCTGCGGCGCCGGGCGGCCGACAGGTCCTCCTCCAGCTGCCGTATGGAGACCTGCATCTCCTCCAGCTGGGCATGGTACTCCTGCTCGACAGGAAAATACACAGAAGTAAGAGGAGAGAGGACAACGAGGCCAGGAGAGAGGAGAGGAGAGGAGGAGGGGGAGGAGATGAGGAGAGGAGCAAGTGTTCCACAAAATCAAAGGAGATTAAGAAAAGACATTTCAGAATAAATTCCACTTAGTAGAGCACATACCCAAGTAACTGGGATGCTGGCTACTTGTGAGCACTTTATTCATAGCTAACATGAAAAAGCCATAAAAAGCATCCCAAAAAGTAACTTTTTGTGAAAAACAACTCTTCATTAGACCTCGTTTGAAGAAAATGTTCTTGTGAGACGCCGCTGCATCATTTATGAGAACAAACTCATTCATAAGAGATGTGTGTAGATGTAGTGTAGATGTGCTGCTGGTGCAGAAGCACTTTCCACAGGATGATGATGGGTGTAACTAAAAATCTTGTACGAAAGCCATTAAATGTCAAATATCTTCTTTCAGGGAGTACAGACACTTCAAAAATGGTGTCAATTTGAACCGCGCTGATACAAAAAGGCGATGAACAAAGAAAGGAAATTGATCAGCCAGACCCACTTAATGCACATGTCTTTTTAAGAGTAATTAGTCACAGCCTAACAGATCCAATTTCACCCTCCTCATCAGCGAAAAGCGCCCATCGGCCCGTCTGTCAGGCTAATAAAACGCAGCCTCCGGGGAGAATGATGCTCAACCGACACAGATTAGGACAAGTGAACAACATCCGACTGTGTGAGATAAAAATAGTTGAGCTGGAGGTTACAAATGTAACTGTGAATGGATCTCTCATATGAATGGGAACTGACTTGTGTGGGTCAAAAACCACTGATCAGCTCCCATCAATGAGAATTGACTGGATATTAACGTTAATTTTCAATATTTCAGGACAGGGTTCATACGGTCAACCTGGAAAAGTCATGTAATTTTAAAATGGTTATTTCCAGGTCTGGAAAAGTCCTTGAAAAAAATAAAAGTTTAGTGAAAGTCATGTAAATGTGTTATATTCATGTGTTCATGTGGTTCATTTACGCTGAGTTTGAAATAATGAATATGCTTTTAAAAGAAAGACTCAAAATATAAGCAGGCATACGCTGAGTATATCTATAAATGTTTATTCTTTTAATCAAACTATTGTCTCTCATTCATTTGTGTCCTTTAAGGAATACTGTATGCGGTTTAAAGTCATGGAAAAATCCTGGAAAAGTCATGGAAATTTAGTTTAAAGTCAAGGAAAAATCCTGGAAAAGTCATGGAAATTTAGTTTAAAGTCATGGAAAAATCCTGGAAAAGTCATGGAAATTTAGTTTAAAGTCATGGAAAAATCCTGGAAAAGTCATGGAAATTTAGTTTAAAGTCAAGGAAAAATCCTGGAAATGTCATGGAAATTTGGCTTAAAATCCTGGAAAAATCCTGGAAAAGTCATGGAAATTTAGTTTAAAATCATGGAAAAATCCAGGAAATGTCATGGAAATTTGGCTTAAAGTCATGGAAAAGTTATGGAAATTTGGTTTAAAGTCATGGAAACATTCTGCAAAAATCCTGGAAATCCATTGGTCAAC
Organism: Cottus gobio; assembly: GCA_023566465.1. Lineage (NCBI taxonomy): Eukaryota > Metazoa > Chordata > Actinopteri > Perciformes > Cottidae > Cottus > Cottus gobio. The sequence goes on from CM042218.1 coordinate 4,058,862, forward strand.
ATGTGTGTGAACCCTGCAGGAGTATTCCGCCAAAACAATAACTCAGTATTATGAAATGAAATAAAATGGAATCCAGCTTTCAATATGAAGTGAAAGCACCGAGGGCTTGTGGAGCGTCAACATTCGCTATTCTTTCGTTACAAAGATGCATTTGTACAACGAATGTTCTGCCCATGGCTCATGCAGGTTATCAGATTTACAGATTTAATACCTCAGAGATCTCATAATCAGTAATCATCCGTCTATTCGCTGCCCTGGGGCTGTATCATCAGCCCTAACAACACAGGCCGCTTATCACTGAGATCTGGAACAAGTTTAACTCAGTGAGGGCGACATCACGGAATATCAGGGAATGAACTTCCTTTAGATCCAGTGGCCTTCCGACCTTTTGGTGTTCACACAACCAACACAGAAACAATGCAGTTCCCACAGCTCTTCATGTGACATTGTCTCTTTGCATATGTTTGCAGGTCTAAATGTCTTAATGACAGACAGATAGCTTTTCTTTCAAACTGAATCCATCCCAACTCTATTTGTTGATCCAACACTGCATGGAAATAATAAACACTGCAGTCATGTGACAACGCGTAGGAGACAGATGCTTTTCAAGATGAAATGCCGGATTTAGCTCGCATGAATAAATACCCAGCTGAGAGGAAGCAATGGGAAGACGGAGCCAGATGATATACAGCGAGCGAGGCTCATTGAATCTTAATTTATCGAAAGCTGGATTGCTGTGTTTTTTTTTTTACTGTGGCCAGTTATGAGGATTAACCACCGTTTCAGAGCCCTGAATGCCCCCAGATGGGGGGCTCTGGGTTTGACCCTCTGAGACTGAGCATACCAATATACCACACATATATGGCCTTATTATCTTATATTCACAAGGGTTTTCTGTATATTATAGCTTTTTTAATGTTTCAAATAGACCTTGTGAATGAGATAATCAGGATTTAATATGAGAAAAATTCGCAATTTTGGCTGGAAAATGGCTGAGGCGCATGAGGTTAATAAGCTGTGTTTCCATGTTCCTCTGACCCTGTTAGACTTTAACTGGTTCCTGAAGAAGCTCACTGGCAAACACATCTTTGACCTTTGTTTGGAGAACCCAAACAGGACAGGAGCCGGACTGACAGCCGCTTTGGTAGCAACGCATCAATCTGATGAGTCCGTAGACACTCGGCTTATCAGGCTCAGCTCTACGCAGTGACATAAGATTAATATTAAAATAGCAATATTGCTGAGGACAAGCGTCTGACACCTGCAGCTCCTCCCTGGGGATCCCCTCGGGCCTCAGCATGCTCAAAATGGCCGGCAGGGCGGAGTCAAACTGGGTCTGACCCGTTCGCGCATTGAAACCGATTGAATCTGATTGCATCGAGCCATTTCAAGACAATCTGTCCAGGTGTGGCGTCCTCTGTCGCGCTCTCTTTTTTCTATTTTTTCACACGGCTATTCCTGCCATCGAAGCCTTCGAGGTGAGAGCGTCCGAACGGGTTCCTCCTGATCCCCGTTTGGACAATTCATTGCGTCCGGGCAGCGAAGCCGTGCAGCCGCAGAGGAGAGTCTTCAAACCGTGGATCCTTTCATATTGAACCCGTTTAGATTCACAAGTCTTAAAACAAGTCAGGCGCTCATTTGCATGTTGAAATGTAAGTTTGTGTTTGCTGTGATCATTCCTCCTGTGCGTACTGGACATGAAATGATGCTTTCATGTTGCAACCCCAGTGTAAGTGATGCATGAAGTCTAAATTAATGTTCAAATGGGCCGATAACTGCACCGCTAAACCTGGACTTCTTCATCCTGCAGCAACAACTCAGATGCATGCAACGCCTTCTGGTTCATGCAGTATTGTTTACATGCAATGCATAACTCCAACAATCCAAAGTTTTACTGATTTAATGTCGGTAAATTGTGTTTCCTGCGTTGGAAAGGAAGGCGCCCGCAGATGTTCACGTCTTCCCCCGATCCTTTTACACTGATCGATCATTGTATTTTTTTTGTTTTCGGGTTACATGAAGCGATGTTCTGCTTCTCAAACAGCATGAGCCGAGGCCCTGGCACCTCGTCACGACAGCCTGCCCACTGCATCAGCGCTCGCAACACTCGTAGGTATATGGGCTCCCGTCGCCATGGCAACCGCTGCACAATGTATTCAGTGCTTGGTAACCGCCGCGAGTGTAGGCTGAGGAAAACAGGTTGCTTTTCTATTACCTTTAAAAAAAAGGTGCATAATGCCAGAAAGATGATTCTTCATGCATATCTGTTGTTGCAACTGTCAATCTGGTAACAGCTTAATTCTCACAGTTGGCAACACTCGGTCATGTGCCGCTGTCACACACACACACACACAATATACGTATACACTCACACACACTGATTTCAGTAATTAAGCCGTCTCTTCCTCCATCATCAGCATTCCTGATCCCAGAGACATTCCCACTGGGAGGAGCCAGCACACTCAATGCAGAAGCTTTAATTAACCAGTGCGGAAAACTGAATGAACAATCAATTGATTATAAGTTGATTCATCAATAAATTCTCTCCCCCTCAAACTCTCCACAGCCACAAGTCATACAAGACATTGTGGAGATGAACGGCATCATTTCATAATGCAACAATCACACAGTGTCTGCTGCGATGTGAGGCATGCATGAACATGCCTGATTAACACACACACACACACACACACACACACACACACACACACACACACACACACACACACACACACACACACACACACACACACACACACACACACACACACACACACACACACACACACACACACACACACACACACACACACACACACACACACACACACACACACACACACACACACACACACACACACACACACACACACACACACACACACACACACACACACACACACACACACACACACACACACACACACACACACACACACACACACACACACACACACACACACACACACACACACACACACACACACACCCACACACACACACACCCACACACACACACACACACACCCACACCCTGGTGGCTTGACCTGCTCCTCTATGAGATCATCTTAACCTGCTTCAGATCTGTCTTATGCTTTATGCATTGCATTCATCACTGAGTCAGAATCAGAATCAGAACCATTTATTTCCATGTTTGTTTTCATATTGTAACAAGGTTCTTCATAGCCGTGGGATTCACGGAGCTCCTGACACAAGGATGACGCCAATGCTGCACGTTTACGGGCTCTTTTATTAGGCATTCTCACAGGCATTCACATCTCTCATGCCCTGTCTAGCCTACCACACTTCTCCCTCTTGCGTGGCTCTGGGAGCTCTTATGCTCCCTTCCCCGCCCACGCAATCCCACGATCATGTGGACCAGCTGTGCCGCCTCACGCGCTGCACAGCTGATCCCCATGATCGCCTCTCTCTCTCCCTGCTGCAGGTGCGCTAACCACGCCCCTCACCCCACATACCCCCACCGCCCGACTTAGGCCGGGGAGCCACCGGCCTAACCAACTCCCCCCCCCCTCCCTCCCACTGGGAGCGGGAGCGGGAGTCAGTCCCGACCATCTGCCCCCCGACCTATGGACCACCATGGAATTAACTTGCGTTTCCGCCAGATGCCACCGGGTGGTCCGGGCGTTGGCATCCTCCATCCGTGGGGGTCCGGGCGCGGGACATGGTCCGGACAGAGGGCGATCGAGCGCCCCGGGAGGCAGGCTCCTCGCGCTCTCCGCCGGCCCCCTCCCGGGGCCAAACTGGCTCTCACCCTCAGCCCGCCGCAGCAACCTGCAACACAAGAGAGAGAAAGTTTAGGGTCGCGGGTCCCAGGTGGTTCCCCACCATTCCCGCCGGGCCGCCGCCCGCTGGCCGTTCGTGCGGGCCCGAGCGGCCCAGACTCTCGGCCCCAGCTGGCTCATCGGCCCCCGGTCCTTACTCCGGTCCCCGAGGACCCTCCAGAGCCGGCTCCCGAGATCCTCCAGCTCCCTCCGTATCAGGAGGGCCGTCTGGATCGCTGTCCCCTGGGCCCCCTGTGGCTCGGCCCCCTCCGGGAGGCTACGTCCCCACCTCCGGGACCCCCCTTTCCGCCGGGCCGTCCGGCCCTGGGGCGTCGGCCAGGGCGCCGCCTCCGGGTTCAGCGAGGGGTACCGGGTCCGGCCGTCCCGCCTTCCCCGGGCCCCCTCCATCCCCGGGCAGGTCCGCCAGACGTGCCCCGGGAGTCCGCAGGCCCAGCACCGCTGAGCGCAGTGGCGCCGCAGGTGTCCTGGCCGGCCGCACGCCCAGCACACCCGGCCCGCCGAGTCTGGAGCCGCCTGCCGATCCGGGCGGACCCGGCCTCCCTTCCTCGGCGCCGGCTCTTCCAGGCTGGCCGGCGGTGGTTCCTCCCGGACCCCCGGGTCCGGTGCCGCTCCAACCGACGCTCCCACCGTCGTTGGAGCGGCCGCCTCCGCTTGGGCTGCCGTCGTCGCCTCTGCCGCGCCCGCTGACGTCAGCGCCGCCGTCTCCGTCGTCGCCGGGGTCGCCTCGGCCGCCGACGTCTGCGCCGCGGCTTCCACCGTCGTCGCTATCGCGCCCGCCGACGTCTGCGCCGCCGCCTCCGCCGTCGTCGCTGTCGCGCCCGCCGACGTCTGCGCCGCCGCTTCCGCCGTCGTCGCTGTCGCGCCCGCCGACGTCTGCGCCGCCGCTTCCTCTGTCGTCGGCGCTGCCCCCGTCGCCGGAGCTGCTGCGCCCGCCGACGTCTGCGCCGCCCGAGTCTTCCGGCGGCTGGCGTCCGTCTGGGTCGCCCCGACCCTCTGGCGCCTCACCTCGGTCTGGGTCCCCACATGGCTCCCCGGTCCCGGCCGCTTCCCTGCCGCCGGGTCCAGCCGGTTCTGCTCCACTGCCTCCTGCAGCCGGGCCTCTAGCGCCCCGAGGATTTCCCCGGTCTCCCGTCGGAGGCGCTCCTCCCTCCCGGTCTGCTCCCGCAGCTGCCCGGCCAGCGTCTCCACCGCGCTGGCGTACGCCTGCACCTCCGCTTGCAGCTGGTCCTTCTCGGCCTCCAGCTGCCGCAGCCGGGCGCCGTCGGACCGCACCTGGCGCGGCTCGTCCTCCGGCGCCGTCGGGACCCGCACCGCCTCGGCCGCGTCCCGGACCTCCGGCGTCACTGGCATCCCGCCGCCCGACATGGCGGCGTACAGAGCCTCAATGGCTGCATTTCCGTCGTCCGGTACGTCGTGCCGCTCCTTCCCCACCGGCCATCCCCGTTGGGCGCCACTGTAACAAGGTTCTTCATAGCCGTGGGATTCACGGAGCTCCTGACACAAGGATGACGCCAATGCTGCACGTTTACGGGCTCTTTTATTAGGCATTCTCACAGGCATTCACATCTCTCATGCCCTGTCTAGCCTACCACACTTCTCCCTCTTGCGTGGCTCTGGGAGCTCTTATGCTCCCTTCCCCGCCCACGCAATCCCACGATCATGTGGACCAGCTGTGCCGCCTCACGCGCTGCACAGCTGATCCCCATGATCGCCTCTCTCTCTCCCTGCTGCAGGTGCGCTAACCACGCCCCTCACCCCACACATATTAAAGGGATTTGTCCTGGCGGGAGGTGCATAACATTTAACATTTAACAATAAATATTTAACAGTAAACAGAGTGCAAGAAATGGGAATGAATGAATGAATATTGACAATTGAACAGTAGAATATAAAAATATAAAAATAAGATAATGCGCATGGCATGTAAGTGTATTTAAAGTGTGTTTAAATATGAGGCATGAGGGTGTGTGAGGAAATTGTCTGTGGGTGACAGAGTCAGTCAAGTCAGTGGGGGAACCGGGCTCTGTTAGGGGGACCCAGGCTCTGTTAGGGGGACCCGGACTCTGTTAGGGGGACCCGGGCTCTGTTGATGAGCCCGACTGCAGACGGGGAAAACTATGTGGCGTGAGGTCAAGGAAGTGAAGAAGAGTTTCCACCACTAAAGAGAGCCTTTCGTTTGTTCCTAGAACAGCACGATGAGAGAAACCTGAATGAAATGCGACGTTAGATACTCAGTGAGGGATCCCCCTGCTGTGCCCGGTTCAGTCCACATCCTCAGGATTGAACGGCTGGATGCGGTCCTACCTGCTCTTTGATCTCCTGCAGCTTGTTGCTCTGCTCCCGGATGTCATGCAGCAGCTGCAGAGCCTTGTCGTCCTCCTGGGACACCTCCATGCGCGCCTGCTCCAGACTGCGCTTCAGACTCTGAAACCGAGACGCACACATGTTCGTTTGTCGTGTACACCTGGGTTACACCTAATAAAGTTTAATATAGCAGCTCTGCAACGGGTATTAATGTGAGGGCTTCTGTTGAAATGCTTCTAAATAGGTGTTGATTCTATTTGTGGCTCCATCTCCTCAATCAAAACACTAATATCTGCAGCAAGACTCTTAATCTATTTCAGTTTCCCAAACAAGGGCATGCAGCCGAGTGAGAGGAGTGTGTGGCGGCCCTGAAACACAACCACCATTCACATTTTATCTCAGTTTCCCAAATGAGACGAGTGAGAATTCAACTTTCTCTCTTCGGGATTCACCTTCGGCACTTTTATTCCATTTATCTGTGCACGTTTTCAACAAGACTCTTTTTTATCTTTTTAAGTTTGATGCCTGGTGAAAGTTAAGAAATCGGTTACCAGCTGCAGCGCTGAGAGAAATTTATTTTATTTTCTTCAAAATAGGCCTAGGATTTGTTCACTTTCACCAGGATTAAAACTTAAATAGATTCTTGTTGGAATAAAAGTGCTTGTATACACACACACACACACACACACACACACACACACACACAGGGCCACTCACAGTGCATTCTGTGATGTAGGTTGCCAGGTCCTGCTCCAGGATGCTCCTCTGGGTCTCGGAGGCCTTCAGCTCTATGTCCTTCTGCTGCAACACCGACTCCAGGTCAGACATCTTCCTCTGGCCGAGTGAAATCTCCTGTTCAACCTGGAAGCAGGAGCAGAGCATGGACCTGGCCTCTCTCAGCTCAGAGACATCTAATGAACCCGGAGCCCGCCGACGTAACCGGATGTACGTTAGCGTCCAATGACAGTGTAGAGATGTCTAAAATGTTAACAACAGCATCAGTAGCAATGCACTGTGCGAGTGTGTGTGTGTGTGTGTGTGTGTGTGTGTGTGTGTGTGTGTGTCTGCAGTTGTTTGGCAGCACATGTCATTGGTAGCGATTGATGGTAGAATTAGATGTGCCATTACAGCATTACAGGGCCGGAGGAGCTTTGGGAACCAGGAACACAGACACACTGCACTTAGTGTGCGGCAGAGCTAACACACACTCAGGACGCAGACACACACTCAGGACGCAGACACACAACCAGCATGGGGCTGCAGCTTGTAAAAGAAATGGCAACATTGTACCGGAATCCATCGTTACGAAGAAACAAGTCAATACTTTTTAACGAGATTTCTCTTTTCCAACACAGGGACAGATGTTGCTTAGCGATCTGATTAAAAACACAAATTAATGATGGAAAACATGATAGATGCAGAAAACAAACAACTGTATTCTCAGACTCTGTTGTTGCAGCTGGCCAGTCATTATGTGTGCATGAGCACATGGTGGTGGCGTTATGGAAATATGGCAAAAAGTAAATTTTATCACATGGACTTCGTTACCCAGACTTACATCAAAAGATCAGCAACATCTGGGTTCATGGTGGGACGGAGCTGGGGAAGAGTTTCAGCTATAGTTCATATTAAACATCACCATAAGCTGCTTGGTGGAATATACTGAAGCACATTATGAATTATACTTTCAGCATTTTGTTAAAATTACAAGTGGAAATAAATATAGTTAATACGTAATGTTTGAATACCGCTAACCATCCACTAAAAGATTAACTTAACCATGGAGGATTTACACATCAAATATAATTTGTTGATGGAGGCCATATGGCGAAACAGACATTATTAAAGAAAATGGATGATGATTTATTTCATTTATTTTATCACTGATAGAAATTGCAAGTATTTTTGTAAAAAAGGTTTATAAAACATGAAATGTTAATGTAACTGAAAAGACCAATCAGATCTCAAAAGTAAGTTGGAAGGAATGCATCTCTAATTCATTGAGTCACAAATGTTAAATATTAAATATAATATATTTATTAGCATATTTTTCTTAGCAGTGCTTAAAAGGTACTTTCACTTCTAATTTCACACCATTAAATATAATCAAGTACTCGAGGGCGGCCTTTTTTTTCACAGAAAGTCAGAGAGTGACGTGGAATACTATAATAAGTAAACACACACACACACACACACACACACACACACCAGCATGGAGGCAGACTGACAAACAGATGGCTGAGTTTATCTTGTTCTGGAAACAAACTCTTACCATGTGAAGAGTAATACCTGTGACATGTGTCCAGCAGTTCTGTCTGTCGGTGTTTTAACGAGCTTTTTCCAAAGGAGAACGTCTCATGGAGCGAGTTGATGGAAGTGGAGTCTCTAATCTGTAGAGAGGAGATGATGGGAGACGGGATGCCACAGTCTTTATGCACAAGTACTCATGAGGAGTGAAGGGCCGGCTCAATGTGCTTATGTAAAACACTTTCCTTTTATAATAATCATGCTGTGCAGAATAACTCAAGCTAATTGGAATAATAAACCTTCCATATGTGACCTGACACATTCAATTGACAGCATGCATATCATCTACATGTTTAAACAAGTAAAGAAGAAGTATCACAAGTTGTATTCAGTCAATGTACTATATATACTACTGTAAATACTATTAATACTATTAAGATCCTTGTAATAAACCATAGTTATTAGGGAATAATGTTATCTTATGTTAGCTCCTTCGCGAATCGCCACCTTAACGCGGTGAAGGAGTTTGAGTGGCTCAATGATCCTGGGAGCTATGTTGTCCGGGGCATCTGCCCCTGGTAGGGTCTCCCAAGGCAAACAGGTCTCGGGGGAGAGCCCAGACTAAGAGCGGTTCAAAAAACCCTGATGATAAGCAGCCCTAGGACTGAAGTTACCTCGCCCGGACCAGGGAAACCGGGGCACCCTCCCGGAGCCAGACCCGGGAGGCGAGCTCGTCGGCGAGCGTCTGGTGGCCGGGCTTTCGCCCATGGGGCCCGGTCGGGCTCAGCCCGAAGAAACACCATGGTGCAGCCACCCTGTGGACCCACCACCCGCAGGGACAGACATCGGGGTCGGGTGCTATGTAGACCGGGCGGCGGGCCGGGCAGGGGGCCTGGGCGAGCCGATCGCCGGCGACATAGACTAGCTCTAGGGACGTGGAACGTCACCTCGCTAGCGGGGAAGGAGCCGGAGCTGGTGAGGGAGGTGGAGCGGTACCAGCTAGATATAGTTGGGCTCACCTCCACGCACAGCGCTGGCTCTGGAACCAAACTCCTGGAGAAGGGTTGGACTTTGTTCTTTTCTGGAGTCGCCCAGGGTGAGAGGCGCCGGGCGGGAGTGGGGATACTCACGAGTCCCCGGCTGAGCGCCGCCGTGTTGGAGTTTTCCCCGGAGAACGAGAGGGTCGCCTCCCTGCGCCTACGGGTTGCGGGGAGTAAGGCTCTGACTGTTGTTTGTGCTTATGCACCGAATAGCATTTCGGAGTATCCGGCCTTCTTGGAGTTGGTGGGAGGGGTCCTGGAAAGGCTGCCGCCTGCCGACTCCATAGTTCTCCTGGGAGACTTCAACGCTCACGTGGGCGACGACAGAGAAACCTGGCGGGGAGTGATTGGGAGGAACGGCTTGCCTGATCTGAACCCGAGTGGTGTTTCGTTGTTGGACTTCTGTGCTAGCCACAGTTTGTCCATAACAAACACCATGTTTGAACATAAGGTGGCTCATAAGTGTACCTGGTACCAGAACACCTTAGGCCGGAGATCAATGATCGACTTCGTAATCGTATCATCTGATCTGCGGCCGTATGTTTTGGACACTCGGGTGAAGAGAGGAGCAGAGCTGTCAACTGATCACCACCTGGTGGTGAGTTGGATCAGATGGCGGGGGAGTCGGCCGGAAAGACCTGGCAAGCCCAAATGTGTAGTGAGGGTGAACTGGGAACGTCTGGCGGAGGATCCTGTCCGGGAGGTCTTCAACTCCCACCTCCGGAAGGACTTCTCACACATCCCGAGGGAGGTTGGGGACATGGAATCCGAGTGGATCATGTTCAAAGCCTCTATTGTGGACGCGGCCGCTAGGAGCTGTGGTCAGAAGGTTATCGGTGCCTGTCCTGGCGGCAACCCGAGAACCCGGTGGTGGACACCGGGGGTGAGGGAAGCCGTCAAGCTGAAGAAGGAGGCCTTTCGGGCTTGGTTGGCCCAGGGGTCTCCTGAAGCAGCTGACAGGTACAGGCAGGCCAGAAGGACTGCAGCTGCGGTGGTCACGGATGCTAAAACTCGGGCATGGGAGGAGTTCGGGGAGGCCATGGAGAAGGACTTTCGGTTGGCCTCAAGGAGGTTCTGGCAAACCATCCGACGACTCAGGAAGGGAAAGCAGGGCCTTCCCCAGGCTGTTATCAGCGGGGGAGGGGGGCTGCTGACCCAGAAGGGAGGATATCGTCGGGCGGTGGAAGGAGCACTTTGAGGAACTCCTAAACCCGGTCAACATGTCCCCTGAACAGGGGGCAGCGCCTGAAGACTTGGGGTTGGATGAACCCATATCCCTGGCAGAGGCCACTAAGGTAGTCAAAAAGCTCCTTGGTGGCAAGGCGCCGGGGGTGGATGAAATCCGCCCTGAGATGCTGAAGGCGCTGGACTTTGTTGGGCTGTCTTGGCTGACACGCCTCTTCAATGTCGCATGGGGGTCGGGCACAGTGCCCATGGACTGGCAGACCGGGGTGGTGGTTCCCATCTTCAAGAAGGGGGACCGGAGAGTGTGCTCGAATTATCGGGGTATCACACTACTCAGCCTCGAGGGAAAAGCTTATGCCAGGGTGCTGGAACGGAGGCTCCGACCGTTTGTCGAACCTCGGATTCAAGAAGAACAGTGCGGGTTTCGTCCTGGTCGTGGAACAGTGGACCAGCTCTTTACCCTTGCAAGGATACTGGAGGGGTCCTGGGAGTTTGCCCAACCAGTCTACATGTGCTTTGTGGACTTGGAGAAGGCTTTCGACCGGGTCCCTCGGGGCTTTTTGTGGGGGGTGCTGCGGGAGTATGGTGTGCCGGACCCGTTGCAACGGGCCATCCGGTCTCTGTACGCCTGCAGTAGGAGCTGTGTTCGTATCCTCGGCAGTAAGTCAGATACGTTCCCGGTGGGTGTTGGCCTCCGCCAGGGCTGCCCTTTATCACCGGTCCTGTTCGTGACTTTCATGGACAGGATATCTAGGCGCAGCCGTGGGGCGGAGAATGTCAGGTTCGGGGATCTCAGGATAGCCTCTCTGCTGTTTGCAGATGATGTGGTCCTGTTTGCCTCCTCGGACCATGACCTCCAGCATTCACTGGGGCGTTTTGCAGCCGAGTGTGAAGCGGCGGGGATGAGAGTCAGCACCACGAAATCTGAGGCCATGGTGCTCTGCCGGAAACCGGTGGATTGCTCCCTCCGGGTGGGGACAGAGTGCCTACCACAAGCGAAGGAGTTCAAGTATCTCGGGGTCTTGTTCACGAGTGAGGGTAAAATGGAGCGGGAGATCGACAGGCGTATCGGTGCGGCTGCAGCAGTAAAACAGGCGTTGCACCGGGCCGTCTTGGTGAAGAAGGAGCTGAGCCGAAAGGCAAAGCTCTCAATTTACTGGTCGGTCTACGTCCCAACCCTCACCTATGGTCACGAGCTTTGGATCGTGTCCGAAAGAACGAGGTCGCGGATACAAGCGGCCGAAATGAGTTTCCTCCGTAGAGTGGCCGGGCTCAGCCTTAGAGATAGGGTAAGGAGCTCGGACATCAGGAGGGAGCTTGAAGTCGAGCCGCTAGTCCTTCGTGTCGAAAGGAGTCAGCTGAGGTGGTTCAGCATCTAATTAGGATGCCTCCAGGACGCCTCCCTTTAGAGGTTTTCCAGGCACGTCCAACTGGTAGGAGGCCCCGGGGAAGACCCAGGACACGCTGGAGGGATTATATCTCCCAGCTGGCCTGGGAACGCCTCGGGATCCCCCAGAATGAGCTGGTAGATGTTGCGGGTGAGAGAGAAGTCTGGGTCAGCCTGCTTGACCTGCTGCCTCCAAGACCCGACCCCGGATAAGCGGTGGAAAATGGATGGATGGATGGATGGATGTTATCTTAAGTACTTATAAGATGCTTATGAACATATCTTAATAAGATTATATAAGTTTAAAAATGTTCTTTTTGCTTCATTAGGATTAAGACGTAGTTTATTGGCATGCATTATGCATATTTATTTACAGTTATGCTTTTTGCAGCTACCGGATCTAAAGCAAGAACAATGCCTTGTTGGGGTTCATAAACCCTTTACGGTGCACTTATTAACGGTTCATAAACCCTTTACGGTGCACTTATTAACGGTTCATAAACCCTTTACGATGCACTTATTAACGGTTCATAAACCCTTTACGGTACACTTATTAACGGTACATTTTCTTGTAAGTGCTTGTTAATGGCTATTATTAACACGTAATAACAAATAACAATGTTAATAAGCATCTATTAAGGACTTATAAAGGCCTTATTACCTGTTAACTAACGCATATTACAAGGACCTTTGTGTAAAACATTACCAAGAAGAACAATTAGCACTGAAGACGTATAGATATAAAATATGAGATCCACCCTGTGCTGACCAGATATATACGCTCATATTCTAGCTGAACAGAGTCTATAAATAGCCTGCGTGTGTTCACACAACAGCCTCTTTTACCACCGCTGGATATATTTGGCAGCTTTTGTGATCAAGAGGCAGGCAGAAGAATGAGCGACGGAGGGAGAATATCTATTAAAAGCAGAGGCTCACCACCCACTCTTCCCTACAGTAACACACTCAACCAACGCGCTAACAGAGGATTCTGGATCGCTTTGTGGTCTTACTTTTACATGATTGTAATGATATATGTTGTAATATACAGTATATATTGCCTATTTTTTTTTTTTATTCTATTGTGGATGGGATCTGTCTCTTGAAGCATCACATTGCTGCCCATGTGATCACAAAACTAACCAGACATTGCAGATGAACAACAGATATTGTGAGTCTCTGGTGATCGCTAATATTTGCCCAGAAATGCGACTGATGTAATCATCGTGCTTGGAGGGTCATTTGAGGGGTGAGCCACACAGAATGAGCCCGAGCTGCCTCAGAAACCGGCTGCCCGGCGGTCCGGTCACGTGATGCCGGAGCAGCTGGTTTGTGGTGAGTGATGATGGCAGGAGCAAAGTGTTAGCTGAGGTTAGCGTCCTCCAGCAACTTGCTGCTCCACAGCCTGTGGGCGCGTTGCATCAATGTCCAGTTTGTATGTGCTGCTCTGAAACCAGGTGGCGAGGCAGTCGGGGAACGTACGGCATCGGGCGAGCGGACCCTGATGCGATCGCACGGCCGACAACTTAAACCTGCCGGACCAAGCGCCACCGAAAGGGAAGTCGACCGCCCCAGGAGGAGAGGGAGGGAAGCAGCTAGGACTTAAGGCTGTTAAGGGGTATCCAGTCTAATCCTGCAGGAGGTCTGGGACTGCTGTGGCCCACATGGCTCCAGAGACCCGGCTCCATCAGGACAGGGTGCAGCATGCAGATGAGGCCTGGTGCTCAAACATAGTCATAGTTGACAATCTTTCCCTGTTGTCGGCCATATTCTCTGCCCAGACAATTGTTTTGCTGCAGCTGTTTACAATCCTCCTTTTTTCCCACTAGTCCTGGTTTCACTCAGAGCTCCAAACCCACGAATCAACCATCTATGTGTGCTGAGGTACAGACAGCCCTGCAGGACTTAACAATGTGGACACAGTCCACAGCAGCCATCCAGCCAGTGTAAAGTTGGTGGCTACAGGGTGCCGTACTAGCTTGAGGCACCAGATGGGGCTCAGATCTGGCCGTCTTCCTCTCAGACTCAAGTGCTAGCTGACTGCCCACAATCAGCTGAGCTAACAGACTGTGCAGCTGAGCCCCTCCTCGGCAATAATTAGCTCCCTGGAAGCAATTACTAATAACCATACTTTAAAAAGTGCATTGCAACCACAGAAACGACTGTTTGTTGAACATTTCCATATATAAACAACTACGGTACCAGCCACCGTAAACGGTCCGTGTTTAGGAGAGCTCCTCAACCACCGAGCAGCCACATTCAGAGGAACATCGGCTTCCAGCTCAGTCGAGAAGCTTGTTTCCTTTGCTTGGATACTGTGTGCTGCTCTGTGAGTCAGTCGCTGAAGAGGAGGAGAGTGGAGAGAGGTTGCATCCCGGTCACGGCTCTCCATTCAGTCTGCATGGTGACCAGGGGCCAGTCCCACTGTATGGGCTGCAGGCAGTCGGGCACCAACCTGTTGCAACAGATTCATCTCTAGAAACGAGCTCCAGTTGGAGCTTTCATCCTCTCAGTCGTGCACGCAGGGTGTTCCTGTTAACCACCACAGGCATGAAAGAAAGTATCTGTGTTTGGTTTTAAAGAGCTATTCATTTTTGGAGACGCATTATAGGTCTAGTGCAAAAGAAACTGGTATTGGGCATTGCTCTCCTCTGCAGTTCCCAGTTGCGATAAAAGGGGCGTGAACCCAGTCAACTAAAGCCACAATTAGCTTGTAATCACTAATTGGCTGGTATTATGGCTAGAATCATTCCCCAAGTCTCCAAAAACAATGCTGATGCACAGAAATGCTCACAGGGTGGGTTAAATATGGCACTAAACACACTTTGAGTTTTCAGAGGGGCCACAGACCTGCACCTGGATGCTCTACACCTGGATGCTCTGCACCTGAATGCTCTGCACCTGAATGCTCTGCACCTGGATGCTCTACACCTGGATGCTCTGCACCTGGATGCTCTGCACCTGAATGCTCTGCACCTGAATGCTCTGCACCTGAATGCTCTGCACCTGGATGCTCTGCACCTGGATGCTCTGCACCTGGATGCTCTGCACCTGAATGCTCTGCACCTGAATGCTCTGCACCTGGATGCTCTACACCTGGATGCTCTGCACCTGGATGATCTGCACCTGGATGCTCTGCACCTGGATGCTCTACACCTGGATGCTCTGCACCTGGATGATCTGCACCTGGATGATCTGCACCTGGATGCTCTGCACCCGGATGCTCTACACCTGGATGCTCTACACCTGGATGCTCTGCAACCATCTGAAGTGGTCGAGGTGACAGAACATCACCATCAACAAAAGTGTGTTGAGCACTTGGGAAAACACTTCACAAATCCAGTGCATTACATCACAAATCCGAATGACAAAGAGGATCAGTGTGGGCTTCTAAAGGAGGCTTTTGGGAAAATGACACTTGAGTAATGGAGCAGTAGAGCTCCCCCTCTCTCTCTCTCTCTCCCTCCCTCTCTCTCTCTCTCCCTCTCTCTCTCTCTCTCTCTCTCTCTCTCCTCAGCATTGACATGTCTGTTCTCCAGAGAGTTCATTTCTTTGTGACTATGCACAGGTGTCTCTCTTTTCCTCTGTTCCATCCTCCACCCATTTGCTCTGCCTCCACAAACAGGTGAACACAACAAACACCAACAGATGAGACTACCTCCTGGCAACCCGTTAACCATTTATATAACGAGCACCGTCCTGATATACGGGCCACTTATAAGCACCTCATCGAGCATGAATCACATCATCCAGTCGGAGAACATCATCCTAATAAACTCTATCAGTTCGTGTCTCAGTCTCTCTCCCGACCTCTTCATTAATATTCTGTCCAGTCAGTCCTGCAATTTGCGATCCGACTCAAAAGGCTCCAGAAAGAAGCAGCGAGCTTCCTTCACCTCTCCTCCACCCTTGGCAAAAAAAACCTACTGTTACCATAGAGATACTTTCCTCCAACCACAGTTGTGTTTCCAGCTTTCTTTCTGTGCTGGATCTCCACCTCCACCTCCACTGCACCTTTGGGAACTCCCTGCATTACATGCAGACAAACTTTGTCTCAAAACTTCCTCAGTCTTGGTAAACATGAAGCCGATTTATTTTTTGGGGAGGGAGGGGTCAGGGGGGGGTAGCATGCAGTGGTCTCATCATAAAAAATACACAACCGGTGCAGAGTTTGAACGCCACCCCGAGGAGCGATAGCATCTGTACGAGTGTGTGTGTGTGCACAGCGATGACGAGAGATGAGCAGAGACAGCTTCTCGGTGTCGTGACCGACAGAAGGAGTCACTCCTGATACAGATGCTGCAGACTCGCTCTCCTCACTCCATAACCCACCAGCTGTAGTGTCAGCCCATCAATCAGCCACTGAACACGTCCAGCATGCCGACCGGGGAGGAAACAGCTGTGCACCGGAGCCCAGAAACAGAGACACTTGGTGTCACGCTCCCTCACGATAAGTAAAACAGGAGAGCACTTACTCGGGCGCCGCTGCAGCTGACAGCTCTTCTGCAAGGCTCTAGACACGGCACCTCCTGGTCCGGTAAGCCCGCTCATGGGGGGTCTCCCTCGGAAGACACCGGCCAGAATGGGAGCTCCGCTGGTTCATCAAATTCGGGGATGTCATCCTCACCGGGGAGAGAGAGAGAGAGAGGGAGAGAGGGAGGGAAAGTGATGCGCCGTGGCCGGGCAGAAAGCTGTGAGGCAGCGAGAGGGGAGATTACTGCTTACAGAGAGAGGGAGAGAGAGAGAGAGAGAAAGAGAGAGAGAGAGAGAGAGAGGGAGGAAGGGAGTGGAGGGCTAGAGAAATAGCATTGTGGAGTAATGCAGCATACCAGTGATCACATACTGGAGAGTGAGAGGAAAATCTCTCTCTCTCTCTCTCTCTCTCTCCCCCCCCCCCCCCCCCCCCCCCCCCCACTGCAGCAGCCGTCACTAATCACACTAATGTATGCTGATTGACACCCTGTGATAACAGTCAGCTCCCAACAGTTGCAAACTACCGCACGTTCCTTAAAACTGAGCAGCTTATTAGTGATTAGACACAATAACGCAGACTAAACCTCCTCTAATGAGCATGGAAAATGCAATTTAATAACTGGAAGGGTTGGGATGTGCGAAAGTAATATTCTGCTTGGATCTGCAAGTAAAGAAGAGAGACGCAGAATGAATGAAGAAAGCTGTGTTAATATGGCATGTGGAATATTTCCATAACTGTATACTCACCATGATCTCAAATAAAGGGTTAGAGGTATGAAGCTTTGAGTCTGTCACACTTTTTATTTATATTTTTCCTTCAATTTCATTATATGGTTACAAACGTGTTTTATTTGTTTTTAAAAAAAAAGATCAGCAACTTCTGACTTTCTGTAATTGCTTATAATAAAATAACTAAACAGGTGCATTGATTATGCACCGGACACTAAACAACACTGTAACAGAGTACTTTGAAAGTTCAGAAAGTACACAGATAACACATATTGAAGTATTGTTGTAACATAATAAAGTCACAACATAACAAGGTCTCTGTGTCTGACTCAATTCAGGTTCACCTCAATGTTCTTGTTTCTATGACACGTCAAGTGACACGTCACAGAGATGATTACACACAGTAAAAGATTACACAGTAACAGATTACACGCAGTAACAGATTACACACAGTAACAGATTACACAGTAACAGATTACACAGTAACAGATTACACAGTAACAGATTACACGCAGTAACAGATTACACACAGTAACAGATTACACAGTAACAGATTACACAGTAACAGATTACACACAGTAACAGATTACACACAGTAACAGATTACACTCAGTAACAGATTACACACAGACAGATTACACACAGTAACAGATTACACACAGTAACAGATTACACAGTAACAGATTACACACAGTAACAGATTACACTCAGATTACACACAGTAACAGATTACACACAGACAGATTACACACAGTAACAGATTACACACAGTAACAGATTACACAGTAACAGATTACACACAGTAACAGATTACACTCAGATTACACACAGTAACAGATTACACACAGTAACAGACTACACACAGTAACAGATTACACACAGACAGATGGCAGACCCTCACCTGGCAGGCAGCAGAAGGGGCATAACGCTCATCAGGTAACAGGCACAGCCCCATACGATCAGCCAGTGTTTCATAATCAGCAGCAGACGAGAAAAAAGCGGGCAGCGCTCACTTATCCTGCTCACTGGTGTTAATTAGACCTTTATGACTGTACTACGAACTAAAGGGAGGGAAGACCTGAGTTTTATTTAACAAGAGAGTGCTTTGGTACCTGTAATCTGATCTCACCTCCATCTTTACATGTCTGTGTCTCTTTGCTTCTTGAATCCAATGCATTAAGGATATATTTTTTCTTCCAGCTCAGTTAAATTCAGAGCAAAAGATCTGTTGATGTAATCTGAAAGAGAAACGGGCGTCTGGAAGAGCCCTTAATTAAATAATTAAAGATTTCCCCTCATGTAAGACCCCTTTACAACATGATATCTGTCCAGGAAGGAAGGCGAAGAAAGTTTCTTATCAAACCTTAAATATCCTTGAGGAAAAAAAACAAACGTGTAATGATGTATAAATAGAGCCTGTTTTCAGCGTATGCCGTTACATAATGCGTAGTGTTGCAGGTCTGAGACTAACCTGCTGTGCATCTACATGTGAAACCAGATTACTGCTCCTGGGATTGAACACCTTTCTGCTTGTATTCTCCTATGCAACAGTATTATTATTATTTAAAATACCTATATATTTTAATGTAATATCTTATGATGGACTATTGAAAAGAGCTCGCTTTTGCTCTGCAACCACAGTGGTTTTTGGAGTATTGGTTGAGGCAGAGGCATCATGCTGATGTTGCCTAGCAACAAGACATTGTATGTGTAAAAAGCAAATCCCAGAGTAATTGTGAAGTAAAGACGGAGAGATGGATGTTTTCACCTGGTTTTTACTGTCGTCTAGTGATTTACGCACTCACTTCCAATTCTGTTGACAATTTAAATGTATCTACTGTGTGCAAAAATAACGCTTTTGATCTTTATTTTGTTGTGTTCCCGCCAAAAGAAAAGAAAATAAAAGTATATATCATAAGTATAGCAATGGCTGAAAGTGTCATCAGGGGGGAGCTTACAGTAAATGTACAGTATCTCTACAGCAGGTGCATCAATGCCTTAAAGGATGCAAAAACACTGCCATCCACTGGCAACACCTTGAAATACCTCCATGTATCCCGTCACGTTGGTGGCAGAGAGAAATGCTGCGATCTAGAGGTCAGAAGAGCCGGTTGTGTTATGTAACTCACAGACAAACCCCTTAGTGGAATAAAGGCAGAGTCAGGCCAGTATGACTAAGGGGCTGTTACATAAGCACAGAACACCACGTACGAGTTTAAGAGCTCTGGAGGCTCATAAACTGACTATTAAAATATTAATACGCACAGAGGGACATTATTGTTTCATAATTATTTGGTAAATCACACGGCGACCACAAGACAATGTGGAAAAGGGAGGGAGTCGAATATTTACAGAGAAAGTAGGATGTTGTTGACAGTCCATCACAGAGAGAATCGTGTTCTCAGAGGGGGAACAAGTCTTTGTGGTCTGTAAACTGAATAAAAGACAACATTTTATAAATATACTCATAAAATCATTGAGAAGCATTGATTATTATAAGACAGCAGCCACAGAATATTTACCCTGATCTCCAAAGCTGCAGTGAAATATTGTAAACAAATCATTTTGGGTGAATGTGAGTGTAATGTCACTTTTTGTCCACAGAGGGAGCTATAGTCTAATAAGACCAGTGAAGGTGAGTTTGTTATGTTCATCTCCATCCAAAGAGGCAATGAAATGTGGCAGATTCATTTATATTTATTAACACACGTCACACGTCAAAGTGTGTGCATTTAAAGAAAAACTTTATTTTGTCATTGTTTCGCAATGTTTTTACATTAAACGCGTTAAATGTCTCTCTCGTGACATTAGAATTGTATACAACTTGTGTATTTCTGCTGTGTTGTAAAAAATAAAAAAAACATTATGATAGATATTGTTTATAATAGAAATTCATTAACTGTAAAAGCAACTCACTTCATGACCGACCAGGCTGTAATACACTATGTAATTATTTTATTACAACCCAAAAGTTGTTGTTGTTGTTGTTGTTCTTTGGATTTGCATTCAAGTCAACACCAGCAGCATTACACTAATAATGATAATGTGCTAAATTAATTCAGCTTAGCGCTTTATCAAAGCAGTGAGGTTGTGATGTGACCACCCATCACGGCCCCCCCTGCCCCCCCAGCCCCCCCTGACCCCCCCAGCCCCCCTCGGCCTCTGAAGCTATGCGGCGGTGGACCAGCAGGCTGTGACCCACTTCCTTTGTGGCTTCACTTGATCGGCTCAAGAGGCTTTGTTTGTAATCATTCATCACCAAAGCCCCTCCCCCAACCTCATGACCTCATCTCCACCCCTTCATCATACACTCATACACACATATTAGTGTATCTGCGAGTGTCTTTACTCAGCATGTTAATTCCTTGACCTTTGACCTCTACTGACACTAACCCTAAACTTAATTCAGAAATCATAACTCTGAATTTGTGGCTTGACCCTTAATTAGCCTCTTACAGTAAATAGCAGTTTGTATACCTATATGTTGTACACATACACCCAATACATTTGATTAATATAACTTCTATTGTATTTGCTTTATCCTGTAATATTTCATTAAAGAGAGGGCAACATCGATGGTGGGCAATTTTGATCAGAGGTCATAATTTAATGAAAAATACAAGTCACAGGGCTTATTTTAAATTAGCCTTGAGCGATATAATTTGAACCTGATGGCCTGATGAACCTGATGACACTTGTTTAGCAATTTGGGATATTTTAATTGATCTAAATATATATCACAAAAATACACAAAACAGAAACTCACAAATATTCAAAATAGAGAATACATAATACAGGATATGGCCAGCTGTATTAGCAGCACATTGTACTTTCGTATCAAAGTTTTAAAGTTTTATATTATATATAGCATTGTTGTTTTATTATCTCTGGAGCGTCAGAAAGTATTCACACATTTTGTTATGCTACAGCCTTATTCCAAAATGGATTAAATTACATTTTTTCTAGTGCTTCAATTAGTATAAAATGAACGCATGACGTATGAGCTGTATAGATATAGTCTGATACCACATCACTTACTCACAAAGCAGGTGGAAAATAACCTCTAACAGGTTATTATTTAATGTCACATTTGGTTTTGGAGGGGAAAAAATGTAAATCCAGGCGGTTCAAACGTCCCAGATCGTTCTTGCTTCATCATTTCTGACGACAGCTGGATCATAACTCAGTTCTCATCATAACGGTCTGCTCTCATCACTTCTCTTCACGTGCTCATTTACTGGATGTCACAGATGTGCGCGAGGCACCGAAATATGGCGCTATCATTTCCAGCCAATGGGTGGGCCGTTTGTAACAGGTTGCAGCAGGCGTCACCGCCGTGTCGGGGGCGTGCATGCAAGACAGGACAGCGGTAGGGGAGGCATCGGGACCGCGCTCATCTGTTTGGCTGATAATGCCTCCGGTGTAACAGGCCGATCATTATGGGGGACCAGGGACCCCGAGACGGGATGGACCCTGATCGACCGACCGATGCGCAGAGCTCATCGAGGCGGTTTATACCGGGATAAAAAAAAAAACACATTTTGTGCCCAAAAACAAACAGCCAGTCAGCCAGTGAGCTTGCAGAGGAGGCGGCGTTTGCTGGGATTCAACCACAGCCGGAGTCACGGCTTGTAGCTTAACTCGGAGAGAGAGGGACGAGCGGAAACTGGGGAGACGGCAGTGTGCAATCTAACTTTACCGGATCCAGCTCGAAATTGCGTGAATGATGGATGAAACGTCGACTACAAGATGGTCCGCTCAGCCCAACCCTGTCATAGCAGGGTGGGTTCACCCGGAGTGATACCAGTCGGCTGTTATCCGTTGGCTTCTCCTCCGCCGGGCGGCGATGTCCACTTTCTGCATCGACCTGCAGACGTCTGCCGTGGTTTCAGCACCACTGGAGCTGGACAGCGACTGCATGGAGCCCCGGGCCAGCGCTGCCGCTCAGGAGCCCGGCGGCTTCCAGGGTCAGCCGCTGCGGCACGCCGGCTCCGGAGGCCTCGGCATGGCCTTGGAGGAAGAGCTGGCCATGCTTACCGGGGAGCGGGACGACGAGGAAGAGCTGCCGGGACTAGAGACGCCCGCGGTGGGGCACAACGCTGACTTGCTGTCGCTCTTCCGCCAAAAGGAAAAAGACTTGGTTTTAGCTGCTAAACTTGGCAAAGCGTTGCTGGAGAGAAACCAAGACTTGACCAAGCAATATGAGAAAATGCACAAAGATTTCAACGAGAAATTAGAGGTAAACTAAGCATATAAGTTTGAATGCCTCTTTCTGGTTTGTCCATAAAATGCCATAATCCTAAAATCAATGAGCCTTCACTATGTAAACAAACTTAATAGGATCATAACAAATGCTACCTGTAGAGTTCCACATGCAGGCTGCCAAAGGAAGGTTTCACCGAGCTCCATTCCCCTTTTTATGGGGTTACAAATTATGAATTGTAGGCTGTTCAGTCTGATCTGAAGTCTACTCTGTCTCTGTCAGACCAAAAAAGAAAACAGCGTTGCATATTTTACATATGATGGTTTTTATGAATGATGTACAGTTGAGCTTTTGTTCTTGTTTTTAAAAAACCCTTCACACAAGCCCACACGTGGCCTGAGAAAACCCCCAAAGGCTAATCCTGTGGCCGAAGGGCCGACTGTATCTACTGTACATCTGTTCGGCCCTTTGATCCATATTCATCCTCAATGTTGCAGCTCAGAGAAATAAGCCGCCTCTTGTTATCGAGCTCTTCTGTTCATTGATGTTGTCACAGGGCCCGGTACCCTGTGTTGTTTTTTGGGAGGTTGTTTTGATTTCCTTTGATCCCTCCTTTTGTTCGGACAAATAACGGACATGAAAATAGTGATGCCAGCTGCTCACCAACCCCCATCCCAACCGTGGCAGCGGCTGGTGGTGCATCTGTCCACATGTCTCCATCTCTATTATCTGACCTGTCACTCCACGAGATAGTGAGACAAATAAACTATATGATATCCGTCCACCAGATTAAACCAGTTATTTTATGAAATCATAGCTGCTGTTATTGTGGCTTTCTTAAGTCTTGTTTTCTAACACAACTTTAGGTTTTCTTCACTCTCAACTTTATGTGTTTTAATGTTGATGTCCGGCCGTGGCACAGTGACATCATCAGCACCACAGTGGAAGGAATCTGACTTTGGTATCGAAGAAAAAAAAAGTTAGGATTGGCAATTTTATCTCTTGGAATAAACAAAAACATGAGTGTGCCTTCTTTGTTGTACAATAACGATGAGCATGGGAGTTCTTATCTTAAACTTTTATTTACTTTCAGTGTGATTAAATATTTGTAAGGCTTGAGTAACTCTCCGTCCTCTGCAACACCGGTGTGTCAAGTGTCTGACTTTGTCACTCCCTCAATGACTTCATTGCAACGTGTGTTGTGTAAAGTGAGGGCATCACTGTGCACCACATCAGGATTTAACCATATGACCCTCTCTCCATGCAGCACTTGGAGCAGGAGAAGCATGAGCTGCGTCGGCGTCTGGAAAGTCGCGAGGGGGAGTGGGAAGGCCGCGTGGCCGACCTGGAGACGGACGTCCAGCAGCTGCAGGCCGAGCTGGAGCTCCATCAGGTCCAGCTGAGGGAGACCGACAGAGACAAGACCAAGGCGATCAGCGAGCTCTCCGAACAGAACCACAGATTGCTGGAGCAACTCAGTAGGGTGAGAAGCACTGTCCCTGTGTGTGTGTGTGTGTGTGTGTGTGTGTGTGTGTGTGTGTGTGTGTGTGTGTGTGTGTGTGTGTGTGTGTGTGTGCGTGCGTGCGTGCGTGCGTGCGTGCGTGCGTGCGTGCGTGCGTGCGTGCGTGCGTGCGTGCGTGCGTGCGTGCGTGCGTGCGTGCGTGCGTGCGTGCGTGCGTGCGTGCGTGCGTGCGTGCGTGCTTCAGATGTACTGCTTCAGGCCGGCCGGGCAAATCTGCATTTAAGATTGAATTAGTTTGGGCTCCCTGATCTTAATGCTGCTTTAAACAACCTTCCACCCAGTGTGTGTGTGTGTGTGTGTGTGTGTGTGTGTGTGTGTGTGTGTGTGTGTGTGTGTGCATGGTCTCCCTGGCTGTAGGCCTCGGGGCCACTCGGTCCGTTACATTCTGACCGGCATGAGCTCAGCCAAGTGAGGTTTCATGCCTCCGGGGTTATCTCCCTCCATCCAGCCCGTCTCTCCTTAACTTCACCTGAATTGTGCTAACTCATCAATATAAGATCTTCTGCTTCTGGGTCTTATGCTGAATAATTTAGAATGATTGGACTGCACACTTATGCAACAGCACTCTACATATTGGCAGGTGAATTGAGTGCAGTTATTATGACAGGCGGAGTAGAAAATATCAGACGAGATGCTGAAATTCAGATTGATTGACGGACAGATAGATACGTACAGCAGTGCTCCAGGTCGGCATGAGGCCTTGAGGCGATGCTGTTGAGGATGTGACACGCTGCCCAGTGCTCACACGTCAGGGGAAACTGAGATTGGCAGCGGATGCAGATTAATGGAGTTGAGAGCGCTGGCTTTTGCAGCAACATCTGATTAATCCTGTCGAAGGAGCTCGTCGGTCTGCTCCAAAACAAAGACGCCTGACACAAAACGACGGCTCTGCAAGGAACGGCATTTTGTGAAGCCTTCGATTTGTAACTGTAATACCCGAGCTACCATACTACTAGGTATGCCAGGTATATTTAGAAATATTTAGTTTGTCACGATAGTATGTTAAATGAAGTACGCCCCAAAATACCACAATATTCTACCACATCCAGCCGTCTGTAAGCCGGTATGCTTTTCTGGCTATTCTGACCCTCAGAGCTCTGTGCAGCAGATATTTGAGAAAGAGGGTCAAAGTCCAAGGTGCAACGTTAAGAGGAAGTAGCATGTCCCATTTGAATGCATGCTTCATGCAAAGGTACTTACTTTGCAGGGGCAGGTGCAGCATGTACTACAAGATTTGGAACGTAGCTAATGTGTCTGGATTATACCGCTGGCGTTCTTGTTAAATTGTCCAAGGCCTGTCTCTTCAATTGTGGCTTCATTACGCATTTTAAACTATGTAGTGGAAAAGCTACATCCCTCCAACACAATCTACGTCATGCTTTCTACCCAGTGGGCTACACGGTCCAGTTAAAAACACCTGTGAGGCCATTATAAGGCTGTAAGGGTTGTAAACACAGTGTTGTCAGCTGCCAGGTATCTGGAGCTGTGTGTACCAAGGCTACATTTAAGGATGCCCCAGAGCTGTGCATACAAAAGGCTGACAAGTCTGTACAGGTGCTTTGATAACCCCGTCAGCGGTCGTGTCTATGGCGACGCGCTCCTTCCTGGGAGGAGACGGGAAGTGCTGCCGGGCACGCGCTGTTCAAAAGGCCCCGTGCAGAGGGATTTTAACCCCCGGACTCGCCGCTGTGCAGAGCAGCTCTCCTTCTCGTCTCGAGCAGATTAAATCTGCATCGTTGCCCCAACACCATCATCCCTAAGCAATCAAGGGCTGCTCTTGACTGGTCAGTGGCTATAGATCCAAGCAGGAGCACTCAGCATAATCACACTGCAATGTCTTTAATGGAAACCGTGGTGTGGGAATATATAAAGAGATATTCCCTGAAAGGGGTGTACTGCGTTCTGGAGTTTGGTGAAATTGATGAGATTTAATTGACTGCATCGATCCAGATCCATGATTCAGTGAGCTTTGCAGACAGATGGAGGCCTGCTGGGTAATGGAATAAATGAGGTCAACGACAGTACCGTTCGCTCTCCTTTTATCTTTCTTACTCTCTCATTTTCTTTCTTCTCTTTCTCTCGGTCAGTGCTCATTATTAGGCGCTGGGCTGTGACTGAGTATTGTTAACTGTTTACAGCTCTGAGTGAATGGAGGGAAATGTAAAAGTACCCTGAGGCAACTCTGGAGGCTGTTTTCATCTGTCCTCCCCGTTAACTCTCTGCCGGTCTATAATGATCTAGATGTTTCCATGTATATATTTATTTGCATTTAATTTCTAATTCTTTTTAAAGTCAACTGCATGTTTATTTCAGCATTTATGTATGGACTTATGTAAGTTTTTATCCTCCAACAAATAAAAATCACCTTAATAACTTAGGAATCCGTTCTTAGCAGGACCTTAAATTGGCTGCAGGGGGATGACCTTGAGAAGGCAGGGCACTTCCATAGGAAGTGATGTCACTTACGGGGTAAAATACCGCGCTGACGGGATTAGCCCATAATCCGTGCTAATAGCCTTGCCATATGCATTCAGGCAGGAACCAAAACAACTCCAGCCCGTACTCTACTTAATTAATAACAGCAGGTACCTCAGATATTTGCACAAAGAAGATCTAAAAATGTAATCTCTGAATCCTGGGCTGACACAAACACCCCCCGGGGTTATTCCTCTCTGGGAGCGTGCATGTGTGAGTGAATCTTCCAATGCCGGGTGATGAAAATATACATTTATTTCAATGCACCCAGAGAACATGTATCCAGGAGTCGAGCCTAGGAGGTGTGTGCAGGTCTGTGTGAGAACAGTCAATCTCCTCAAACCTAATCTGATCAGAGGGAAAAAGCCGGAAGGACACCTTTCTCCAATCACATTACCACACATGCTCAGAAAAGGCTGGTGATTCACAAGTGTGCATGTTTTATGGCCGTGGTCAATTGTAATTCCCTCAACCTCTATTTACTTAACGACAGCGGCCTCCAGTGACGCAGAGCTGTTTATTTAAGGCTTTAGAGCAGGAGTAATTACATTTCCTTTGACTTGGCATTGACAACAATTCAAGAGGTTAGGTGTAATGTTATCTGAATGACAAACGCTGGCAGCCCGTGTCGTGTCTGGCCTCATCAGTACGGTGGATCCACATCACACATGGCAAAGCATCCAGTTCCACTCCTCTTTTTACAACATCTAGCTCCCATTGGCTCCCATCAGCTCCCATCAGTTCCCATCTAGCTCCCATCGGCTCCCATTGGCTCCCATCGGCTCCCATTTAGCTCCCATTGGCTCCCATCGGCTCCCATCTAGCTTCAATTGGCTCCCATCGGCTCCCATCGGCTCCCATCGGCTCCCATCGGCTCTCATCGGCTCCCATCGTCTCGCATCTAGCTCCCATCGACTCCTATCAGCTCCCATCGGCTCCCATTGGCTCCCATCTAGCTCCCATCGGCTCCCATTGGCTCCCATTGGCTCCCATCAGCTCCCATCGGCACCCATTGGCTCCCATTGGCTCCCATCAGCTCCCATCGGCACCCATTGGCTCCCATTGGCTCCCATTGGCTCCCATCGGGCTCGAGGTGGCGACTCAGCTCTCCGATTGGCGAGTATTTCTTATGCGACCCCGTTTGAACGCGGCGCCGCCCATCCTCCATGAGTCTAGACGAGGCAGCGCTCTGTGAAAAGTGACTAAGGAGGAAAATACCAGAAGCATCGAGACCACTTGTCGCAGCGCCACCATTCCCACTTCAACCCCGGTTGCCGTGACAACCGGAGCGACATGCAAATGAAAACTGTGTGGCGTTACCATGGGAATGCACTCTACAGACAGATGATGCTGTGGTTGCACCCCAAAATACCTGTGATGCACCTGCAGTCGTGACCAGTATACTTTTCCAAGTGAATGTACAGTATTTAAGAGGATCCCTGACCCTCCGCTGAGCTCTACTTTGATGTCCTGGATTCGTTCTCAGCAGTCTGATTCGCCCCCGTTTGTCCTCTAAGGCCTGATCTGGGATCTGAGGAATTTATGTGCAGATTATGAGGGTATCTGCAAATCAGGCAGTCTGCGATCGTGATGAAATAAAACCAGCGTTGACCACCATCGCTCAGTTTACTGGGCCAGTCGGTCAGACAGCGTCAAGCAGCTGTCACGATGAAACCCACATCTGGCAACCAGACGTGTAATCTGTCGAGTTATTTGAGCTCTTCAATGTCTACTTAACGCGAGAAAAAAAAATTGCATTTTTTTCTAGTAATATTTCTAGTTGGATCTCAACTCTTATTTGAGAGCTTTTTTTTTGGATTTCTAAAAGTTTTTCCACAGTGGTTGGTTTTCCATAGAAAGGGAGCTTGTTTAAGTGAGCTTTTAGGTTGAGAAACATCAACCACAATACATCAAATGCATAATGTGCAAATTATACTGCTTATACATCTAAAGAAATCTGAAATATACAATACCAACTTCAACATCAAATATCATGCTATATCATCCATTAACCCCAGATGGGCTGAATACACTGGGCTATACAGCCAAGCAAGTGCACAGCACAATTAAGCAGCAAAAGGCACATATGAATTAAATGTATTTTTAACCCTTAAAAGATAGGTCAAATTTTTTATCAAATAATGTCTTTGACACTATAGAGCCATTGCTTGTTTCCCTGGTGGATCAGCCTTATTAATCAAGTATCTGTCTCTTCCTTGTGAAACCTTCTCAGTGTTTCCTTATTAGGTCGTGACTGAAAAGGAAGTTTAGACCCAAATGCAGATGTTAAGGTAGGGAGGCAGCAGGCTGAGTGTCAATGACTTACAGCTGGAGTCCAACAACAGACAACAGAAGTAAAGCCAACACAAACTAGGACACTCAGAGCTTGAATGCAGAAACGAGATACAAAGACAGAGAAGCTGACAACTCAAATGGAGAAAACACACGAGAGACTCATCAACTCATGAAACACAGGTGTGGTAGGAAGAAAAGGCGGGAAAAAGACAGGAAGTAACATGTGATGAGAGTGAAACAGGAAACAGACTTTATCCCATTGATAAAGATAAAGAGTCATATCTCTGTGTGTTGTATGGTTATCATTCATATCTTATGAATAGATAAGATAAGCTGATCTGTCCTCATTGCTTTTCATAAAATAGTTTCATTGTAAAGAAACCTTTATTTCCCAGACAATGTCTAACCTTTAAGTCCTACTTTTTTTGGGGGGGGGTCTGTTTCCGCTGATGTTTTTTCTTTGTAGGTTATATAGGTTATCCCATATAAAAATAATAGAATATTATATATTTGTAATGCTCATTCAAATTCAGAGAATCAACCACAATCATTATGGTAATTTACAAAATAAGTCGTTTTGTTATCGTGTTTAGTGCTGTGTACCTTGGGGATGAACACTGGGAGGTGGGTGATTCAGTCCTTTAATGTAATGAAAAAAACCTCTATCCATTATCCATTATCCATTATCCATCCATCATCTGAACAGCTTATCCTGTTTTAGGGTCGCTGGAGGCGAAGGCAGGGTTCACCTGGACAAGTCACCAGTCTATCAGGGCTCATACAGACAACCATTCACACTCATATTCACATCTACGGGCAATTTAGAGTCCAATTAACCTGAGCTGCATGTCTTTGGACTGTGGGAGGAACCCGGAGAACCCGGAGAGAACCCACTCTGACACGGGGAGAACATGCAAACTCCACACAGAAGGCCCGCCCAGACCGGGATCCGAACCCGGGCCCCTCCTGCCGCGAGGCCACAGTAACTTTTGGCATACACATTTCTATTGGCGTTCCTGGAAACACACCTAGAAGGGAGCCCCACGCACACGCACGCGCACGCACGCGCACGCACGCGCACGCACGCACACACACACACACCAACTACAACCTCAGCAGCTGCAGAGCCTCCTCACTGAGCGGAGGCAGCAGTGTGTACTGCCACCTAGAGGCTGCTCCTCACACTGCAGTCATCTACATGTGCACTCAGCACTGCTTGCCACAGCAATAAAAAATAATGTGTAATCAGCGTGCAGATCAATTGCTCCCTTTCGCACAGTGTTTTTTTTGTGGACATTTTTCAATATGTCTCTCCAGTGAGCTGTAAAAAGGGGAGTGGTTTTAAAGATGTTGCTGTTGCCATGGCAGTGATGACATGAGGCCTAAAGCTGTGCAGCTCTATGCTAATGAAGCTGAGCCGGCTGTGTGGCCTGATCCCACCTGTCCAATAAGCTCAACCGATGCACCGAGCACTGAACATGAAGGTGTTTGAGGGCGATGACGTGGGTAAACATGGCCGTTCAGAGGAGCAGCAGTGTGTGTGTGTGTGTGTGTGTGTGTGTGTGTGTGAGTCACCTCAGTATCTTAGTACAGGAACACAGACTAAAGAGCGGCTATTCATTTTTTTTTATTATTATTAAACTGAGCAGTAAATATATCACTATAATTTAACACTGCTGTTATGTCAACGTCACCGAGAACTATTGGAGGTGAATTTACGTGTTTTTAGAGGTTTTTAGTGTTTTAAGAGGCAACTGTGTGAAGTCTGATGAAAGGCCTCACCTCTGAGGAAAAAAAAAACTGGTTGTGAGTTAAAAAGAAGACAAAAGTCAATGAACTGTACTTTCTGTTTGTCTCCGTCCAGGCTGCGGAGGTGGAGAGGCAGCTGTCCACTCAGGTCCATTCATTACGGGACGACTTCAGGGAGAAGAGCATGTCCACCAGCCAGCACATGACTCGACTAGAGACTCTACAGGCTGAGGTGAGCAGCTCTCCTTTATGCAGACGATTGAATGGTACTTTTGATTTGCACAAATAATGTTTGCAGTTCTTAGTACTCGAGTGCTTAAGGTGACAGCAGACCCCGAGGGGAGTTAAAGGCTTGAGAGATAGATATTGATGTGTAACTGACTTTCTGTTGCTCTGGGTTGCTGTTGTATTATATTTAAGCACGTTACAGTTAATCATTTTAAAGGTAAAGCAACATGTAAACATGCGGCGTACCACGCCATGTTTTCTGTTTCCGGCTCTGATGATGATGTCTTTAACGGTCGTCCCATCAATGTGCAGCAAAAGTTACATAACTTGACTTCAAAGAGGAAGTTTCTGGTAAAACGATGGGTGGAGTAAAAGTCCACCAAAGGGGAACACTGCTCTCAACCACTTCCTCTCTTCCTGTAATCTTTCTCTTTATCGCCCTCCTCACCATCCCTCCTTTCCTCTTGGTCGGAGCAGCAGGGACAGGAAGTGAGTGGTTACCGTCTGTCAGACTGCATGCTGCATGCTGCATGCTGCATGCTGCATGTCTCGTTAAACAATACAAAACAAGGATTGCACTGTTATTTCTCTTTTGAATTAGAAATTAAACTGCTGCCAATTAAATTAAATTAAAGCACAAAATATTATTATTTCATATGTTGGATCATTGAATCTCATGTTGAATGAAATATTTGACTCTTTTGACCTCATATAACTTATGCGCCCCGAAGGCCCCCAGATGGGGGGCCTTTGGGTTTGACCCTCTGAGACTGAGCATACCAACATACCACTAACACATATATGGCCTTATTATCTATCTAAAATTTTTCAAATAGACCTTTTCAATGAGGAGATAATCAGGATTTAGTATGAGATAAAAAAACATTTGCAATTTTGGCTGAAAAATGGCCGGAGCGCTTGAGGTTAAAGGTGCTAAATTTGACTTTTCCACATCCTTTGGCAATTCCTGTTTCATGACATCGAGCACCAACAGCATGGTTGGTTGTCGGAGCACGATGTGTTGTGACGTCAGCCGGATAAAGTCATGAACAACAACACAGATTTCCCCGTACAGCTTCTCTTCAAAGCCAGACAGAAAACACCCAGACTGCAGAGCTCGCGCTATAATTGGGAGAAAAGGCTACCGCTCTATATTTAGCTCAGATACTGCAAAGTCTGAGCGCTCCCACTTTTCCAGGGCTTTGCCTACAACATGAGCTGATGACTAATGTCTTTTTGCCCTATTTGTGCAAAGCAAGAGACCACAGCAGTCCAAAAATACCCAGAACCTGGCAATGTGGATGCTCATATGGGAATGAAAACAACTGAAGTAAGCTCCTGCTCGGAGAAGTAGGTTACCAGAAGTAGGTCAAAAGCAGATGAAAATGAACGAGCGCTGGTGTTTGTTTAATGGGGAACGCTACGAGGGAAACAATTCATGAGGAATTCAGTAGAAGGCCGTTAGACGTGTATGGTGATGGGTACGATTATATGGAGACGCTAACGTAGCACCAAAGCATTCCTGGAGACGAGGGTGGACACGGACACATTCTTTAGGCCAGTGGGAGTTTTTAATCTTGTGTAGTCAGGAAAACAACCACATGTATCCTCCAATCAGATCCATAGCGGCCCACCTGTTTGCTACCAACCAGGAAATCCAAAGAATCCTCTCGGTTTTCCAATGAATGCCCACTTCTGTCAGATTAAGATGCTGTCGGAGCGTAAGATGGAGCTGGAGCGGCGGGTGCACGCCATGCTGGAGGAGAACGAGCTGCTGCAGAGCACAGCCGACGACCTCCGAGAGAGGACGCTGCTGCTGGAGAGGCAGGCGCACCAGAAGGACCTGCAGGTACAGACGCATGGGCAAAGACATCCATGTTAGGGGTCAAATCTTCCAGGAATTCCACGTCCCTAGATATTGTGAGTAGTCTACCTTCTCAACTGACCTATCAGGCGTCTGCTTTATGCTTTCCTCTGTCCAGCTGCGGCAGAGCCAGCTGGAGCTCCAGGAGGTGCAGGCGTCCCACCGGCAGCTGGCGGCTCGGCTGGAGGACCTGACGGAGGAGCACAGCCTCCACGGCCTCACGCCGCACCCGTCCAGCCTGCTGTGTGAGATCGAGCAGAGCATGGAGCAGGAGGAGCAGGAGCAGGAGCGCGAGCAGGTGGGTAAACACGCCACTGTCGGAGAACCTTTGCTGGGCTTTTCTAAACCCTCGTCTCGTCCGCTCAGCTGCGCCTGCAGCTGTGGGAGGCGTACTGCGAGGTCCGCTCGCTCTGCTCTCATCTCCGGGGGAACGACGTCACGGACTCGGCGCTGTCCACCGACTCTTCCATGGACGACTCCTCGGAGACGTCCTCAGCCAAGGACGTGCCTACCGGGAGCCTCCACACCGGCCTGCTGGAGCTGCGGAGGCTCACGCAGAACCTGCTGGACGGAAACGAGTCCACGGTAAGGAACGGCTGACTGGAGGCCGGTAGGCTGCACGGTGAGAGGAGGACGCTCAGCAGCCGGTGCATCGTCTTCCTCCTGCAAACGGAGGAAGACCTCCTCTCTGACATTCACACTTCATCTGCATTCATCTCGTCACACGTTCCTCCTCAAACCATGCAGAGTATGGCAGCACTGGTCTAATAATAAATATGAAGTGCAATATCACAGTCTCTGTGGTTATCGTGCAGGTTGACATGGCGATGACGATGACATTTGTTGGCCTTAGCAACTATAGTCAGCACTGACATAATCTAAGTGAGGTCATGCCTCGAAACATACTTCCTAAGAATTTCCTTGGAAGAACTCTGTAAATTAGTATTGCGATAGAGAAAATAGAGGCATGGTCCTAGACACTGAAGTAAATTATGTATTATTATAGTATTATTATTAGTAGTAGTAGTATTATGTAGTACTAGTTGCATATATTCAGTATACAAGTACACAGTATACAATAGTTACTATTATTTCCCTCTAAGGAGTAATATTTTATCATTTTGGAGCGTAATTACTAGCTGTAGCTAGTAAAGTAGGAGCAAATATTTTGAATAAAATCTATTGGAGCGTGACCACGCCCACCCCGGTTCCTTAAGTTACGTTTCCGCCGCCATGACACCTCTTGCTATGAATGAGCTGACGGTTTATGCACAATTATAATACAAAATAAAGATTAAAAACAAAAGGCATTAAATATCACTTTTCTAAACCCATGAAATTATTTTTTAAAAGCACATCAATTCCTTTCTGGAAAGTTATGGAACCTCTGGGACCCGTAAAATAAATGATCACCAGATAAGATACCCATTGTTGCACAAGTTGATGAAACAAAGATGCTTTAAAGAAAGCCGCCTTAATGATACTTTAACAGGATGGATCTCAGCCGGCCGGTTGTCACCATTAACCTGCAGGTGGCAGCTCACAGGTGAAGTGTGTGTGTGTGTGTGTGTGTGTGTGTGTGTGTGTGTGTGTGTGTGTGTGTGTGTGTGTGTGTGTGTGTGTGTGTGTGTGTGTGTGTGTGTGTGTGTGTGTGTGTGTGTGTGTTGTGTTTCTAAGGGCTCGCGGCGCAGTGATGAAGAGGCTCTGGAGGAGCAGCTGAGGAAGCTGGGGGAGGAGCTGAGGGACGTCAGAGAGCTGTACCAAACCGAGCAGGACAAGACGCGCAGCCGCGGAGACGATGCGCTGCAGCTGCACAACCAGGTAGCTGAACGCACACCTGATCACGTGACACACACACAATAAGCTCCGCCCACACGGGTCCATTAAGCATCAGTTACGCCCTTGGGATGGCCACAGCAACTGAAGCCTGCGTCTAACACGTGGGTGTCGTGCTCCCGTGTGGCCTGCAGATGGCGCTGCTCTCGGTGGAGATGTGTTCTCTCCGGGAGGACAACGAGAGGATGAGGACGATGGCCGAAGCCCGAGAGCCCAGCGAGCAGCTGCAGACGGCCATCAGAGACAGAGACGACGCCATAGCCAAGTAGGTCCACGCCACGGTGCTCAGTATAATATAATATAATATATATATATATATATATAAATATATATATAGTTACGTTTAAAGGAAGATCCATTCTATTAGGTTTGGCTATTATATTGCATTAATAATAATAACATTGGTAGCACTTAAGTGCACACTATTTAGCATTAGTAAAGCATGAATTAACACTGAATTCATAATTTATAAAGCATTATTCCAGCATGAACACTCATTAGTAACTCATTAGTATGCAATTCATAAATGTTTCATTCTTAATTAATAAGCTTGGGGTTTCATACTTTATAAATTATGGATTCCCCATTTGTAAATGAAGTATTAAGGACTTATAGTTGATTACTAAGATCATTTGTAAAGTGTTAGTAAATTATAAAACAAATGCTGCAATTTATGATTAATTCAGGTTGTTACTACTCATTAGTTAAGTATGAAAGCATGAAAACATGGTGGAATTAACCAGATGGGATAGTTAACTTATAAAAATAAAAGACAGATTATAGATAGGGAATTACGCTTCTTAGTTCCACATGAACTATGAAGCTAAGTTAAGTTAGCTTAAGTTAGCTTTATGCTTAGCATTAAGACCCCAAACACCTCTAAAGCTCACTTTTAAGCAATATACAACCTTCTGATTATATCAGCAAACAAATATTTGCTATTTGAAGATACGGCGTAAAGTCTAATTGACCATTATGTCAATAATGTGTGAGTTAGTGGGCTTCAGAGGTGCTGGTTGAAAGAGTTATTCTACATTAATAAAACGCTGGTGTCTAGCGGGCCTTGACCCTGCTGCTCTGTCTGCGCCCTGCAGGAAGAAAGCGGTGGAGATGGAGCTGGCCAAGTGTAAGATAGACATCATGTCTCTGAACAGCCAGCTCCTGGACGCCATCCAGCAGAAGCTCAACCTGTCGCAGCAGCTGGAGGCTTGGCAGGTGGGTCAAAGGTCGCCAGCCGTATATTAGTGAAGAGCCCAGTAGTCCTGTTGCGTTACTGTGGAACAGCTATTTTAACCTGTTGCATAAATAAAGCTGTTTTGTTAAATGTAGTCTGCAATAGTTTTGAGATCAGTGAGTCTACTGTAACACGGTGCATGTCGGGTGCCCATAAGGAAACACATACATATGTAGCCTGAGGACACAGGAGTGTGTGTGTGTGTGTGTGTGTGTGTGTGTGTTCCCTCCCTCCCCTCCCTCATCTGTAACTAGCAGCTCTTTCCTCTCTCTTCTCCCTGCCCACAGTTTGCCTCCTCAGGGCTCTTTACTGTTTGGCTCTTGTGGTTTCTGATCTAGTGGCCTTTCTCAGCTTCCGTACCACCCTTTCTTCCTCTGTGGTACCCCTCCCCCTCCTGCCTTAGAGGTGAGCCCAAGCTGCGCCATCCCGCCGTTTCACCCCGTTGCACTAACCCGACCACGCCATGCTGAGCCATTCCATGCCATGCCAGGGTCCACTGGCTCAGGAGAAACGCCCATTCTGGCTCCCTTTCTGTCTGAAACCATTAACCCGCCACTGGGAACCATCCCAGCCCACCACCTGCTCTCTGCACACACCTGTAGCCCCTGAAGGGGTTTTCGGAGACGGGCCCACTGGTCAGCCTACCTGTTGCTTTGTTGACACCTAAAACCCTCCAGTAGATCCAGTAGATCCAGTAGTTCACTGGTTCCCAACCTTTTTTCAGCAATGTACCCCTCTGTGGGATATATTTTCACCCTCTAAACAGGGCAAAAATCATTTTTGGTTGAAAAAAGATGTAACACACAGCGCTGTCTGATTCAATATAGGATATATTTATGGACATACACTTATATATTTTTTTTTAAAGGGTTTTTGAATGGATGCTAATTTTAAATGGATTTTAAAAAATCTCACGTACCCTCTGGAGTGCCTCCACGTAGCATCAGGGGTCCACGTACCCCCATTTGAGGACCACTGCAGTAGATCATGAAGCTTGTGTTGTGACACCCGAAGTAAAAGGACTAGTAAAAAGATGTATACAAAATATTAAAAGAACAGATTTGTATTCTCCACACAGTAGTTGTGCAGCTCGTCAGAGCCCTCTAGTGGCTTCATCCCTCTAACTACCAGCACGGAAACTTGTTCCATCCATTAAATAAATTAAAGGATTTGGATAAATTAAGAAGAGTGCTTTTCCTCCACAGAACAAACGGGACATCACGAGATCAATAACAGGACAGGAAAGAGAGAAACTATATTTCTGCAACACATATATTTAATCATAGCTCTAAATTGTTGCCTTTTCTTTTTCATTTTGACCTTTTAGGCCTCTGAAAACTATGAAAATCAAGTAATCTGAGAGGAAAAATGAATTTATGGCTAACCCTTTGCAACTTATGCCACAAATACAAATTGCTTAATTTCAAGGGATCACAAGCTGAACAGTTATGACCAAACTGTGAGAAGCGAACAGCTGACCGGTTTGTGTTCCTGTAATTTAATTGGTTGGTTGATGGGCTAGCAGGCTTTAGTGACATCATAAATCTATTTCTCAGAGTTTAATAGTTTTAGTCTTGTTTTTGCACATGCTGCTAAATAAAAGGTTTGTAACGTGACCTCATAGGGATGAAACGGGGTCGCGGTGTCCAACAGGTGATTTGATCAATGAGTCCGATCTCCCCAGAACCTCCTGTACCTCCATCACCTCTGCATGACTCCGCCCTGCTGCCCTCCTCTCATCCACCTCTCCTCTGGCGGCTCTAGGACGATATGCACCGAGTGATCGACCAGCAGCTGATGGACAAGTACCAGGACGAGTGGCGCCCGGCCCCGGCCCCCCTGACGGGGTCGTCCTCCTCCAGACGGGCCCACCGCGTCTCCGACCGGGACAAGAGACTTTTCTCTTTTTTCAAAAAGAACTGAGCCCCGTCGGACCGGTCCTGAGCCGGTCCTGAGCCGGTCCTGAGCCGGTCCTGAGCCGGTCCTGAGCCGGTCCCGAGCCGGTCCTGAGCCGGGCGGAGGCAGCGAGGGTCGGTATCCTGGCAGCGGCACACACTGAGGTTTTGGGGGAATCATTTTGCACTTTATCGGTCCCATCACTCGTCTCTCCGCTGATGAAACGGTGACAATGAAAGAAAGAAACACAGGAATAGGAGTTCCCCAGAGGCTTTGGGTTCAGCCATGTTTCAGAACAGGAACAGGGTCACAGAGTTCACCTCCAGGGAGGAAGGTTTCCTTTTAGTGCCTACGACCATCTCTACTAGCCCACTGCCAGCTCCGTATGAGTTGTTTCTGCTATCAGCTGGATGCACACTGCAGGGCTGTGGGGAGGACGAGGATCTCTCAGGTTTATTCATTTGTTCATGCATCACGTAGTGCGCCGTACATCCGACAGAACAAATGACCAAAACAAAGCTTTATTTTCTTACTGACAGCTGTGCATGGGACCTCCACAGCGAGGTGCAATGGACCAAACCTCCAATCAAACTGAGAGAAATAAAACTCAAATGATTTAGCGTTGCACTTTCAGAAAGTTTGGGCTGCACTAATCAATGTTTTTTTAATTGAGACAAGGTGTAATGTGCAGTATTTTTAGTTAATTGTTTAGTTTTTTTACGGCCCGCTTCTTTACTGTTTTGGTTCGACTAATTTTGCAGCAGTAGGCAGCGGTTTACTGCAAACATAGTGCAGCCTTTAGCAGCTAAAGAGGCATAATTAGGCTTGAGGATCCTTGAACCAGGCCTCTGTAGTCCGGCCTCCGTGCTCATCTCCAACATCTGAATAAACCTTTGGGTGACTGAACTTAGCGATATTGTCATTTCCAGGTCTCCACGGTTCACTTTATATTTTAATATATCGATAATTTTTTTTTTAAAGAAAAAAGGCCAATGTTGTCCTCATGATGTCAATCATCTCCCTAGTTGACCAAATTTAAAAGAAATGTTTACATCAGCTTGAGAAGGAGGAATGTAGAAAGCTC
Source organism: Cottus gobio (assembly GCA_023566465.1). Classification (NCBI taxonomy): domain Eukaryota; kingdom Metazoa; phylum Chordata; class Actinopteri; order Perciformes; family Cottidae; genus Cottus; species Cottus gobio. Next base: position 4,097,416 of record CM042218.1, read on the forward strand.
ATCAACTTTAAGGCTTGTTGGTGTACGATACGCCACTAGAGGGCGGAGCTGCTGCCGTCCAATAGGAAAGCTCTACCTCCATCCTCATCGCTTCGCCTCACGGGCACTTTGATTTCTTATCTGTCGGGCTTCCGTTTTCGGCGACATATCTGTGACTCCATTATTAATACAGTATTTGTTGACCTGAAATCTCTCCGAGCATGAATGACTTAGTGTGGCCACAGCTGTGTGTGTGTGTGTGTGTGTGTGTGTGTGTGTGTGTGTGTGTGTGTGTGTGTGTGTGTGTCTAATGCAGCTGTGCAAACCTATGCAGGTGTCTTCTTGTCATCTCAGCTGGTTGTTGGGAAGGATCAACCCAAAGAATGATTTTTTTATAAAAAAAAAGTTGAATAGGTTTGGACAAAATTGTTATATTTATAAGAAAAAAAATGCATATCTTTTTGAATGGAAAACGTTTTTTAGGGGGAAATATACCTGTATGTTGTGTTATTTATAGGCTGATGTGTTCATGTGTGTCCTAACAGTGAGCAGGAATTACAATGACATCATCACTCATGCGTATGTTTATCTGACTGTCCGGCTGTGGCTTGTAGAGCTCTAAGTTTCACCCAAATTATTCACCGATATGACGCCCAAAGACGCCTCATGAATCTGGATTATTAATCCAAGTGAGCCCCAAAAATGGTAAATTCAGTTATTGGTACCACTTTCCTTTTATACGTAAACTGCAATTCATTTGTTTTTTAATTGTTAATAAGTTGTAGATGAGAAAATCAATACCAGGCAACAGCAACTACTTAGCTTAGCTTAGTTTAGCTTAGCAAGACTGGGAACAGCTAGCGGTATTCCCCAAAAATGGTACTATTCCTTTTATAGTCAATAAAAGGGGTAAACGTTAAGTCTAAAAATCAATAATAAGGAGAAGACTTTCTCACTTTTTAAAAAACAACAGTTAGAACATTTTATGTAAATATAACAACAACAACAACAACAAATACTAATACGAACTATTCTTAGAAAGAAAAAAAAATTATAAAAATCTCCAAACTTTTTTTACAGTAATTCTTAAGCCATGAACACAGAAGAGAAAACAACACAGAAGAGAAAAATGATCAGCAGAATATTTTTTGGCCTCCATACTTTATTAATGTTAGAGAAAATCTATTTTTGATATCTGATGAGTAACACAAAAAATATTTTCCTAAAATCAACTGAAATGGCACCTTAAAAAAATACCAAAAGATTTTTTTTAAACCACACAAGACCGATCCAAACATTAATATACTGAGACTAACAAGATTATGAAATAACAGAAACGTATAACACAACTTCTCTGTATAAAGGGTTCTTTATTTTTAATAATTCATCTTAAGGTTCTATCCCACTGAAAGGGACGCGACCCCTCCCCATCCCGCTGTGTGTAGTCCCGCCCCCGGCTGATTGACAGCTGATGGTCCCTCCCGCCACAACCGGGCTGTGACGCGCTTCATGTCACGTTTTTGTTAGAAATATAATAAGTTGTAACATTTTTGTTTTGCGTCCACATTGTGTAATGTTTACTGTTCGTTTCTCCTTTTATTGTTTGTATTGTTTAAAGACACAGTCGACTCCACGGCTTCATCTCTCAATTTAAAGCATTTTGTCTGCAGCTGTGTGCGTGTGTGCGTGCGTGCGTGCGTGCGTGTGTGTGTGTGTGCAGACGGACATGCCATCGTGTGTTTTCCGTTGCTTCGTGGGCTCACTGCGCTTCCATCCATTTGACTGACGCCACTGTTAGTTACAGAAAGCTTCAAACTATTCAAAATATGTATCATGCAATTTTTCTTAGCATTTTGGGGATTTCTTTTGTACAAATAAATACTTTGCAATCTGCTCGTCTCCCCTTTCCTTCAATAATATTATTATAATAATAACTATGATGTCTTATTGTCATCTATATATGTATATATATATATATATATATATATATATATAAAATATTCATAGCTCTTAGCAGACTTTTCCTGCAGTGAGTTTCCCCTCTAGTGCCACAGTGAGGTCGACGTTTGTGGTTTTGAGTACAATTTAGGAATTATAAACTAAACTATAAATTAATTTTAATTACTTTAGTTATTTTCTGTCTTTCAGCATCAGGACACAATATTTTACTTGGTAACTAAATACCTGCAAACCTCACATTATTACCACTGGACTTTATATTTAATGTTTATACTTTATACTTCACTACATATCAGAGGGAATTATGGTACTTCTTACTTCACCGTATGTGTACAACTTCTTCAGATTGACTTATTTATCATTATGAACACAGAATATAAACCAACCAATACATTGATATATTATCATAAAGCTACCGAGCAGTTTAATTAAAATGAGCTCCTCCATCGCCAGCTGCAACATTAAATGAACATTCAAGATATTATTCTGAAATGAGTCATTTTATTCTGAAGCCAATACTTTTGTACTTTTATTTAAATAAGCATTAAAATGCTTTATATATATATATAGTTTTAGTATCAATGTTCAGGTGAGACCCTGCAGTGCTGAGGTTGAAGCTCCGCCTTTCCATCAACCAACAGGTGTGTGAGGTTATTAGTGCCGTGTGCAAAACACTGACCAACAAATGAAAGACAAAAACAAACGATGGATTAGTTGTTTTTAACGTCTCATAAAACATAAACCTCTCACAGACAGACAGTAGAAGACAAGTGCACACTTCCTCTCATACAATTTTATTCACAGAAAGCAACAAAAAAAACAAAAAAAAATACTAAATAAAAGACACAGGTTTAAAATGATGTTAAGACCAAGCCTCAAAATCACTGACACACGAGATCAGTCATTATGTGTCAAATATTTATTCCTTTGAAACGTTTATTACTGATTAAATTCATGTAGGGGGAAAAAAAATGAATAGCACATCTCTTTTTCTCCAGTGTACAGCAAACCACAGCTGACATGTTTCACACATGTTTCACACATGTTTCACACATGTTTCACACATGCACGGCTCGGTGTGCTAACCATGTGTGTATGTTCTATACTGAATATAAACACACAAATATATTTATATATACATACACGTAATGAGTAGAAATGTGGGATTTTGATACCACTCCCAGACCCCCGGACCCCCGGATCCCCGGATCCCCCCCAAACCGGCCACCAGAGTTTGAACAGAGGACGGAAACCTAAAGGCCGAAGCTCAGCGCTCTCCGTTCACTCCCGAGTCACGAAATAAAAAGAAACAAATGTCAGTAACAGGTGCTTCCCGCCTCTGATGAAACCCTGGCGCCGCACGGGGGGGGGGGAGCCGGCCCACCGCGGAGGCCCAAAACACCGTCAGGTAACACTTCAATTGAACAGGTGGTAGCAGGGAGGGGGGGCGGGGCTTAAAAGCAAAAGGAAAACATGACGTGGGACTTTGACGTTAGTCGCCTGTGGAGCTGAGAGGAGACAGGAAGTCCTCGACAGTGTAAAATGCACTTTTTCACAAACCCCTTCAAGCAAAGTGTTACATGCTCAGAAACCACAGCGATGGATCGGAGGGCCCCGGGACCACGAGGGTCCTTGAGGACCCGGGTGCAGCAGGTGAGTCCGCCGCCGTGAGAGGTGCTGATATGTGTGTGTGTGTGTGTGGCGGGGGGCTTGGAGGGAGGGGGGGCAGCCCTGAGCACTTCCTGAGGACTCGACAGGGTCCCATCAGACCCGGATTCACCCGGCAACCAGGCGCCTCAATGGCAACGAACCAAATAAAGGGCTCCACTGAGCTCCTGATCATTTTTTTCCTTTTTTAGAATATTGGCAGTATCGTCATTTTTTCTCTGTTTTTTTTTTTTTTTTTTTAAATGTGGAGGAAAAAGGTTTAAAAGCAAACGCTGTAAGAGAAGTAAGACTGCAGTGAGCGGCGCTCGAGGAGCTCGAGGAGCTTGACTGCTCTGGAGCACTTAAAAAAAAGAAAAGACGACAAAAAATAAAAAATCAATTCTCGTTGGCTCAGCACTATTGGAGGTTAGAGGATGGGAAGCTTGGCAAATATAGACAAAGAAAAACAAAATGTGAAGGGTCACCAGTTCTGTCCATCGGAGTCGTTGCTAAAGGTCGTCTACCAGTCGTCATCATCCGTGTGTGTGTGTGTGTGTGTGTGTGTGTGTGTGTGTGTGTCTCTGTCTCTGTGTGTGTGTGTGTGTGTGTCTCGACAAGTCAAATAAAACAAAAGCTAGCACTTCATGATCTCTTGGTGTGAGCCGTGGGAACTCAGGTGTCTGAACTGTTTTAACTGGAGAGGCGGAGCCACCTCCACCCCGACTCCAACGCCCGCTCCAAAAAAACACCTCCCACCTCCCACCCCCCCCCCCTCGCCCCCGACCCCCCCTCCAGAAAAATACAACCAGAAAGAAAACAGATAAATCCAGAAAAAGGTGACCCCTCCTCCTCCTCCTCAGGCGCAGAGTCTGATCGACTCTGAATGTCCCGTGTGCAGTGGAATGAGCAGGAGGTGAGGGGGGCTATGTGGGCGGAGCTTAATGGCAGTCCGTTGTGGGCTTGCAGATCCTTTAGGAAAAGGAGGACCTCAGGTCTGCTGAATTCCAAATAAAACTTGATTTGACCTCGAATAAAATCTGTACACTTTTTATTTTTATTTTTTTAAGTCTTCATGACTAAATTGTCCAAACGGGACATATTTTTTCTTCTTCTTCTTCCATTTATTTTGTTTTTTTTTAATCTTTCACCGTATATTTATTAAATCTTTATCTGCTCTTTAATTTAGATGCTCGGAGTCCCATCGTGTGTGTGTGTGTGTGTGTGTGTGTGTGGAGCAACGCCGCCGCCGGACCCCCTCGTGGATGGCTGGCCGTTTGCTAGCAGCACTTCTTCTTTCGTTTACTGTTCCGGGTGAGTTTCACCACGTCGTTCTGCTGCTGCTGCTGCTGCTTGGCCAGCACCTCCTTCTTGGCCCGCAGCACCAGCTCCGTGATGCAGTTGAACATCTGCAGGAGAAGAACAGACGAGTAGAGCGACGAGGCGGGTTGAAATCTGAGTCATCAAGCCCGTCGAGCAGGCTGTTTCAGCTAGTTAGCTTAGCTTAGCATAAAGACTGAGAAAAGGAGAAAACAGCTGGTATACAAAATATATAAGTCAGTGTGTAGGATTTAGGTGGCATAATATGAATTAGTGTATGATCGCAGAGAATTGTTATGCTTTTGTTAGCTTAGAATCAGTCTTTTATATCTACACAGGGAGCGAGTCCTTTTCATGGAGTCAGCCATGTTTCTACAGTGGCCCTGAATGGACAAACCTAGGGATGCAACAATACCATTTTTTACAAACCGATACGAGTACGAGTATTTTTATTTGTGTACTTGCCGATACCGAGTACCGATACTTCTTAGATTTGGTCTCCATGAAAGTGCAATTAATTTGGAGGCAGATTTTATTTTATCCTCTGCAGATTATGTCAAGCCTATAGTACAAAATTAACAGAAGGCTATCCCAAGCTTTAAACTTCTCGTGGAAGTCCCTCTAATGTCGGACCATAAAACGCCCCCGTGTCCGGGTTCATAATGTAAGCGATAATATTAGGGATCGAGCAATTATATAGGAAGCTGTGTTCCAAGTTATGTTTCCAGTGCTTTTATTGTGGAGGGAGAAACGGAAAGGAAAAGAGTGGAATTGTGGGGTATACGTGTGTGAAGGAGATAAAAAAGTGGTTCAAGTTACCCTGCAGCGTGTTTTCATTTTATTATAATTACAAATATAGACACACAACAGACACTCGGCTACAATAATATCATCCGTAGCCGCACAACAGCGTCTGAATGAGGCCGCTGCCAGCGCTACTTCTGGTGGATCAGCAACAGTTTGATTCAAACCGGCAGGACGGCAGTCATTTTTTACTGTGTGAACGCGACGCACATTACTCTACACACCTTGCTGCAAGAGCTGCAAGAGAGCGACGAAAGAGCCGTATGCGGCTCTGGATCACGGGTTGCCGACCCCTGCCCTAGACGTTGAAGTCAGGTAGGACAACAAATCTTTTTCTCCACAAAGCGCGACCAGTTTGTTGTAGCGAAATACTGTTGAGTGGTATCGGTTCTTGGTATCGACAAATGAAATCGATACGAGTACGAGTATTTTAACGCAGTATCGGCCCGATACCGGTATCGGTGCATCCCTAGACAAACCCAATACCAGCGCTAGAGATGTGAACTGAAACTGTGTTTACACGGAGCAGAGAGGAGAGAAGAGGTTGTAGAAATGGAAATATTCCAACATGCAGAGCATGTGAAGCCTCAGGTTGTTTTTTCCTCATATATTGATAACAAATGTTGCTCGTATAGATTCCATTTTGTAAAATAAATGATCAAACTTGAGTTTTTCTTTTGCACAAAAGACATTGAGTTCTCTCTCCTATTACCAATGAGTATTGATGTTTCCTTAGAGGTGTAGGACTTATATACTGCAGTGAGAAACAAGGTCACAGAGGTTCAGAGGGATGCTCAAAGCCTGAACACTGGTTCTTTAACACGTAAAAATCAAATCAACTTATTATGTTATAAGTTATGTGCTGGACTTGTTGCCTCACCTTCGACAAGAAAAACAAGATATTATGTGTTAATTAGTTGGGCTTCAGGAAATTCTGATTGTGAAATTTTTTTTTCGCAATTTAAAAGAACAAACAATTAAATCAAAGGCTTGAAGTGACAGATAGAAACAATAATAAAAATCTCGAAAATGTAGTTTCCCAAAAGCGATTGCTTTCAGGAGTGTCTGTACGATAATGCACAGTCAGCACAATGAGGCAGCCTCGAGACCCTAACCCGCCTCGTGCCTTCAGCGTGTCCCAGAAAGCATTGCACACACGCAGCACGGCGTCCGGCCTGCAGACGGCGAGTTACCTCTTCAACGTTGATGTTCTCTTTTGCGCTCGTCTCAAACAGGTTGATTCCCATCTGCTCGGCGAACTTCTGCGCGTCGGTCGTCTCGACCACTTTGGAGTTGGGGTCGTCGTTTTTGTTTCCCACTGAAAACAGAAACAAATATTGCAGGCGATGATGCAACGGGAGCCAAGTTGGGAACAATTACACAATGCCTGCATATAAATAAATAAATAAATAAAAGAAGTGTGCTCTAGATTCCAGGTGTATTTTTAGGTGAAGTGCACGCTCACCTAATATTCGGCACACGTCGTCACAGTTCTGGTTGATTTCATGTAGCCATCGTTTGACATTAACGAAGGACTCTGCGCTTGTGACGTCATACACCACGATGACGCCGTGCGTTCCCCTGTAGTATCTGAACACAGAGGGGAGACGCCGTGAGCAGCTGACAATGAACCCAGCAGCTCTCAGAAATGTGGTTTAAAAACATGGGATCCACATATCAGTCAGAACGCATGAACACCACATGGTGCAAAATAAGTGCACTAAAAGAAATGTGATGAAAAATAGTGATAAAACATTATTTGTGATAAAAAAATACTTCTCATCAAAATATATTAAAATACAACGATACAAGGCAAATTGAAGTCCTCTTCTTTTATTTTACCCTGTAGAACTTCTCATAAAACTAAAAACAGGTTTCATGGGGGGACCCTGAAAAAAGGCTCAAAATCAGGTGAAAAATTAGGGAATGGTCAATAAAACCTGATTAAAAACATAAATAATGGAGCTATGAACTTGTTCTCTGGTCCACATGTTCCTGGGACATGTGAGCCTTGTCCTGTGAAGGAAAAGTCTCCTTCAATGGGAAAACCATCCGGAATGTTTTCACCCTCTATCACTAACGTAACACGTGAAGGTTGAAACAACCAGGGATTGGAGCAGAGAGACACGCCCACCTTCAGTAAAGACACGCCCACCTCCAATAGAGAGACGCCCACCTTCAGTAAAGACACGCCCACCTTCAGTAAAGACACGCCCACCTTCAATAAAGACACGCACATCTTCAATAAAGACACGCCCACCTTCAATAACGTCAGTGAGCAGCATGAAGCTACACAAGGACCCACACAGCTCAGACAAAAGCAACACAATGAAAATAATGTAACCACAATCGCTCGTTAGTGTTCTGGGGTTAAAGTAACACGGAAACACACCAGAACAGAGTGTGTGAGTGCTTGAGTGAAAAGGATGAAAGCGACAACTAGACCAGGATGTGGTGGACCGTTCCACTGAAAGCCTGCAGCCACGCACCAGCCCGTGCAGCGGGCATCATGATGGGGGCAACCTCGCTGCAGCGGCCCTCACCGAGCCGACACAAAGACCCCTTTGTCAGAATGACAGTGTGGGGAGTCTGAGCAGAGCATGGCCGCCCAATGTCCAGCAGTAATGGGCCACCCGGACAGCAGGGGGGACGGCTGTGTGTGTGTGTGTGTGTGTGTGTGTGTGTGTGTGTGTGTGTGTGTGTGTGTGTGTGCACGCTCAGTGTACATGAATAGAGGACCGTAAACTGCCAAACACACAGCAGGCGTGTGGGGCCCAACCTGCAGTCACCTCTCCTGCAGTAAAACGGCACAAACAGGATAATAAAATGTTAATAAACTGGACTTTTCCTTCACTAATCATCAATCATGGGGCGGCCTCGCGGCCTCGCGGCCTCGGGCGCTGACCATGTGACCACCCTGGTTTGAGTCAGGCTGGGTGAGTCACTGGGGATATCCTTCACAAGTGCACTCTTTTAGGATTCTTGAAGCGGATATGCAATCTCCATAGGTAAAAGGTCAACGTTAGGCAACAAACAAACAGTATGGTCACATGACTTCCCGTCACCAGCAGTAATTATGTAACGCAAACTGGGAAAATCTCTTAAGCTTGTTAAGTTAACCCCAGACCTTATTTCAGGCATGGAACCAAAAACCCACTGACCAGTGAATATGTTTGTATGAATACATGTGTATGATCGAGGCTGATTGGTGCATCTCTAACACGATCACGTGTTTTTATCTGAAAACAGTCAACGCTTGTTGTACTGGATGCAGAATAAAAAAGGTGGGGAAGCATCCGCATTCAAAACCAGCTTTGCAAAATGAGAATACGTGTCTGCAGAATAAAAACACATCCTCAGTAGAAGAAGTGCAAAGTAAAAATGAATAATTATATCATTTTCCTTCATAATTTGGGCTCGAGGACGGCGCAGGATTCGGCCTGCGATCCAGCTACAAACGGTGGAAACGGTAATGAGGCACCACGCCGCTCTACTTCAGCCTGCGTGATGGAGGGATTCCTGCAGAGCGACTTCAAAACCAGGACGGTCGGACCCCTCAGGGGCTGCAGAGGAGTTCAAGCTTCCTGGATGGTTTTGGTGCTCTGATCAGCCTCACTGCAGCGGTCCGTCACATCAACCATCTGACCCCGGTGCCCTTCATCGGGGCGATGCGCGCATGGCTCGGGCAGCGGGTTGGATTTGTTGTAAAGAAGTGAGAGTGGGTGAGATGACATCATTGCCGTTTCTATCAGAGCCCAAGAGGCTCTTTGTTTTGGTTTTATGGCTGAAAACAGTCAGTGAAGAACCTCTAAAGCCCAACGGTGCAGCTGCTCAGCACCAAACTGCAAACAGCTGATGTCTAGCAGGTGAACAGAGGAGAATAAAGCAGTTAAATAGACAGATTTCACCTGCTGCCCCCCAAGTAGTCAAGAAACGAGTTCATGCCGAGATAAGATCGGGTTAAAAAGGTGCTAAATCCAGGATTAGGAGCAACTTGTGGTAGCGACTGTGCAGATAGTTTAGATTTGTAGTCATCGGTCTCTAACATCTGGAGGGGAAAGTATTTTGTTTGTGTTTGGACAATGACATACTGATCGTCTATCCAGAAAACAATGTCCCTGTTGGTCTGAATGAACAGATCCTGCAGTTAACCGCTTTCACTGGAACTACTTTATGTCGAAGAAAGTAGTTCCTACAAGTCCCAATGTAAACTTAAGGGAGTAAAAAAAAGGGACAATGTTTTGTAGAGAAGCTAAGAAGCTTTAACTTCTGTTTCACTGGGACTTTAAAGTTAAAAAGGTTCCCCCTAAAGAATGTAAACAGATCTCAGACATGGAGGCTAACTACTACTTCGTCCTGCCTACTAAAATAACACAGTTTCATTCATTAGCGCTGCGAGCCGCAGGAGTCGAGGCCAAAGATGCTGCGTGTTTTTAAAGCTCGGGGAAGAGTAATGAGCAGCTGTGTTTGATTTGTGTTGTGACTAAGACTTTAGGGATTTAGATTAGCTCAACGGGCTTGTGTTGGACATGTGTACCTCTACGGGTGGGAACTCCTGCTCGTGTTGAGACGTAATACAACAATAATAATAATAATGTGGGTTCAACAATGAACCGGTGCAGACCAGAACTTCTTTCAGACGTCAGCGTGCACCCAGAGGCTCATGGACAGCGGTGTGACACACACACACACACACACACACACACACACACACACACACACACACACACACACACACACACACACACACACACACACACACACACACACACACACACACACACACACACACACACACACACACACACACACACACACACACACACACACACACACACACACACACACACACACACACACACACACACACACACACACACACACACACACACACACACACACACACACACACACACACACACACACACACACGGGTCACGACGCACAACAGGACGAGGCCAAGAGCCTCTTTCTCACATCTGTAATTAAGACGTGTGGGGAATTCCACCCGGCTTCATAGTGCGGCACCGAGTCGCTCTAGTCGTCTACAAACTGCTTCCTAAAATAAAGAAAAACCTGATCTGAGGACCACAAAGATCTTTCCTTGGTTTCGGATTTATTTGCTCAAATGAAAAATATCTAGCTTCACTGTAAATGTGTGTGTGTGTCCTTACGTGGAGGTGATGGTGCGGAAGCGCTCCTGTCCCGCTGTATCCCAGATCTGTAGCTTCACCTTCTCCCCGTTGATCTCCACCGTCCGGATCTTGAAGTCCACTCCGATCGTGGTGATGTAGCTACCTGCGCAAACACACAAAATCAACTCGTTGACCTCCGACATCAAAGCGGAAAGTCGTGAAACGATGCCACAGCGGCCGAGGGCCGAGCCACGCACCTGAAAACGTGTTGTCTGCAAATCGCAGGAGGAGACTGCTCTTCCCCACTCCTGAGGAGGAAACACAAGCAGGACGAGGGTTAGAGTCAAACAAATATCCATGAACACAAATGCATTCTTTATATTGGACTTCAAACCTAAATACTACAAACTACAAACATGTGATGCGGCTGCAAACTCAAAACAGTTGCTGTAATCATCCTGCACCGAGATTCAGTTCTTTAAAATATACAAAGTAATACCTGTGGCATAGTCTACAAAGTGAAACTGTTAAGGGAAGCAAGGCTCCTCAAGCAAATGTTAATTTAAGGCGTTTTGAAGACACTTCTACCTCCAGATGCTCAAGCAACGCAACAGAGGAGCGAGCAGCTGCAGTTCAATTCAGTTTATTTTGTATAGCCCAAAATCACAAATACAAATTTGCTTCTAAGGGCTTAACAATCTGTACACATACGACATCCCTGTCCCGGGACCTCACATCGAATCAGGAAAAACTGTTGGGAAGGGTTGCATCAAAGCCACAAAGACAACTAAAATGGGATAAATATATCTTTCTGCGTTCCTAAAATGATCGTGCGCAATAACAAATAGGATTTGGGAAGCAGCGACAGTCACAGGAGATGACGAGAGAGGACAAAGAGCAGCGAGGAGAGCGAGATGAAACAGGAATATAGATAAGGAGGATCGGCGCCGTCTCCAACAGACGAGTTGTCGGGTTTCAGCTGGAAGGGACTCGGCTGCCCAGCCTGCGATGGGACTCAACCCACAACTATGTTACCTATTGTGTTATTGTCATCTCGTGTTTGGTCCCGACATAAAAGCTCTCAGGTTTCTGTAGAGTTTTGTTCAAACAAACGAACAACTAAAGCTTCAAAGCCAAAGAGAGATCATCATCTTTTTTTGGTGCTTTTTTCCAGCTTTAACATTTCATCCCGCTGTAAGTTTTTTTTAATGTTACACAACTTGTGTCGAGTCGCTTCGCTAAGAGGAGATTCACCATGTGCATGTGTGGCGGAGGCCAGAGGGGCTTAACTCGGCCTGGGTGCAGCCCGGAGATCCAGTGTTTGTAATATCGGATTCTCAGCAACAGATATGTCTGCAAGCTGAGGAAGAGGGGCAGAGGTCAGAGCATCTTTCCTAGGTCATCTTTGTGCAGCGCCACCCATATGCCCATGCTGCAGCTGATGGGGACACTGGCCTCTGTGTGTGGGTGGCAGTGAAGAGGTTTCTGTGCTGCCTTCCCCTGCACAGTGAGCAGCCAGCTGATGGGGTACTGCCAGGATCGGGGTTGTCAATGAATGCAAAGATCATTGCCCACAAAGAAGAGCTACAGGCTGATGCTATTCTCTTACCGAGGGTGGAGCCACGGTTTTGAAAAAAGGCATGTTTTCACTTTATGGGGCGACACAAGAGGAGTCCTTACCAGTAGACCAGATTTAAACTGTGCATCTACCTGTGACCTTGTTTTCCACGATAGAGAAGCCTCACACAGGTGAGGTAACCACGTAGTCAGTGCTCGTTGAACCCCGGCAGCTTGGCTGTTAGTATCACTTTTAATTAAAACTACAGTTGATGCTCACCACTTTGTGGTGTCACTTCACTTTACTGCCTGCCCGCGAGATGCTACCTAGAGAATGCAGTGCAGCATTCCTCCACTATCAAGCTAGCTAGCACACTCATGCGAGCTAGCTAGCTAGCTAAATAACAAACAGCATTTCAGGAACAACGTCACTTACACAAACACAAGAGGCCACCTGTGTCGTGTGTATGAGGACCACAGCTCCCTGTGACACGAGCTGCTGAGTCCGACTAACGTTATCCAACAGTTAAATACAAAGCTAAGCCTCAAAGTGTAACGTTAGCCTAACTTCTAGCTGAAACAGCTAACAGGGGCTACAAACTAGAGGCCAAATGAGAGGAGCATGGGTCAGTTATCTGGGTTGCAGGGTGTGTTTTTGTTGTAGAGCTAAAAATAAATGTCTCCGCCGATGTGAGGACAGGACCAGCAAGTCTTCGAGGGACAAACCCTGAAGATCTGGAGGCGATATCCGGCCCGACCGCCTGACACCTCCAGCCCGGACTCTCAACCTCCGCCCTGTCAGCGCCACAGAAATATGGCGGATGTATACAATTCGCCAAACATTTCAATGCTGAAAATTATGAAAATAACAACGTCTAAACGCCTCATAGAAGTACAGCACTGACCCCGCAATACAGCTGCTTTTCTTCTTCTCCCACTTAATTAAAAAACCCCATAAAAACAAGACAAGGCCCACTTCCCGTCCCGCATCCCCGGCGTCGTCTTACCGCTGTCACCGATGATGAGCAGCTTGAAGAGGTAATCGTAGTCCCTGGCCATGCCGGTAGCTGGTGGCTCACCCCCGCCTTGTGTGCCGCTTTGCTACCCCGACCCCCTCTCGGCTCGTAAAAAGAAAAGAAAAAACACCAGCCCCCCAAGATCCTCTGGCACGGAAGAAAACGACCACTACCGATACTAGCCACCCCCCCCCCGAGCCGGCAGCGTTTTTTTTCTCGGGGTTTCGCGGCGTCAGCAATCCTCTCCCTCCGCTGCAAACAGCCGGAAACTCCGCTTCCTTCTCTGATGGAGCTGCACCCAACTCTGTCAGCCGGCCTCACTGCGCAGGCTCCTGCGGCAGGCGCTGCCGTCCCATCCCATCGATGAGCACGAGCCTCAGAGTACCGTGTTGTTGAGGATTTAACGTCAACAAACTGGATACAAATGAATCCTTTAAAATTTATTTAAAAGAAAATAAAAAATATCCAAATATAGATCACACTAAATGCACACTGACAGCCACGTATGGGAAATCCACCACATCTCTATATTAACACTGATCAGATGGCTGGATATGTGTTACATACATTAATAATAATAAAAAATTGCTTCAGATATTCATTCTCTCCTTAGTGATTTTAGAGCCCTAAACAAGATGCAGCGCTTCAGACAACAGAGGATCCAGGAGGGTTACAATTACTACAAATCCACCTCTATGTATGTAGTTTGTCTGCATAATCCTCACATGTATGTAGTTTGTCTGCATAATCCTCACATGCATGTAGTTTGTCTGCATAATCCTCACATATATGCAGTTTGTCTGCATAATCCTCACATTTGTAGTTTGTCTGCATAATCCTCACATTTGTAGTTTGTCTGCATAATCCTCACATTTGTAGTTTGTCTGCATAATCCTCACATGTATGTAGCTTGTCTGCATAATCCTCACATGTATGTAGTTTGTCTGCATAATCCTCACATGTATGTAGTTTGTCTGCATAATCCTCACATGCATGTAGTTTGTCTGCATAATCCTCACATGCATGTAGTTTGTCTGCATAATCCTCACATATATGCAGTTTGTCTGCATAATCCTCACATGCATGTAGTTTGTCTGCATAATCCTCACATGTATGTAGTTTGTCTGCATAATCCACACATGTATGTAGTTTGTCTGCATAATCCTCACATGTATGTAGTTTGTCTGCATAATCCTCACATGTATGTAGTTTGTCTGCATAATCCTCACATGTATGGACACTTTAAATAATATGAAATGTCAGTAGATAGTGCAGAGAGAAATGTGATGAACGTCTGTGACCCCTGACCCAACCCAGAAGATAACCTATTCCAATATTTCTCACACACACACACACACACACACACAACACTATGAAATCAAGACTTTTTTTATTTTGAATTGCTTTTTTTACAACCGTTATCACTGACATAAGAATGTTGTTTATTCTTATAAGAGGTCGCTTCTCCCCCCAAACAACTCTCGCACACAAAGTCCAAATAAAAGTTAAAGACAGGGGTGTTGTTTCATTACAGCAGCATCTTAAATGCTTGAAATAATTTTGGTAAAATAAGTAGGAAAACATTGAAACATCAAAACGGAATTGGCATCGTGTCTTCCTAATGTAGTTCAGTACAGGAGAATAAACCTGCACATTGTTAGATAAAATTAAAAAAAAGTTCTAAACTGGGCGTAAAGGCCGCAAAAAAAACGACGACGAGAGAGAAAAGAAAAAAAAAGAAGATGTTTTGGGGAAAACACTAGCCATCTCAGCCTTGGTTCATGAAAGGCCACATGGGCGTGTGTGGCGAGTGTGTGTTGGGTTGCACAGAGCGGAGATCGTGTCACAGCTCAGTCCTGCTCCATCACGTCAGGATGGTGTCGTCTATCTCTTCATTGGAGTCCGGCAGGCTGGCGATTTTCTTCAAGGATCGACGGTGACACTCAGACAGCAGGTCGTTACTCGCAGAGTCCAGAATGGCAGTAATACTCTGAGACGCAGAAAGAGAGGGGAAAACGTATGAATTACTTCCTTTATACATTAGATCTACATCTGTGAATATTCAGGGTTCATACACATTCTGAACAATGGAGTTCCAGGACTTTTCCAGGACTTTTCCAGGACTTTAAACCAAATTCCCATGAGCAAACATTTAGTGAAATCTGGGTGTGTCCATGAAAAAGTGATAAAATGTAGTATTTAAACTAACAATGAGGATTCCAAAGCATACAGTATTCCTTAAAGGACACAAATGAATGAGAGACAATAGTTTGATTAAAAGAATAAACATTTATAGATATACTCAGCGTATGCCTGCTTATATTTTGAGTCTTTCTTTTAAAAGCATATTCATTATTTCAAACTCAGCGTAAATGAACCACATGAACACATGAATATAACACATTTACATGACTTTTACTAAACTTTGGGCGTTTAATTTTTTTAAAGTACTTTTCCAGGCCTGGAAATAACCATTTTAAAATTCCAGGACTTTTCCAGGTTTTCCATGGCCGTGTGAACCCTGGTAATTAGTAGCGGCTCTGTGGTCTGACCTGCATGGTTTCCTCTCCCAGTCTGAGTCGCAGCAGGTTGACGATGGTGTGTTCGCTCTGAGCTCTCACGGTGGTGTTCTTGTCCTTGGTGTTGTCCAGCAGGCTCTTCAGCAGCGGCTTGACGAGATTGGCCTCCATGGAGGGCGTCTCCGGGTCCTTGAACACCCACCACAGCACCCGCTCCGACACCAGTCTGATGTCACTGGACTGGTTCTGAAGACACTGGGAGGGGAACAGACGGCAGACTGATGAAGCAGGAGCTCGTCACAGCATTCATCTTTCTACACGAGTTGATGCCACGGGTTTTTATTTACAGCTACTTGGATTCGGATATCTTCTACAGGGTTCATACACATGTTGACCACTGGATTTCCAGGACTTTTCCAGGTTTTTTTTCCAGGTTTTCCATGACCGTATGAACCCAGCTTCTAATATCAGTAGGACTGACAGCTTTGAGAAATTAATCATTCATGACGGCCTTTTCACACAAGTTATTTAAAAAAAAAGAAAGCAAAAAGGATTCAGCTGGACATAAATAGGCAGCTGTTTAACAAGCTGCTGTCATTACATAACTTCATGCTAATAATAATAATAATAATAATATGGTACCAATTACCTCGTAGTAGAGTAACATCAAGCAACAAATTAACAACCGCTTCTCCTTAATACCATGTGGCCTAAATTACACGATGCATTTACATTTTTATTGTCACTAATTGCAACACATTTCACATTACAGTCACTTGAGCCATTTATTTTTAAATAATCATCATTAGTGCAACTCATTTAATAATTATAAGGGAATGTGTGCGGGGAAGGCACCAGATCATCTGTGACCATAAAAATGAATAAACGTTTCTAGAAAATGAATCACCAAGCAAATGCAATAAAAATGTCTTTATACACTTTATAATTTGCATAAAGCCAGAACTAATAGAACTTCCTTACTTGTTAAAATAAGGGAAGTAAACCGCCTGTTGAATGAAACAGTTCCTGCTTTACCTTGACGAGCTGCGTGATGAAGCGCTGGGAAACGCTGTTGGCTCCCTCTGTTCGGAGGTGGTGCCTCATCAGGTATCCCATCGCTCTGATCCCACTGGTGGCAATGGGAATCTGGGAAAAGAGCAGAGTCACAGTCTGTACAGGAAAGGACGTACAATGCAACCGTAGAGGACACAGGACTGATGCCCATTCTAATGTTAAATACTGCACACTTTATACATTGAAGCTGTATTTTAGAACGAAAACAAGGGGAAATTACTTGTAAAAATATATATTTTCTTTAATGGAAATATCTGTTGATCTTACATTGAATAGAGTAATAATCAACTATCTGAAGCACTGGTTTTCTGAATGTCAGTGTGATTGACACCACTCTTACGTCCCTTAATATGTAGTTTCAGCCAAAATTGCAGATGCTTTTTATCTCATTAAATCCTGATTATCTCCTCATTCACAAGGTCTATTTGAAAAATGTAACAAGCTATAATATACAGAAAACCCTTGTGAAGATTGATAATATGACCATATATGTGTTAGTGGTATATTGGTTTATGATAGTACACAGAAAAAAAAGAAAAAAAAAGTATTTTCGAAAAGAATAATTAAAAGTTAATCTTTATTATCTTAGATATATCAACAAACACTTTTTATTTAAATATAAAATAGCTCAATATTGTAGGAGTATCTGTGCAAAGTTTGGCTTTGATGGAGTGAAGTTAAGTATTTTTAATAATTACTTTAGTTCAGACATGTCGAGAACTCGTCAACTCCACTCAAGCTAGAAAGTTCCCACAGTCCTTGGTGGTCCCTGAATGGGGCTCGTTTCACTGCAGCTGGGTGCTCCATGGCCTTAGCTGTGTAATTTTGAGTTATTCTTATGGTTTATGTTTATATTTATTGTGTAATAGTGTTATAAACATGACAGAATTAACTTATATTGACTTGTGAGGCCAGGATTTGACTTTTTGGGGGTTTTGTTCTTTGATTTATTTAGATTTTTTCTTATATTTTTGATATGCTCAGTCCCAGAGGCTGAACCCCAGAGTCCCAAAATTGGCACTGATGGGGCCTATAAGGTCGGGTGTCACAAAGCCGTCTTCTCACCCGGTCAGCGGTGGCGTTGGTCAGAACGGTCTCCGTCACCGTGTCATGGTACTCCTTTGCACACAGCTTCTCAGGAGCACACTTGATCGCTATGGCCATGGCCAAGCTGCGACCGTGACGCACCATCCAATCAACACCAGACACGTCCGCTAAAAGGAGGAACAACATCTATTAACTCATGTGCTCACTGTACAAAATACAAAAATCGTACTGTCACATTTATAAAAAAGGCACATGAAAAATACTATTTGTGCAAAAAAACAACACAAAACACACATTTACTAAATCACTATTATTATTACGGTCTGTACACCAAGTTCATTGTTGTAATAAACAGCAATTAGGGGCGAATTTAAATAGAAAGCCCAACATTAAACACGTGATGTGCCGATAACTTGGCGTAGAAGTACCGACCCAGGACGTGCTGGAGAAGCACACTCTTCAGCTCCTCCTCCGACAGGAAGGCACACAGCTCTCCGACGCAGCCGGCCGACGCCATGCGCGTTGCATCCTACGTGCACACAAACAAGCGCACACAGACAGAAAAGGTTGCGTGTCTGTCAGACAGAGGCTCAAAACCACCTTTTCAGAAACCCACATCCTCTCTGCACGACTTCCGTTTTCTAGCACGATCGCAGAAGAAACGACGCCACAGGACGCCAGTCAAATCCCTTCTGAGAGCTCACGCGTTTATACTTTGTTCTCATGTGTAATTACTTAATGTATTCGGCAGCTTTTACAGGCCTCAGGGTGCAGAAAGTGGGTGTGTTGCCACAGATTAAATAAATAAATAAATAAATCATCTGTTCCTCCCGTCATACCTCATCATGTCCCAGCATGCCCAGTAACGTGGTGGTGATGTTCTTGCGGATGGCGGGGTCGACCTTTGACCCCGCCCCCTGGATCACAAACCTTAAGGCTTGCAGCATCGTCTCCCTGTGAGAGGAGAGAGCACAACGCCAGCATGAGAACGAGCGCCGACAAAATAATATCTTAAAACAAACAAACATGATTTCTACTACTGAACCCTCACAAGTAAATTTGATTTCATCAACTTCCTTTAAGTCGATCATTTATAGGCTGGCTGAATCAAATGAGTTTATAACATAATATATATTGATACCAATATATTGGCTGATAAATATATACTTTTTAACATACAAATAACAAAATACACATTTTGAGCCATGAAATGTGGTTATTTAAGAATTGTGTCAAAGATATGAACCGAGTGGGACAATTGAAGAATGAACTCGTCGGTGCCCTCTGGTGGACACGCTATGTAATGCTAACACTATTTCTACATAACCACACAAATAGATCTGCCATTTTTTATAAATGCATCTGGGATGGGTTATTAAACTCTAGTAAAGAACATTTTGGGTATTTCCAGACCTGGAAAAGTCAACATAAGACATGTGGATAAGAAAGTTGATGAAGTGTTGAGGCTCTCTAATAAGAACTAATTGGTTTTTGTCAGATTTGGAGACCAGCACTCGAGTACTTCAGGGGTAGTGGACCGTCCGGGACTCACTGTGTTTGTGTAATCGTGTCTGAGTTGCTCAGATGAGTCTGTTTGTACTATATTAAAAATCTTAAAATAGAGGATCTAAAAATAAAGCCCAATAGTTGACAGAGCCACCTGATTAAAGTCTCTAACGTTCATATCTCAGCATCAGTCAGCTGTATGAGCGCTCACCTGACTCCCGAGTCCTCGGCGTTGCGGATGGCGGCGAGCTGCTCGGTGAAGAGCGGGTCCACTTTGGTGTGGATGGAAACCAGCTGGCCCAGAGCCTCGGCGGCCTTCAGCCTCACCCCACGGCTGGAGTCCTGCAGGGCCTTCAGGAAGGTGGTCTGCAGCTGAGGCAGGAAGGGCTTCAGGGCGATGCCCACCTGGAGGAGGAACACAGGG
Organism: Cottus gobio; assembly: GCA_023566465.1. Lineage (NCBI taxonomy): Eukaryota > Metazoa > Chordata > Actinopteri > Perciformes > Cottidae > Cottus > Cottus gobio. The sequence continues at coordinate 4,117,400 of CM042218.1, forward strand.
GTCATGCACATGTTGACCGGTGGAGGGCCAGGACTTTTCCAGGACTTTTCCAGGATTTTAAACCAAATTCCCATGACCAAACATTTAGTGAAATCTGGGTGTGTCCATGAAAAAGTGATAAAATGTAGTATTTAAACTAACAATGAGGATTCCAAAGCATACAGTATTCCTTAAAGGACACAAATGAATGAGAGACAATAGTTTGATTAAAAGAATAAACATTTATAGATATACTCAGCGTATGCCTGCTTATATTTTGAGTCTTTCTTTTAAAAGCATATTCATTATTTCAAACTCAGCATAAATGAACCACATGAACATAACACATTTACATGACTTTTACTAAACTTTGGGGATTTTATTTTTAAATCCCATGACTTTTCCAGGTTTTCCATGAGCGTCTGAACCCTGGGAATACAGCCCAGCACTGGGACGTAGCCGCCTGACTGGTAACGATGGCGTACAGACCTTGGCCAGCAGCAGGGTGAGCGTCTCCAGCAGCGCCGTCTTCACCGTCCAGGCGAAGCGGTCTCCCAGGATTCGAATCAGCGGGCCGGTGATGTTGATGACCGACGGGCGCAGAGCCTCCGGGGAGGTCAGCTTGATGACCCCGCCCAGCGCCTTCGCCGCCTCTTCCTTCTGCTCGGGGCTGCCGGTGAGGACTCCTTCCCTCAGGATCGGCAAGATGCAGGTCACACCCTGAGGAGACAAAGACAACGTGAGACGATTATTCTCAAGATGATGTAATCTGCCTGCTGAATAAGCATTAATATAACAGCTGACAAGTATTTGCTCTGTAAACATGTAGAGGAGTGACATCTACTTCTGGCTCCTCCCCCCCTGAGGTAAACAGGCTCCTCCCCCCTGAGGTAAACAGTTGTTTACACTGACAGCTGACGCCATGTTGAGAGCCGTGTGGAAGCAACTCCTCAAATCATAGATGTGCTCAGAATTTGTAATTTTGCATTTAAACATTTTTTTTAATTTTTGGATTATTTGCTACGGTGCATATTAATAAAAACATTGCTGTAAATATGCCAGTTAGCCAAAAAGGCTATTTTTCATCTGTAGTCCCAAGTGGCAGATGTTACAAAATAAACCTAATAACTTAAGATAAGATTAAATTTAAAAGGTTAAACAGATGAATTATAACTGTTTTACATAGTCAAGTACAAACAAGACATGCAACACAGAGGCTCTCAAAGACAACACACACACACAGCAAATAAGATGAGGGATGACTATGTAAAAATAGAAACAAAAAGAACAGAGGAACAGAACATAAAAGCATGCAGAGTATCTATCTACAATCTATTTATTATCATATATTATTGTTAGTGTGTTATCAACCAGACTTAAACAATGGCCGCTGAGAATAGGCGTTGGTATAGTGGCTTGGTAAAGCTTTTTCTTTCTTTTTTTCTAGTGTACTTATTTGGACCCTTTTCATGTAAAAATGCCAATAAAAAAACAAAAGAGCTGAAGAGGGATAAGCCCCGGTGTTTACAGTGTTTACAGTGTTAACGGGGTCAGGAGGAGCCGCCTCACCTTCTTGGGCAGACAGAAACCAGGCAGGTGTTGACCCTTCACGTCTGCAGCTGCTGACCTGATGTCTCGGTGCAGATCGTCAATCATCGCCAGCTGGCTGCTTGCATCCAGTTTCTATACGAGAAAAACAAACACATTAACTATTGATCAACACATAATGAAAAACTACTGATCAGGGTTCATACACATGGTGAACAACGGATTTCCAGGACTTTTCCAGGACTTTTCACCAAATTCCCATGAGCAAACATTTAGTGAAATCTGGGTGTGTCCATGAAAAAGTGATAAAATGTAGTATTTAAACTAACAATGAGGATTCCAAAGCATACAGTATTCCTTAAAGGACACAAATGAATGAGAGACAATAGTTTGATTAAAAGAATAAACATTTATAGATATACTCAGCGTATGCCTGCTTATATTTTGAGTCTTTCTTTTAAAAGCATATTCATTATTTCAAACTCAGCGTAAATGAACCACATGAACACATGAATATAACACATTTACATGACTTTTACTAAACTTTGGGGATTTTATTGTTTTCAAGGACTTTTCCAGGCCTGGAAATAAACATTTTTTCCAGGTTTTCCATGAGCGTATGAACTTTGTATGGAACTATGATGTAAAATTGTCTTTCCCCAGATATCAACCCACCTTGGTGATGGAGTTGATGGTGTCCCAGCTCTGAATCAGGACGTCTGTGTTGGAGTCGTTGAGGAGGCGGATGAGGCCCGACAGCAGGTTGCGGGTGTGGTTGCTGTAGTCCAGGCGGGTACGGGCAAAGTAGGCGTTGAGGATGGTGACGGCCGCCTGCCTGATGCCGGGGTCGGCGCCCCGCGTGGCCTCCAGCAGGTCGTCTATGATGATGCGCTGGCCCACCTCATCCTCCACCGAGAGGATCACCGTCTGGCAGTTGCACAACTCCTGCAGCGAAAGCACCACGACGTGAGGCCGAGAACAGAAAGGGGCTCACCGGGTGTCGTAGCTCGTGGACGCCGGCCTCACCTGTGCTTCCTCTTCCGTTCCCAGCTTTCCCTTGAGGGAGGAGAGCAGGGCGGGCAGGATCACCCCGAGGTGGCGCGTGAGGGCGTCTCCGGCCACCGCCGACAGGAAGGCCAGCACTCGGGTGTTCACGGGCGTCGCAGTCAGCTGGTGCCACAGAGGGAGCGATCGCCATAGTCAGAACCAGCCAGACACAACAATAACAACGTATAATAAACAGAGTAAACGTTGATTATCAGACTTCACCTTTGGGACCAGGTAAGGCAGCACGGAGCGGCTCTTCACGGCCATGACCTGCTTCAGCCCGTCCAACGCAAACTCACCCGTCTCCTTGTCGTCCTGGGGAAAGAAAGACGAGCGGTTCAAAACCCGGACTGACAACACATGAACGCTGTTGTGTAACATAACCGTCACGCTCGCGTCCTCACCAGCTGTTTGAGCAGAGTCGGCAGGATGTCGTCCAGCGCCTGGTGGCCGATGGTCGCGTGAAGCTGCTCAAAGGTTTTGGCGGCAGCCTCCCGGACTTCCTCCAGAGGGTCACAGAGCGCCTTCCTCACGGTGGGCACCAGCGACTCGGAGAAGACGAGCACCTGCAGCGCGAACACCTCGAGGTTAAAGTTTTATGTGTCGAATGAGACTCTGAGACCCGTGGTATGAGCTGGGTTAAAGAAATTAAGAAAGTGGTTGTCTGATGGGTACACAACTTTAAGCCTAAAGTTTTTTTTATCACTTTTTAGTCATCCAAACTAATTCACTTTGACGCCAACTGACATAATCAGGTAAAAGAGGCTAATCGTGTATTTTGTTAATAGATCATTTCGAGTCATTTTGAGTTTATTGGACAGTGACGGTAAAGAAGCACAGAAAACCAGGATATATCTATTAATATGCAAAAGTTAAAGACATTTGTACTTAAATGTACTGCTTTATATTCAATACTTTGAGCGTAAATACGCAAATATATGATTTAAAATCTATAAAAACTGATCTGAAGTCTGATGTGACAGGATCAACGAGCTATTCTTATGCCTAGTACATAAAAAAAAAGAAATCTAATATGTATTTGATCGCATTTAATAATAAAAACTAAATATAATCAATAGAATAAGAGAAAAAATATCATTTTCAGCGAAAACATATTTTTGCTTATTAAGAGGATTAATTGCATTTCTCTTCTCACTGGTTTAAACTAATCCGCTTCTTTAAAAGTAGTTAATAAAACACAAATCTTAAATTACACGGTCTAATGCAGTGTTTTTCAACCTTTTTTCAACCGCGGCACATTTTCTACAATAAAAAAACAACCTAAAAAGTTACAAAATGTCACAATGTAGCATAATACAGCACATATGGTCATTATTGTGCCACCTACTGGCATGGAAGAGTATTTAATTACTATTCCAGCCACTATATAGCAGGTTCAGACACTCAACAATGGAAAATGATTTACAGCGACTAAATCATATTTTTTTGGACCGATTAAGTGAAATTGGGCATTTTCCCACGGCACGGCGGTTGAATATCACATGGTCTAACTGAGGGAACCGCTCGGCTTCAACCTGGATCACGATCATCGCGTGCGACAGCGGTCATGTGACTCACCGCGTCTTTGCTGGTGGACTTCATGATCTCGCTGAGGCCGATGCAGACGCCCTGCCTCTCGTCGCTCTTGTCAGAGCGCAGTCCTTCCTCCAGGATGGGAATGATCTCCGGGAGGATCTTCTCCCCCAGTTTCCTCACCAGATCTCCCAGCGTGCGAGCAGCGATCTAAAAAAGAAAGAAATCACAAGCGTCATCAAAAGGCTCTTTTTGAGGTATAAAAAGGTGCGTTTGAAAAGTTCCCAGCAGTGATACCGTTCTCTTGTCGGACCAGGTGGAGGCCAGGAAGCCCAGAAGCAGAGTGAAGAGGGTGGGCAGGATCTCCCGGAGAGTCCTGGGCGTGTTGGAGACCACGATCTTCCAGACGTGGAGGGAAGCCTGCCGCACCACCAGCTGGGTGTCCGAGCGGCCCATGTAGAGGCCGGAGAGGACGCGGTTACGCCGCTCGCCACCGAGAGCGCCGATGATCGCCTGAAAGAGAAGAGGTCAAAGGTCACGTCAATGTACAACACCACGTTCAGTGATGGCAAGTAGAGATTATGTATAGTGCACTTAAAGATCACAAAGTGATGTATTGAAAACAAATTAAATCAAATTGATCATAACAGGGTTACCACAGTTTAGAAAGCAGAATAAAATACACATTAAAAGATGGTGCAGTAAAATACATAATAAAAAACATTAATAAATAAAAAAAGATCTGAGTATGGGGTGATACGAGACCGTCCAATAAGAAGGAGCCAAGTTCCTTTCAAGAACTCGATGGATCTATAGAGGAATTGTTTTGTGTCTTTTTTGTAGAAAATATAAATAAATGTGTTCATACTTTGTTGGAAGCAGCTGTTCCAAAGTTGTCATCCTCGCAGGCCGTCTCCGTGGTCATCTTCCCCGTCACTCCAGAGATGTGGAACAGCAGATCTCCGAGCAGCTGCACAGAGCTGAACCTGGTGGAGGAAAACACACACCCCGTCAAAATAAAACATGACAGACATGTATTCAGTCACTGACATGCTGCGGCGCTTTTCAAACCCACCTGATCCTCCACAGGTCATCGAACAGGCCCTGCTCCAGCTCCGGCAGCAGCAGAGCGATGGCCGTCTCGGCATACATGCTGATGATGCGCTGGCCGGCTCGCAGAGCCGTGTCCCTCACGTACTCATTCTCATCGGCCAGAGCCTGGAGGACAAAACAGGAAGTGAAAGACAGGGGTCATGCACATGGAGACCAATGGAGGTCCAGGACTTTTCCAGGACTTTATACCAAATTCCCATGACCAAACATTTAGTGAAATCTGGGTGTGTCCATGAAAAAGTGATAAAATGTAGTATTTAAACTAACAATGAGGATTCCAAAGCATACAGTATTCCTTAAAGGACACAAATGAATGAGAGACAATAGTTTGATTAAAAGAATAAACATTTATAGATATACTCAGCGTATGCCTGCTTATATTTTGAGTCTTTCTTTTAAAAGCATATTCATTATTTCAAACTCAGCGTAAATGAACCACATGAACACATGAATATAACACATTTACATGACTTTCACTAAACTTTAAGAATTGTATTTTTTCAAGGACTTTTCCAGGTTTTCCATGACCGTATGAAACCTGTGTGTGTGTGTGTGTGTGTGTGTGTGTGTTCTGAAGATCATGTACTGAAAGATGCTTTCTCCAAACCTCATCCTACCTTAAGTTGCTGTAATAACTGGATCAACTTTTCACCTGCAGCATTTTTTAAACTAAATTTCTGTTTTCAGCATTGTGTCAAATATTTATATAATTATAGATTTAATTAACAAACTGGAGTGTAAAACCTGTAAATAAAGCAGATAAAATACACCAGTATTTTTCTGTTAAAAAAAATATGAACACAAAATCTAACATATGAAAGAATAAGATTGGGGATCCTGAGAAAAGTACAAGGACATTCCCAGGAAGTCATTTTAAAAATCACAGGAAAATCATCGACCACAGTAAAAACAGTGAAATATGATTAAATGTGGGAGGAATACCTTGAGGATGCAGGGGATGATGGGCCCGATGTAGGGAGTGAACCGGTCTCCGAAGGTGAGCGGCAGATAGATGAACATCATGATGTAGCCGTCTCTGACGTGGGAGGCGATGTCGATCTTGCTGGCTGTTTGCACCACGTCGGGCATCAGCTTGTCCAGCTTCTCCACTCCCAGTCCAGCCATCACCTCCGCCAGACCTGAAAAGACACACACACACATCAGTTGTTTCATTTTACCCTGTAGAACTTCTCATAAAACTAAAATCAGGTGTCATGGGGGAACCCTGAAAAAAGACTCAAAATCAGGTGAAAAATTAGGGAATGGTCAATAAAACCTGATTAAAAACATAAATAATGAGCTATGAACTTGTTCTCTGGTCCACATGTTCCTGGGACATGTGAGCCTTGTCCTGTGAAGGAAAAGTCTCCTTCAATGGGAAAACCATCCGGAATGTTTTCACCCTCTATCACTAACGTAACACGTGAAGGTTGAAACAACCAGGGATTGGAGCAGAGAGACACGCCCGCCTTCAATAAAGACACGCCCACATTCACTAAAGACACGTCCACCTTCCATAAAGACACGCCCACCTTCAGTAAAGAGACACCCACCGTCAATAAAGATACGCCCACATTAACCAGACACGCCCACCTCCAATAAAGACACGCTTATATTCAATAAATACACGCCCACCTTCAATACTTACATTCCATGCACTTTATCTTATTTTTATATTCTACTGTTTAATTGTAAATACTCATCCATTCAGTCCCATTTATTGCACTCTGTTTACTGTTAAATGTGTATTGTTAAATGTTGAATTTTATGCACCTTCCTTCAGGACAAATTCCTTGAATGTGAAAACAAACATGGCAATAAATGGTTCTGATTCTGATAAAGACACGCCTACCTTCAAAGAAGACACACCTATATTCAATAAACACACGCCCACATTCAACAAAGACACGCCCACCTTCCATAACATCAGTGCGCAGCATGAAGCTACACAAGGACCCACACAGCTCAGACAAAAGCAACACAATGAAAATAACGTAAACACAATCGCTCTACGTGAGTGTTGGAGGGTTAAAGAATAAATCAGGAACAACCCGGAGACGAGCGCCTAGAGGAACCGACCTTGAGCGGCTCCAGAGCGATCCACAGAGCTCTGCTCGGAGGCCAAGGTCTCCATGAGCCACGGCAGCAGGTCGTCGAAGCAGGACTCCCCCATCCCCTTCACCATGGCGCCCAGTGCTTTGGCCGAGACTGTACGCACCTGGAGAGGAGGCGAGCAGTTACAGCTTCAACCCTTCACATGCGGAGCACTTATTTCTGGTTTCTAACCCTACGCACCTCAGGCACCGGGTCCAACAGGGAGGCTTTCAGTCCAGGAATAACACTGGGCAGGTAGGGCGACAGATCCTGTAAACAACAACACAACACACACAATTCCTCAGAACACACACGTTTGAAGGACAAATACACATTTATTCATTTAGTTTTCAGCCGTAATGATTAGAAGATGTGTACCTTCTGGTCAGTGAGGGAGTACATGTTGCCGATGATCTGAGCGGCCATCTTGCGGGTGTCAGTGGAGCGGTCCTGGAAGGCTCTCTGGACGATGGGCATGATGAGGGCGAGGGAGGGGGCGTCGATGAAGTGCACGAACTTGGTGTCCAGCAGCGTCTGCAGGCACGTCTGGGTCCTCTTGGAGGGCTCGGTGAGGGCGTCCAGCAGGATGGGGGTGATGGCTGAGAGAGGGTCAATGGTCTTAAAACAACTGTGCTAATTCTTCTTAGGATAGTTATTTAAAGTCTGGCTTTGTTAAAAAAACATTTGCCACCATCATACTCTGAGACACTCACCCAGGATTTCTGGGTTGCGGATGACGGAGCCGATCTGGCGCAGGGCTTGCTGGCCGGCCTTCTGCACCTTCACGTGGGAGTCGGTCAGCACCTCGGTGAGCTTCGGCACGATGCTGGGCAGGCAGGACGACAGCTGCTTGGGGGCACAGAAAGCCATGGCGCCGAGCAGCTCCACCGAGCCTGAAGGGGGCGGAGTCACAAGAGGTATGATAACGACCTCATAGCAGGGTTCATGTGCAGGTGCAGGTCAGGACTTTTCCAGGACTTTAAACCAAATTCCCATGACTTTTCCAGGATTTTTCCAGGACTTAAACCACATTTCCAGGATTTTTCCATGACTTTATACCAAATTTCCAGGACTTTAAACCAAATTTCTAGGACTTTTCCAGGACTCTAAACCAAATTCCCATGACCAAACATTTAGTGAAATCTGGGTGTGTCCATGAAAAAGTGATACAATGTAGTATTTAAACTAACAATGAGGATTCCAAAGCATACAGTATTCCTTAAAGGACACAAATGAATGAGAGACAATAGTTTGATTAAAAGAATAAACATTTATAGATATACTCAGCGTATGCCTGCTTATATTTTGAGTCTTTCTTTTAAAAGCATATTCATTATTTCAAACTCAGCGTAAATGAACCACATGAACACATGAATATAACAAATTTACATGACTTTTAATAAACTTTGGGATTTTATTGTTTTCAAGGACTTTTCCAGGCCTGGAAATAACCATTTTAAAATTCCGTGAATTGTCCAGGTTTTCCATGAGCGTATGAATCCTGTCATATGTGAAAATTAAATTGTTTTATGTCTCAGATATCAGTATCTCAGATTATGTCAGAAAACCTGGAGGGGGTCTCCTCACCTGCTTTAGTCCTCCAGGACTCCTCCTCCAGGGCCATCAGGAGGGAGGGGAGGACCAGCTTCACCCCGTGGGCGCTCAGGTTCCTCATCACAGCCTTAGCACAGTCATCTGCAGCCTGTTAGACGTAGAGAAGGGTTAAAACCCCGTGGACTCACAGAGCCACCGGATAGTGGAAACAAGACCTTTTATAATTTGAAGCGAGGCCCTTTGAGGATAAATGAAACGTAGGCGACGTATTAAAGTGGGCTGATGCTCTGGGATGGGATCGCTCACCTCTCTGACGTACTGGTTTCCATCTCCAAAGCAGAGCAGGAGGTGAGGCAGCACATGGACCACGTACGGCTCAAACAGCTTCCCCAACATGTTGCACAGCATCTCAAAGGCAAACAGCGCTCCTAGACAGAGGAAAACCGTTTGTCAGGGTTTTAATTGTATGTGGGAAAAGAAGCAGCCGTAAATGTGCCAGTAGATTTTGGCTTCTGACAATCACGAGGCAGATAACAACGTAGTCTGACATCCACAGTACAAGATACAGGGTTCATGCACATGTTGACCTATGGACTTCCAGGACCTTTCCAGGACTTTTCCATGATTTTAAACCAAATTTTCAGGACTTTTCCAGGCCTGGAAATAACCATTTTAAAATTCCATGACTTTTCCAGGTTTCCCATGACCGTATGAACCCCGTCATATTTAAACCAATGTGTTCAGAATCATACAAAACCTCACTGACCTTCCCTCCGTCTGAAGTTCTTCTTGTCCTGGATGCCGTCGGTCAGCGTGGCCATGATTTCCTGCTGTTTGAGCGACAGGATTCCCAAACCCTTCACCAGGCCGGCCAGGCCGTAGGCCGCCCCCTTCCTCTCGGCGTACTTGTCGCTCTCCAGCAGCAGCTGCAGCAGGTTCTTCACGATCCCTGCAGCGTCCTCCTTGATGGCCGGGACTAAAGGAGGCAGGCAGCCGGCCACCGACTCCTGCACCTGAAGACGAAAACACATCATGTGATTTATTTCTTTTTAAAAGGCTATTTTAGAGTTTGAATTATTACAGAGTAGGGAAGCAGGGTGGGCGGCCTACCTGCTGTGAAGGTGTAGACAGGGCAGTGATGAGCTTGGCCACGATGGGTTTGACTTTGGGGTCATTTTTATCCAGATGTTTGGCCAAGGAGCCCATGAGAATAACCACGCTCTGCCGGACTGAGTCGTAGCCGGCGTCCTGAGGGGCGTCCTTAAGAAACTCCTCAAACACCGGCAGCAGGGCGATCACATTGTCCTGAAACCAGAGACAGGGTGCATACACATGGTGACCAATGGAGTCCAGGACTTGAAACCAAATTTCCATGACTTTTCCAGGATTTTAAACCAAATTTACATGACTTTTCCAGGATTTTAAACCAAATTTACATGACTTTTCCAGAATTTTTCCATGACTTTAAAACAAATTTCCAATACTTTTCCAGGACTTTAAAACACATTTACATGACTTTTCCAGGATTTTAAACCAAATTTCCAATACTTTTCCAGAATTTTTCCATGACTTTAAGCCAAATTTCCATGACATTTCCAGGACTTTGAACCACATTTTCACGACTTTTCTAAGATTTTCCAGGACTTTTCCAGGACTTTAAACCAAATTCCCATGACCAAACATTTAGTGAAATCTGGGTGTGTCCATGAAAAAGTGATAAAATGTAGTATTTAAACTAACAATGAGGATTCCAAAGCATACAGTATTCCTTAAAGGACACAAATGAATGAGAGACAATAGTTTGATTAAAAGAATAAACATTTATAGATATACTCAGCGTATGCCTGCTTATATTTTGAGTCTTTCTTTTAAAAGCATATTCATTATTTCAAACTCAGCATAAATGAACCACATGAACACATGAATATAACACATTTACATGACTTTTACTAAACTTTGGGGATTTTAGTTTTTTAAGGACTTTTCCAGGCCTGGAAATAACCGTTTTATAATTCCATGACTTTCCAGGTTTTCCATGAGCGTATGACTCCTGTTGTTAACACATAGCAGAACAGATCTGTGGGTTTCTGACGTACCTTTCCGTGTGTGTTGAGTGCAGACAGGGCGGCGTCCAGCATGCAGCGCCGCACCTCAGGGTGCCGGTCGTTCAGAGCATCGGGAACGAAGAAGAGGAAGAGGGGGGTGACCTGAGCTTCATCCAGGTACTGGGACAGCTTGTTCAGAGCTAGAGCAATGCCCCCCCTAAAGGAAAGGAGAGAACGGCTCATTACACGAAAAGAAACACTTGTGATAACCACTAAAGGGAGATATTAATAAGCAGACGATGTGGGCTGGGGGTTGGGATATAATCTTAAAATTACAAATATAAAAGAACTGAGCTCATTCCTGCTTATTTCTGTCATAACATTGTTTTTGTCATGTTATCTCTTCTTCTTGGAACGTCTTCAACTGTTTCAGCTCTGATAAAAAGTATGATTATGTAGATATTAAGGAGGGTAATTGTGCATTCATGAGTCCCTGTGACACTGATCTTCATATTAAGAATAAAAGGCTAAAGCATGGTGCATCTCATCTGTTACCTGGCCTCCCATTGGTCCGGTGGAGCTTCAGAGATGACTCTGCCCAGAGCATCCAACACAGGAGGCGGCCTCTTTAAAAACAAAAATTACAAAATGTCATTTTTTTAGACTTTTGAGCTAAAACAATCAAGCAGTATTCATAGCCAGAGCTACAAGATGAATAAGCTGGTTTGCTGTGGTGCAGGGTCTCACGTAGAGCTTCTGGTGGTACAGCTCGGTGAGCTGGCCCACCACTGTGGCAGACTGGTCCGTGTACTGGGAGACGGCGCTGGACAACGCCTCGGCTGCAGCCGAGCGTACAGCCTCCTCGTGGTGAGTGATGTCACCGATCAGCAGGGGGCAGAGCTCAGGGACCAACTCCAGACCCAGAGATTCCCAGAGCCTGAGGAGGGATGGAAAACCAAGCAATTAGATTCTCCTTTTGCGGTGCAAAAAGATGAAGTATGTGGCAGAATATGAGCAATAAACCCTCATAATACACACCTCTCAGCCAAGGCTCGGCCCTCCTCCTCAACATCAAACCTGGCAACCCAAAGCCGGCGCAGCAAACTCAGCCCGCTGGCCTCCGTGCTGTCTGTCGGCAGAGCGAACTCCATTTCCAACAATCCCTGATCAGAGAGATTGAGGTGTTAGTTGCAGGTCGAATATGAATGCAAACTACATCATTAGTCACTTAACATATGTACTGGCAACCTTGGTTAATAGCAATGCTTAAATATAGATTTCTGATGGATGCAAGATAGTTTTTTAAAAGCTTTTTAAAGCTTAATCTGTGGCAAATAAGCTGACTTCTGTCTGCATTCACAGCTCACCCGTAGGGCGGCGTCCCGGACGGAGAAGCAGGGCGAGAGGAGGGCGTCCAGCAGGACGTCGATCTCTTGCTGCTCGGCCACGGTGCAGCCCTCATCTCCTCCAGCGCTGGCACACAGCGCCGTCAGGCACTGGGACGCCAGCACCTGGAACATTTCATGCATTCAATAAGTCAGTCAGTCAGTCAGTCAGTCGCACAATAAAAAGGTAAATGTGTGAATTTGAAATGGATTTAAATTGAGTTACCTGGAGTCTCGGGGTGGCTGTGGAAATCACTCTGGTCAGCAGCAGCAGCATGCCGACGCGTGGAAGCAGCTCTGGGCCGTTCTGAAAGGAGAAAACACAACAAAAAGGTAGTACTGTCACATAAATCATTTATTGTACTGCTTAAAAGCTGTGAACAATGTGTGCAAACCCAAAAAGTAAAATCAATTCTGCAGGAAATTCCTCATAATTTCTAGTTTTCTACACTGCTTTACAATAATAATGTATTTTCTACACGCGTTATCTTCCTGTGCAGGTCAGAGTCATGAGAAGATGCGGTGTCAGTGTCTACCTCGTCTATCGCCAGGTCGTCCATGTCCGTGGCGGCCCGGAGCTGCGAGTGCTCCAGGACGATCTGCAGCGCTCTGGTCATCTTGTTCTCCGTCTCCTCGGTGCTGCCCGAGGACTCCCGCAGCATGGCGTTGAGGAGGGGGAAGCAGACGGAGAAGGCCGGAGCCGAGAGCGGAGCCGTGGCGTCTGGGGAAGAAGACGACGACGACGCAAAAGAAAGGACTCAGTGTGGCGGCATCGGGACCCCGGTTTATCTTAGCCACGACTCAGACTTGCTGCTGGTGTTGCATTCAAATGCAAAAACAGTTTGCACACGTTGTCATCTGCATATATCTGTGTGTGTGTACTAAACAACCATCATGTGGCAGTACATGTACATGTGACCTGCAAAATCATCTGAAATCTGAGTCTAACTATACACTGTATACTATTTTCTCCCTTGCCCATCCTTGACCGCCATCTACTGCACGTAATGCACCGACTATCTATGCATGCGATGACCTCATACCCCACTTTAAAACATATGATAAAAGGTCCTTTATCAAAGTGGTAGCACTAAAAGAAAGATGTACCAGTTTCTTCTGTTTAAAAAGAAGACATTTGTTACTGATACTTTTTGAAAAGTAAAAGTGATTCTGAAAAGTCAGCTTTTTCAAAACCAATCAATAATTTAGTTTCAAAACTAAACTCCTCGTCTCTTCTCTGATTCTGACATCACATGAGCTGCCGTCTGTGCATGCGTCTCGATCCGAGGCGGCTCACCTCCGGTCTTGGCGTCCCTCTGTGGGACGGTGTGGTTGTGCAGCAGCAGTATGGTGCGGTGGGCGGCCGTGTCCAGGTCCTCCTGCTCCCAGGCCTCGTCCAGGTCGCACTCCGGCTTCAGCAACCGCAAAGTCACGTGTCCCACGAGCATGGCTACACAAGGGGGAGGGGGAGGAGTCAAGATGCTGCGTCTGTCAACACGATAACGCACCAGGACCGGACCACGTACCGAGCTGGTGGAAGTGTTTGGGCATGAGACACACGCCGATGTCCAGGAAGACCTGCTGGATGCACGGAGCGGCCAGGGGGGACTGCAGCAGGGGCGTCAGGACCTGCAGGACGGCCGGGAGCTCCTTGGTGATCTGAGGCGGTCTCTCCGTCAGGGTGGCTTCCAGCAGGCCGACCACGCTCTGCAGCTCCACGCGCAGCTGGTGGCGGCGAGGAGCACCGAGGGGAAGTGAAGAAGAGCGGGTGTCGGGATTAGATCCTTTTATTGTGGCGACTGTGGCTCAGTGGTAAGCAGGTCTGTCTTTCAAAAACCGTTGCTGTGTCTACGGGCTACTGTATAGCATGCAAGTCTCTTTGGAGAAAAGCCTCAGCGTAATGAAATGTAATGTTTCGTACCTCTTGTAGTCTCTTGCGTATAGCCGCCTCCTTCTCCATCTGGATTTGCATCATTTCCTTCTGTTTGGTGGAGAGTTGCAATTCCTCTTTGATGCCTCTTTTCTTCTTCAGCTCCTGCGAGATCAAAGAAAAGTAAAAAAATGTGTTTAAAAACAAAACAAAAAAAGGAACAGCAGCTGAAAGATATGGATGACGGCGAGTGGACGTCACCTCCTGTAACTCCAGCTCAATGATCTGCTCCTTGTAGGAGTACGCCTTGTTCTCCCTCTTCATGTTGACCTTCTTGGTGCTTTCCTTCTGGGCGCTGAAGAAGAGGAAGAGGTGGAAGAGCGGAGTAAATAAATGCAAAATAAAGGACCAGCAGGTCCGGGGGCCATTGCTGTCGGCTTCACCTTTGGACGATGCTGTTGTCGTACAGCTCTCCCTCGGGCGTCAGCATGATGGCGTACTCCTCCCTGGTGACCTGGAGCAGGGCGGGGCAGGACAGCCCCTCCACGACGTGAGCGACGACCCGCGGTAACAGCTTGTCGGGCGAGAGGCTGGAGAGGGCGGCGACCGCGGTCCTCACCGCCTGTGGAGAAAGATGAGGGCGCTAGATATCCAGATATCATGTAAAAATATATGCTTGTGTGTGTGTGTGTGTGTGTGTGTGTGTGTGTGTGTGTGTGTGTGCGCGCGCGCGTTATGGACCTGTGTGTCAGCGTTGACCTCCAGGAGACGAGGCAGAATAGTCTCCAGATTCTTTTCTATGAATTCTTCTGCTTTGATGTTCATGGAGAGCAGCAGGAAGGGCCAGAGGCCGGAGTGAGCGGCGACTGAGGGAGGGAGGGAGAGAGAGAGAGAGGGTGAGAGAGAGGGTGTGTGTGTGAGAGAGAGAGGGTGTGTGTGTGTGGGAGAGAGAGAGAGAGAGAGAGAGGGAGAGGGTGAGAGAGAGAGACAGAGAGAGAGAGGGTGAGAGAGAGGGTGTGTGAGAGAGAGAGAGAGAGAGAGAGAGAGAGAGAGAGAGAGAGAGGGAGAGGGTGAGAGAGAGAGACAGAGAGAGAGAGAGGGTGAGAGAGAGGGTGTGTGAGAGAGAGAGAGAGAGAGAGAGAGAGAGAGAGAGAGAGAGAGAGAAAGAGAGAGAGAGAGAGAGAGAGATGTTGAATATGGGACAGAGCACCAATACAACAGCTATATTGGAAACTAGTCATTTATTTATTATTTATTTTACAGTTATTTATCTGTAGTGACCTTTCCATAATGTTGTCAGTCACTTTTTCAGCACCAGCCGACACTAAATAGTGATTATTATCTCCACAAGTACGAGGTTTATTTGGATAATTTCAACAGCTGTAATATACAGAAACTCTACAGAAAACTATTGTGAACACAAGAGTTTTCTGTATATTACAGCTGTTGAAATAGATAATACGTTAATATATTAAAATAAGAACCTGAGTGTGTCAGTGGCAGACACACACTTCTAGTGGACGTACATTGAGGATGCGTTATTGCTCCATGTAACTACATTGTACTATGAAGCGTTCTCTGTATTGAGACAGTAAATAAATAGCTGACCCCATTAATCACTTAGACACAGAAACATGCAAAACAGGATCCAGGCTGATTTCCCTTTTCTGTTGAGAAGATAACTGAGACCTCTGCTAGCTTTGAGGCTTATCAATGCTTTGTAAAGCAGAGATAGTCTCCACTTTAGATGAGGTCACCGAACATACTTAACTAATACTTAACTAACACTTAACTAATGAGCAGTAACTACCTGAATTAATCATGAATTGCTGCTTTTTTTATAATTTACTAACACTTCACAAATGATCGTAGTAATCATCTATAAGTAATACTTCATTCACAAATGGGGAATCCATCATTTATAAAGTATTCACAAGCTTATTAATCAAGAATGAATCCTTTAATGAGGATTCATGTTTGAATAATGCTTTATAAATGATGAATTCAGTGTTTATTCATGCTTTACTAATGCTAAACAGTGTGTTACTTATTCATCCCATTAGTATTCTCATACCTATGGATGGGTGATGCGTGACGACCAGGATCTCCATGGCCAAACGCTCAGCTTCGGCCGGCTCGCCCCATTGGCTGGCGGAGGAGCAGAGCACGCACAGCGCGTCCAGCAGGACTCGAGGGGGGAAGTAGCTGCGACCGAGCTCCGTCAGCTCCCCCGACTCGGAGACCAGGACGTCCTGGGCCAGGACCTGTCGACGTCACACAGTCAGACCGACTCAATCACCCACAGCCGACTTTTAAAAGAGGTTTTTGAGGTCTACGGTGGATAATCAGTCTGTACTTTGTGTTTGTTGATGACCGCGCGGAGTTCTCCCAGAAGGCCGTGGGCCAGACTGGCTCCGCCCATAGAGGACAGCAGCTTCCTGATCGTCTGTTGAGCCCGCTTCCTCACTCGCCAGGTCCGAGACAGCGCGACCGCAAGTGTGGCGTAATGATACATCCTGCAGAAGAGTCAGGACGAAAGAGGGATTAAAGCACTAAGAGATGAAAGGAGCACGACACCAACCAGCTTTCCTTTGCGCAAAACCTCTCAGAAAGCAAATAAATCAATAACTCAATGCTTCTGTTGAGGTTTTTATTATGAAGCCTTGAATGTCTGCTGTATTAAATGATTTATTATATATAAAATGTTATTTATGGGGCTGTTAAATTGTTGTTACATCACCCCGTTAATAAAAGTGCTTCCCTTTGTTCTACAAACAGTATATTACTAATAACACGAGTTTAGCATAATCTTTATCAGCAACTGTGCAGAAACACTGGCTTTAAACAATGTGACTAAACACGCTACGAAGCATTTAAATGTTGATTTATAATTAAAAAGGTAAACGTTCTCGTCATCAGGGTCGCTCACTGTGAATTGCTGGTGTTCAGCCGGTGAGCATGGTCCAGGAACAGCCTCTCACAGAGCAGCAGCACTGTGAGTAGAGCTGCAGACAGAGACATCGTTTCATTTCTTAACATTTCAGAACACTCATGAGCTTTTTATTGGCCAAGTCAGGTTGAATATTTCCTTACTTTCCTCGTTGGCCTGGGAGAGGAACTTCTCAGTGGTTAAAAGTGGCTTCTTTTCATCTAAGATCAGGCTCCAGAAGCCGGAGAACTTGGCCTCTGCAGAGACAAATAGGAATAATCATTCTCATTACCTCCCATTCCTGGATACTCCAACAATCATTCCTGAGATGCCAGCCTCACCCGTCTGGGTCTCCAGCAGCGCCAGTCGACTCAGCAGCACAGAAGCTGCCACAGCTTCTGCCAGCAAAGCCTGCTGGGAGTTTTGTGTCGCAGCCTTCTCCACTGTTTGCAGGAGCAAAGGCACGAGGTCGGAGGCTTGGGCCAGAGTGTCACCTGAAAACCAGGGAAGCGGTGACGGCACCGGGATAAGGATGGAGTTCAATTCAAACATCTGTACAGTCCACATGCAGCGTAACTCCCCTCCGGCGACTGACCTCTGAAGGCGCCCAGCATCGCCTGAAGGTAGGCGTGTCGGACCAGAGAGCTGGAGGTCTTCAGGGTGAACGCCTTCTTCAACCAATCCAGCAGCGCGGTGGGAACCTCCACCGTGAGGCGGCCGGTCCACTGGGAGAGCACCGACACGGCGTGCACCAAGGTGGCCTCGTGCACTGCGTGAAACACGGACGGGTTAGGACTCCACGGAAACACTGCAGTCTCCGGAAGAAGTACCAAAAGATACCGATACCTTCTTGTTGGAACGAAGGGATGAACATCACAGCGACTGCAGAGCTCAGAGTCTGGCTGGATGTTCCCGACACGGCATGGTGGCTGCAGCTGGCAATCCCTGGAGCGAGATGAGCATTTTTAGATTGAGAAAGAAAAGTTTGCAACAGTAGATAGCTAATAATTATAAATGCTTCTTACCTGACCAAATGCTCATCTTTTGGGCAACAATCGTCAGCTTTCCCTCTGACCCTGCAACCACAATGAGTATGACGATGAGAAAACCCACACAGGGTTAAGAAGACATATCAGTCTGAAAGGTAACGCGTGCGTTTACCTCCGAGGATCTTGAAGAGGTGAGTGACGACGTCCTGCACAGCAGAGGGGTCGCTGCACTGCTGGGCCAGGTTCTGCATGGCCTGAACGGCGTCCTCCATCAGCTGGGCATTATTAGCCTTCAGCTGACCTGAAACACGAACCACGCCCATTATTAAATACACGTAATCACTAAAATGATTGCCTTGTTCTGTGATGAATTATACTGTCATGGCAGCTGAGTGCTTAAAGCCTTACTTGCGATGGCCTTCCCGATATCCATGGCGTACTGACTGAGGTCGAGCGTCACAGCCGACAGCAGGCAGGACACGGCTGAAAGGAAACAATGCATTCATCAATCTGCTGCATCAGCACAAAACTTTACAAGAAGATTTTGTAGGTTAAGTTTTACAACTAGAGGCCTCTACACAAATAAACAACACAAAAATGGCAAATACTCGCATGCAAATATCTTGCATTAAAGTTATTCATTTAGTTATGCTAATTTTATTAATAAAGTTTATATGGAAGAGAAGCACGGCAATACTTTCAGGGTTCATACACATGGATTTCCAGGACTTTTCCAGGACTTTAAACCAAATTCCCATGAGCAAACATTTAGTGAAATCTGGGTGTGTCCATGAAAAAGTGATAAAATGTAGTATTTAAACTAACAATGAGGATTCCAAAGCATACAGTATTCCTTAAAGGACACAAATGAATGAGAGACAATAGTTTGATTAAAAGAATAAACATTTATAGATATACTCAGCGTATGCCTGCTTATATTTTGAGTCTTTCTTTTAAAAGCATATTCATTATTTCAAACTCAGCGTAAATGAACCACATGAACACATGAATATAACATTTACATGACTTTTACTAAACTTTGGGGATTTTTTCAAGGACTTTTCCAGGCCTGGAAATAACCATTTTTAAATCCCATGACTTTTCCAGGTTTTCACAATAAAAGCATGTCCAGTCAAAGCCTCTTACTCTGCATGGCGTTCTCTGGGCTGCGCAGCATCGTCTTCTGCAGGGTGGGGAGGAGCAGCTCCTTGAACTCAGAGTGGGACACGTGACGCAGGAAGGAGACACTTTTGTCCAAAATGTGACGTTGTGGTTTAGTCTTGCTCATAAGGACTGATTTTATGTACAGGTCCAGCAGGGCACTCTGGAAGACATCAGACACAAGGACGTACGTTGAAGCAGCCTCAAAACATATGCATCTTAGAGTCTGAATGCAGAGTTTCAGAAGACAATTATGACGCTGGATCTGTAATAATCATGATTAAAAGCTCACCTTGTGCTTCTCTATGGTAGCTTTGTCTTTCTGAGCCGTGCAGAAGTCTAAGCACACGCCCAGCAAGGCCAGCGTCGTGGGGCTCTGGTCCAGACCCAACAGGGTGCCGATGTATTGATCCACCAGTCCAGGGTTCTGTTAAGGACAATACAGGTTATATGTTCGGGCTAATATCACATAGTATTTACATTTCTCAAGGCGGACTAAAATACTTTGAAGCTTTGACCGTTACAATGACAGCATATTTAAAAAATATTATTATTGCTAAAGATGCATTCCCCCCCCCAAAAGCCAAAGAAAAAAGGAATAATAATTATCATTATTAATTATGGAGGAAGATAGAGAGTATATAAGAAGATTACAGGATTACAGCAGCAGTGCACACAAGAGACACATAGTAGTATAGTAAAGAATACAATAGCAATATTAAATATACAGATGGAATAAAAGTATATACAAGGTATTTAAATGTATTTATATTGCACCAGATAGCGTAATTAAAGTGTTAGTAGTCTACTGCAAGCCCAGCTTGTTATGCAGCCTGACAGCAGCGGGAAGGAAGGACTTGAGGTACTTCTCCTTTCAACATCAACTGTCATGAGCACACACACACACACACACACACACACACACACACACACACACAGCACTGTTGGTTGTGTGTAGAAGTGTGTGTGTGTGTACTGAAACACAGCGGAGGAAATCGATGGTCTCAACAAAGCCAGGTATTTATTATTTTTATATATATATATATATATATATATATATATATATATATATATATATATATATAAATAATGGCATCGGCTGCAGTTTATATTTTGTATTGTTTATAGGCCTATATATGAGCAAATTGGTGTGTATGGGCTTTTGCTGTGATTATTTTGATGTTATATTTTGTCCGATTTCAGTGATATAAATTAAATGAAACGGCCATTTCCTCGGATCACCAGGTTAAACCAGCGTTGTTGTTTATTGTTGTTGTTTCCTACTCACTTTCTTCCAGAGTTGACTGAGATTCTTGAGGCTGGATTTCTGAGCCGTGGTCTTGGCTCCACCAACCACCTCAGCTACGAGAAGGCTCTGGATTTCCACCTGCAAGAGAAGACGATGTCACAATGTCACAATGTTACAATGCCACAATGTCACAATGTCACAATGTTACAATGTCACAATGTTACAATGTCACAATGCTACAATGTCACAATGCTACAATGTCACAATGCTACAATGTCACAATGCTACAATGTCACAATGCCACAATGTCACAATGCTACAATGTCACAATGCTACAATGTCACAATTCTACAATGTCACAATGCTACAATGTCACAATGCTACAATGTCACAATGCTACAATGTCACAATGCTACAATGTCACAATGCTACAATGTCACAATGCTACAATGTCACAATGTCACAATGCCACAATGTTACAATGTCACAATGTCACAATGCTACAATGCCACAATGTTACAATGTCACAATGCCACAATGTTACAATGTCACAATGTTATAATATTACAATGTTACAATGTCACAATGTTACAATGCCACAATGCCACAATGTTACTGGCAACATCCAAAAGAAAACACTGACCTGGGTCAAACTGCATGGGAATAATTTGATCTTAATTTTCAAAATAAAATACTTCTTTACTGACCATTTTCTTCCAGATGGGTCCTTCTCTTTTCTCCAGGGCAGAAAACACTGTGGGGACTAAGAGGCAGGTCCAAGACAGGCCGATGAACGCAGCCGAGCCGGTGCTTTTGCTGCAAGTACAATACGGCCATCATGAGAGGACAACCACGATTATAGTAAAGCAAAGATCATGGACTCTTATTGTTCTGATGATTTCACTAGTTGATCCTGTTTTCTTTGTTATATAAAACTCTGCACACGGGCTGAGTAATTAGAAAATGTTTTATCTGATTGCTATTGTTTTGACTGATTTTGCAATATATTGTATGATTTACAATATTAGAGAGAATGTTTAATTTTTAAATCACACATTTTTATGAAAAACTAATTTTTGCAGGTATCTATACCATCAATGTTTGATTTAAAAATAGTACTTTGACAACATTTAGCGATGAGCACATATTGCGCCTTTTGCGATTTTAAAATTGCAGGATTGTTAGCATTGTGATTCTAATGCAAACTTTAAAAGTGTTAAACGTTAAAGTGCAATCAGGGTTCACACACATGGTGACCAATGGACTTCCAGGACTTTTCCAGGATTTTAAACCAAATTCCCATGACCAAACATTTAGTGAAATCTGGGTGTGTCCATGAAAAAGTGATAAAATGTAGTATTTAAACTAACAATGAGGATTCCAAAGCATACAGTATTCCTTAAAGGACACAAATGAATGAGAGACAATAGTTTGATTAAAAGAATAAACATTTATAGATATACTCAGCGTATGCCTGCTTATATTTTGAGTCTTCCTTTTAAAAGCATATTCATTATTTCAAACTCAGCGTAAATGAACCACATGAACACATGAATATAACACATTTACATGACTTTTACTAAACTTTGGGGATTTTAGTTTTTTCAAGGACTTTTCCAGGTTCTGGAAATAACCATTTTAAAATTCCATGACTTTTCCAGGTTTTCCATGTGGCTTTAATTTAAAACGATGCTTCATAATAAAAAAAGCCATACCTGGGCTCTCCATTCTTGGTGATGACTCCACTGTTCACCAGGCAGTGGAGGAGGCTGGTCACCAGGATGTCCGGCTGACTGTCAGCCAGCTGGCCAATAACAGAGAGCAGCTCTCTGCGTGACGCAGCATCCCTGAGAGACACACACACACACACACACACACACACACACACACACACACACACACACACACACACACACACACACACACACACACACACACACACACACACACACACACACACACACACACACACACACACACACACACACACACACACACACGTGAACACAAGGGACACACACTCACTCCTGCAATCAATTCCTACCACCATGAAGGCATGAATATTAATGATGATATGGCTAAATAACAGCATCTCTGAATAATGCAAAATGTAATTCAACGGCAGCACAAACCACATAAACAAAGTGGAATCAACACCTCATGATACATAAAACCTACCGATATCTGTACGATACATAAAACCTACCGATATCTGTACGATACATAAAACCTACCGATATCTGTATGATACATAAAACCTACCGATATCTGTACGATACATAAAACCTACCGATATCTGTATGATACATAAAACCTACCGATATCTGTATGATACATAAAACCTACCGATATCTGTACGATACATAAAACCTACCGATATCTGTATGATACATAAAACCTACCGATATCTGTACGATACATAAAACCTACCGATATCTGTATGATACATAAAACCTACCGATATCTGTATGATACATAAAACCTACCGATATCTGTATGATACATAAAACCTACCGATATCTGTATGATACATAAAACCTACCGATATCTGTACGGAGTGAGACAGAACAGCTTGCATAGGCCTTTCACTGCAGGCTCTGGTAACTCTAAAAAGGAAAATAAAAGGTTATTTTAAACACATTTGGGTTGATTATATCACATATTTTAACACGTATAGTAAATTAAATAACACAAACTCCCTCACCTTTGCCTTTTATACATTGTTTCAGGTCCCCAAATATCTCCTTGCGCTCTTTCACGCTGGCTGTCGTCACTTTTGCAGCAAATTTCTTCAGTGTGTCTGAAACCTAAAGCAATATTCACGTTTAGTATCAGGGTTCATGCACATGTTGACCAGTGGAGTCCAGGACTGTTCCAGGACTTTTCCAGGTTTTCCATGACCGTATGAACCCTGTGGTATGAAGACCTACAGTCCAGGACCACAACATATTCACATGGGTCACGGAGGGGCGGCGGCTTCTGACATTTAGAGTCCTGAAGAATACTTTTCTTATTGAGGACTTTGGCTCATTGGGAGAAAAGTGGCCCGTTTATTTTATTTTATCGACTAAATTACCTATTTGTACCCTTTTTACTTATATTTATTTTTGCACAATTCAAACAATAAAAAAAATAAAATAGACAAACATAAAAGAGATGAATTAATATCACAGTGCAGGAAGAGGCAAAAAAACAAACAACTGGGCTTATTTTAAGCCTCAAACTATATAATATTAAACATTTTACAAAATTACAAACATAAAATTAAAGAACGACAGGAACACTAATACATAAAAAAATGTTATAAGCTCAGTTCTATTTACAGGTTTGTCAATTAATATCTGAGACCTTGAAGTTAAGATCAAACTGCAATGGTTTAAATACACTGTGGCCACTTTATTAGGCAATTCTGTACAAACTAATGCAATGGAATGCATCAGCCCTGCAAAAAAGATTATACCAAGACATATTTAAAAAGTTCAGTTTTTGTTGACATAATCAGGAATGTGTCAATTGAATTATATATATATTGAATATGTGCATAATTGAGAACATTATATTGAGACACGTTTCAAATGTTTAGACTCGTTCAACAATGTAATAAACTCCAGTGTCCAAAACTGAACCCTATAGGCACCATAATAGTAAACTGCATGGCAGAACAGTTGGATTGAATTAGCTTGAATGTGTGTACCTAATAAATTGGTCGTTTTAAGGAATGAGATTGCTTCAGAGAAAATGTTTCTTTGTGGAGCTTCTATACCAAAAAAAAGGTTAAGGGCATATTGTATTTATTATCAATTCGTGGTCGACAATGTCAGCACAGGGATGTACGGACCACATTGTATGTAGTCACAACAAATCAGCTGACTAATTACAATTCACCAAATATGGTAAATGGGCGTCCTAATTTAGGAAACCCAGACCAACTGAAGTGAATGACAGTACGTTCAACACCCCGATGAACTGGACTACAAGAGGATAACATCGGAAACAAGCTGCAGCTCACGCCCCACGGTGGACGGGCAGCGGTCCCGGTGCATGCCTGGTCTCGTCGTGGGTCACACCGGGAGCTAACCTACGTAGCACTAAGCTAGCAGGCAGCTCGCGAGCTCTTTAACTTCTCCACAGATTCTCGTTGGGAGCCCAAAACACACCAACGCGTTAATAAAACTGTGGCCGAGAAGCCGCGAGTTTTGTTCCTGCCTCACTTGAATAGCTTTCTGTGCGCGGCTACACTGCTGTGAAAAAACAGCCACACAAACCTGCGTGTCCGCCGCCATCTTGCCGGTCTTGGTGCAGGAAGAACTTGTTGGAAGCACTTCCGGGTCACAAGTGCAACGCAATTTTTTTTTCTTTCTTCTTCTTCAACGTGATCAATATTTCTAACATTATCGTTTTAATCGAATAATGAAACACTTATAATTATGGAAGCCCGTTTCCGCCACTGTGATACAAATAATTTATATCCTAAATATCATTATTTAATCTCATGATTTCGACGCTGAGTCATTTCGATGCTAAATCATAATTATAGAATCTCATAATTATGAGATGCTAAATCGAAATTATGAGATAGTTAAGTCATAATTATGAGATAGATAGTATCTCATAATTATGACTTACACACAGTGGTGGAAACGAGCTTAATGTCGGCCTACAGATATATCTTATTAGTAAATGTGGATATTTTCAAATTTTACAGATAGTGAAATTTGTAACCTTTTAGGAAAACACAAAAATATATCTCGAGGAAAACTCACCTTATTTATACCCATTTAAAACTAAATCAATTAATTTGCTTTTAAGTATAAGACACTATATATTCGTTTTTTGCTGATTTATAAATCTCAGCTCAGAGTTGTAACGTGTTACTAAACAGGTTTAATAAAGTTATTTATTTACAGAAACCTCTCTATTGCCAATAGGTGGGCTTAAAAGCATATTTGTTCTTTTGATGATAGCAATATGCAACAGATTGCAACCGATTGTAATCATGAAAATAACTCTATTGTCCACAGGTGCTGCATGAAGTCAGCAAACTAGCTCAGGACCTGTTAAATGTGTTGTCTGAGTAAATTATTACATACATGGACATAAGTCACCTGTTTAAACTCATGACACAATATTCCTTATGGAATCCCACCTTCGTTTAGCACATTTATCTGCAGTATAAACATTGGCCAGCAGGAGTCGCTGCTCCTTCTGATATTCTTTAATACAGCTGCAGATTAACTGAAATAAAATAGAAATCTAATAATTTACAATTGGCAATACAGTGGCTCACGTTTTCTGTATCTATGAGAACATTTCAAATATTATGCTCTACATACTGGTTTCATATGGATTATGGCTACAGGTTAAATTAAACAACTCTGTTATTAGTTTGTATTAAACCCAACATTTGTGCACAGGTTGTCAGATTTTATTCAAGAACAAAACACAACTGGAGTTCACTTGAACGTCATCAATCTGTTTTCTAAGTCACATGATGTAGAGAAACTGTATCGGCAAGAGAGCCTCAGAAATAAACTTCAAACTTCAATAAATCTTAATTTAAGCATGTTTTTATGTATCCACAAAACAAGCGAGTCCTGCAAGCCTTTGAAAACACTTTAATGATACAGACAGCGTTTAATTTTGGACTGATGAGATTTCATGTGATGATGCATCAGTTTATTTTCGGAAACTGCATAAATTCACTGAATCGTTGGTGGAAAGGATTCTGTCTTCAGCTCAGCGACCACTGATGGCAGATTTCTGTTCTCAAACGGGAACAGCTATGTACAAACATACAAATACAAAAGTAGCAGCCTGATAACGTTTGGTTAAAATATTAAAGACTCATGCGGGGTGGAGAACTTCTTAAAATAGATCTAATTTTTAAGATCTAAGATCCGTGTGTTCTCCCATTGGAGGCCTTACGGAGACATTACCTTTGAAAAGGGAATTAAAAAAAAGCAGCCGATCAACCGTTGGTACCATAGCAACTGAAGACTAATGATGAGTGGGACCGATGCTCCCATAAATATCTATAAACACACAAAAATGACACGGATTGAGCGGTTGGGGTAGTATGCGTTCCTCTTTTCGTGGCGTTCCTCACCAGCAGAGGGCGCTGCTGTCAACGTGTGCTGTCCACGATGGCGTAGATTATAAGTCCCAGAACGATGAGTCCGGCTATCACTCCGATGCCAATAAACACATATTTCATCTTCTTGTTCTCCCATCGTTTCTTTTGCTTCACCTGGTGGGCGGTCTTTTCAAAAGCTTTACTCTGAAAGGAAACACACACACACACACACAATAAGAGATGTTACGTTGTTGTTGTTGCTTTCAAATGTCCGATGATCTGGATGTCTTAAAGGAACACGCCCACATCAGGACCGCCCACGACGGGAGGAGAGGAATGGATTGAACTGTGTTGACATTATGTATTTTTGCACGTATGCGGTGCATTAATGTGGACAGTCCCTAAAACAAGCCTCCCCTCGAGGCCGCAGTGTAATTCAAACGCGGAGAATTTCATTTTTTTTTGCGGAAATTTGTCGAACGAATGACATCATGGCATAAATGTTGTTTATTCATTTAGCGCTTTGATTTAAAAAGTGGCGGAATTAAAAGTACTGGCTGTAAAAAAAAAAAGTATATTTCATACACTATATGCCCGAGACACAACGTTAGCATTCATATTTCTGTTGTTTGGTGACGGGCAGGTGAAATACTGTGAGCGGGAACCCGGCTGCGAGCTGCAAAACCAAAACAATGATCCTAAAGACCTCCTCTCTGTGGGGTTTGTGATATGAGTGACATCACACACACACTCATTTGATCCATTGTTAAAATATACATAACAACTGGAGAAGCCGTCTGGCTGCTTGTGTCACGTGACCCCCGGCCGACGGGGCAACGTGGGAACCATGTGACCCCCCCCTGGACGGACATGCGCCTCGTGGCACGTCCTGAACTCACTGCGTCGTACCCATGGAGACCAGCTCGCTTCACTCGTCGTAGGAAACAATAGGAAATGCCTTTCTAAAAATATCCCCATAACACACAGTCAGGATGTAAATTGTACATTTGTTTCCCTCTGCGGCTTAGTTATAGGCATCAATATGACATTTCCTAGTTTCAAATCCCCGGGCGCCTACGGAAAGGGAGTCTGTGGGCCAATGGCTGCAGCCTTTGGTCTTCTCCACCCCGCCCCCCCCAGCTTACTTTGGCCAGCAGCTCATCAGCTCTATCCTCCAGCTCGCCCAGTTTGCCGGTTCTCTCATCGGCCTTGTGCATGTTGACCAGCATGATGTCCTTCACCTCCTCCACCTCGTCCTGGGCCTGCTGCAGGCGGTTCTTCCCGTTCTCCTGTCCAGTCGACACACACACACACACACACACACACACACACACACACACACACACACACACACACACACACACACACACACACACACACACACACACACACACACACACACACACACACACACACAGGATGGAAGAGCGAGGAAAGACACAATGTGGATTCAGTCACTTGTAATATTATGCCACCAAGTCACTGGGAGCACTGGTCAGCCAGCCAAACAGATGTTTATTGTCCTCTGTGGCTCTGAAGGGAGTTTTGTCAAATCCCAGAAAAACAACCCCCTGATGATGTCATCAGGCGTGGGTATTTACCCTTCAGGGAGGGTGTAATAAAAAGATGCTTTTGGTTGCATTATGGGAATTGTAGGATCAGAGCTTTATAAGTATTAGGGACTAATTATGTGTCTGTTTGTGAGTGCTTCTTTTTAATTAGTGCATCGTCTTTGTGTCATTTTGGTTTCAACTCCTTTCAAAAACAAGATGATTAAATCTGGAATTCCCACATGTTTCTAAAAGTAAAAGTACAATCTTCCTGCCTGAAAGGCTGCAGGCCGATGCAGATCAGACCGGCCGTCTGTTTCATAAACAAGGCAACAGTCGGGCAGTGAACTGGAGCGGAACAAGAACTGTGTCGCGCCTTTTTCAAGTAGATTGAAACCAGCGGGACTCGATCACAGCTCGGGTAAAAAGAGGAGCCTGTTTTGAGACATGAAACTAATACAATATTAAGGCAGGCTTCCCCGGATCATGAGGCACTCCTCACTGCAGCTGCTGCGTAACACTACCCTCCTGCACGTCTGCTCAGAGGGGGAAAGGCAGCAGCACCCGAGGGCCCGACAGCCACGGAGGGGTAACGCAGAGGATATGTAGAAAGCCTCCCCCCCCCCCCCCCCCCCCCCCCCCCGAGCCACGAGAGGAAGCTGCGACGTCGACAGGAACAGGAAACCAACAGACAGAACAAAACAAGTTCACTCTCTGCATCGTGATGTGGTTTCAAAGTCATTTCCTGTTTCAAACCTGCTGGACGTGTACAGATTCACCGCTGGTTGAGAATAGCACACTTCTTATCAGTGACTGATTAATGGATGCCCTGAAAGCTCAGTTATCTCCACCACAGAGTAGTCGAACAATAGTCTGTGTTGAAAATGCAGCCGTACAGGAAGTGCAGCCGTACAGGAAGTGCTGCCCGTACAGGAAGTGCTGCCCGTACAGGAAGTGCTGCCCGTACAGGAAGTGCTGCCCGTACAGGAAGTGCTGCCCGTTGCAGTTCCCCTCCTCGCTTCCTTCCCTCCCTCCCTCCTGTCTGGATTAATGTACCTGGCATAATCCGGGGGAAACCACACCCACATCAGGTTATAGCACGCTCATGATAGTGTAGTAGTCCTCCATCCTATTTGAAAAGTGAGAGCAAGTGTTGTCTTGTGAGCTCATGATATTAATATTGTGTTGAGTTAGGGTTAGGGAGGCCCGGGAAGAGACTCTCTTTTATATTTACATTAATTTTATTTGAGTAATTGGATATATTTCACCTCACTTTACCGCTGATGCCAGTCCTAAATTCAATAGATCCAAAGTGTTTAGGTTTGTGAAATGCTTTCGCCGGGAGGCTCAGTGAAATAAAGAAAAAATAAATAGTAAATGTGAAAAGGGAGATTTCAAAATAATACAATAAATATAATAATATAAATATTAGAAGCATCAAAAATATCCAGAGGAAAAAATAAAACATAATTCAAATATCAACCTGAGTAGACTCACTTCATTAAATTATCTCGACTGTGGGTCAGTGGTCTGTCTTTCAATCAGAGGGTCGGTGGTTTGATCCCCGGCTCCGCTAGTCCATGTTGATGTGTCCTTGAGCAAGACACT
Organism: Cottus gobio; assembly: GCA_023566465.1. Lineage (NCBI taxonomy): Eukaryota > Metazoa > Chordata > Actinopteri > Perciformes > Cottidae > Cottus > Cottus gobio. Next base: position 4,147,127 of record CM042218.1, read on the forward strand.
TAACCCTAATTGCTCACCGTTGCTGTGACTACGGTCTACTGTAAGTCACTTTGGATAAAAGCCTCAGTAAATGTAATAAACAATGTTAACATGCATTTTTATGCACATTTATTTTGTTAAGAGTCACCTTAATGTATTTTGACCCGCCAACCGAAACCAGGTGTCGCCAAAAGAATAAAATCAAGCATTTTGAATCAGGTATTTCCTATAATTATTGTCTGGATAGATATTGATCCGCAGCGGAGTTACTCATTATGACTTGAAGAGACTCCGCCAGCAGATTACGAGAAGTCACCAGTTTTCTTTTGTTTTAATAAAACGTTAATAAAAGTTGTCTCGAACAAAGGCCTTACACACATATGTTGACTTACCATTTCTGTGGCTCCTCTCGCTGCTCCCGTGTCACCAGATCCAAAGCGCTCTTCACTGCGACTCAAGCCGACTGCAGCAACAGGAAGCTCAGCATGGCCGCAGTTTAAAACCTGTTCAACGCTCCACCTTCTCGATTAGCGCCACTTCTTTGTTCTTCTTTTGTCTTTGCACTCTTTCATTCGGCGTCAACGCGACTCTGTTACTTTCACTTCTGCGGCGGCGGCTGTGCTGTGCCCTCTGCGGTGAACTTCGTGCCCGCGGAGCGATCTGACTGTGATGCGTTCAGGGGCTTTCCCGGAAAGCGTATAGTTGCGAGTAAGTGGTCACGCGATCGTCAAAACTCGTTGAAGTCCGGACTTCTCCGGATTTGGCAATTTGTGGACTTGTAACTGACGTTACTCAAACATTACTTTATACTTTTACTTCATTACATTACAAGGGGAATATTGTATTATTGTTTACTTCAGCTGTAGTTACTAGTTATTTTTCAGATAAAAGTTTAATGGTTTAAAAAAAAAAAAAAAAATATATATATATATATATATATATATATATATATATATACTGTATATATATATATATATATATATATATATATATACTGTATATATTTATATATATATATATATATACTGTATATAATGCTGCTCATGCATCTGTACTGAGTTGGTGGTGAAATGTCCAGGGGCACGTGAATGCAGCAACCTTCAGACTCTTCAAGTGGCGTTTCCTTATCTCCTTCAGCCATCAGGAAAACTTTAAGAACTGCACAGCAGATGCATCACAAACAGACTGATGTGCCTCCAACATGGTGGGTGTCTGTTTCAGTGATAGTCTGGCAGCTTGTGACCCGTCCTCTCTTTACATCTGTGTCATGAACATTAGACCAGTCCATTTCCAGCAGGCCTTCAGACGTGCTGCAGGACAGTGTGTGCTGTCTGCTCACTGGAGGATGTTGCCCTCTCAAGGGCTGGTGCAACCTTTTAAGAAGGTGACTGCTGGTCCCCCCTTGTGAGAAATATGTGTAATGCTCATATAATATCCCCACAGGGACTTAGAGTATGTCAGAGGCACCACTACCTTATTGCAGCTTTTCATATCTGTATGGTATCCTGAAACTAGAGTTATTTCTTCATTGAAAACAAAACCATGGTGCAATAGATTCCTTTGTGGCTTATAATATATGGTACAGTCGACATGTGTTGGATCACGTCAAGATCCAAAGAGACCCAACGTCTTCTGGATTTCCTGAAGCAGGGCGGGTGGTCATCAGTAAAACTGCCCAGCATTGAACACTTCACAGGGTCCTAATTATGTGTGTGTGTGTGTGAGTGTGTGTGTGTGCAACATTTATGACAAGGAGCTGAAAGGCAGACAACACAACTCTATTGTGTTTAACTGCGTCACTTGCACGGGCAATTTAAATTCTCTCCAACAGTCTCCGATTCATTCAGTGACAGTTATATGCAAAACAAACCACCAGAAGGCAGATCCCGTTACGCCTCTGATTATATTACTTTTTTGACATACTAGGACTTTTTGACATACAATTACTTTTTTCATACTTTTTTGACAAATTATATATTTCTTTTACTTTTTTGACATATTATGACCTTTTTATACTTTTTTTGACAAATTATATTTTTTAGCTTTTTTGACATACTATGACTTTTTTGATACTTTTTTTGACAAATTATATTTTTTCGCCTTTTTCACATACTATGACTTTTTTCATACTTTGACAAATTATATTTTTTTGCTTTTTTGACATACGACTTTTCATACTTTTTTTTGACAATATTTTTTTAGCTTTTTGACATACTATGACTTTTTTCATACTTTTTTTGACAAATTAAATTTCTTACTTTTTTTTACATACTATGACTTTTCTTTCACTTAAACCTTTGTACTCACTTAATACATTTGTATTATTGACAATCAGTATACAGCTATATATCCTCACCGAAGCATTTGCAGTGATCAGTCATCTCCATTATGACATCAAGTTGTTTTTATTATGGGTGATTATGGAATAAGCTTCTTTAGTAGTACACACTAAAGAGAAGGGACGTCCACGTGAATAAAGCATTCAGAGAAACACCATTTGTCAACAGACTTAAGGAACCATGAATAAATACAGCTAATCTAAAAAATCTGATATTACTGATAATGTGTTGTTTTGAGAGAAGCATAACACAGCTGGTCCTGAAACAGTTTCTATTTACTGAAACACATTAACACAACAAAACTGTGATTACACAAACAGTTTCAAAATCCTTTTCTGTGTTGTGTCATCAGATGAAGCAACACTGTCATCATACAGTCATGTCCATAAATATTTGGACATTGACACATTTTTCATTATTTTGGCTCTGTACACCACAACAATGGAGTTGAAATGAAAAAATCAAGATGTGCTTTAAGTGCAGACTTTCAGCTTTAATTTGAGGGTATTTACATCCAAATCATGTGAACGGTGTAGGAATTACAACAAATTAAAATGTGGCCACCCTCTTTTTAAGGGTTAATCAGGAATTTCAACCCAAATCTGAGACCATTGACTCAGTAAACCTGCATCAGAGTCTAATAAACCTCAGATTTATTTAATGCATCATCACAGTAGAACATATAAACACCACAATACATCGGGAAGTACTTTTTCAAAGTCCGAGCTGCTGGGTTCAGAGAGCCGAACCAACAAAAGAATTCTTCAGGGAAAAAGCAGCACAGAAACAAAGGCCACATTCAGCATCCTGCCCACCACATGGTCTGGTACTGGTCCATGCACGGCAGGCTCACATCCCCATGACTACAGTCTGAATGCAGGCTGGTTTCCCATCAGCAACACATGCTCTTAGAGGCCGTTACACAACCGAGTCCGGCCTTTTGTCATGCAGATACTACCTAAATGTTTGAGTCACCACTTGTGGACAAAACAGCCCGTTCACCCTGATGGAACCGGGTTTTGTGTTGAGTCAACAGGCGAGGAGGGCCTGTTGGGACACGTTCAGCTCTGTCTGGATCTTTATGTGACCTCACTCAGTTGACAGGATGCTGGGTTTGAATGCATTTTTGGTTTATATTTCGGGTTTTTTTAAATGTTTTTTTGTCAGTTAATAGGCGGTAAAGTGTAATCCAACCATATTTGAAAACAGATGTGTGCACATGGAAGGCATTCTGGACAGAAGCCACCAGCTGGGCCTGGTTTGGACCACCCTTTTTTTTTTACTGCATTCTTCACAGCACTCAAAAATAATATAACCCACATTTGTTTGCAAAGTTAAATGTCCTTTTCAGTCAAGTGATTACAGTATTTGTATTGTGTGTGTGTGTGCAATTGCTCTGTTGTATTTTCATTGCTTAAGCATGTGAATACACAGAGTGTGTCACATATATAACCTTCATGGTTTCAGGCTGCGGGGATTCCCCTCACGCCGACTTCCTCCAGTCTCAAGCTCCTCTGTGTCCATCTAGTGGCAGTTCAACAAACAGCAAAGGACAAACACTGAAATATGGATTACGTATCAGAGCACTGAAACCGTTGAATTACATAAAGTCATGAAGAAATCCTTGTGAATTCTGCCCATCAAACAAAACATGGTGCTGCAGCCAGAGCCTGAACATGACCTCACAGCACGGATCAGCTCAGTATGAGGGCGTGAAAAGCAAACTCAATGAGGATCGCGGGGCCTCCAGAGCCGAGTAAAAACAAGAACATGCAGCGTTCATAAATCGCCTCTCAGCAAACAGATCTGTTCTATAACACATTGGTTGAATTATGTTGCAAATATGCATAAAAAGGTCAGAAGGTCGACTGTGTGCGCTTCATAACAGGGTTCATCCTCCAGGAGATGTTTGTTGACTCAAAGTATTGGAGCCATGAGTGTCTGACCTCTGACCTTTGACCTCTGACCTCACAGCAGCTTCCCAGCAGCAGGAAGTCCGAGGCAAAGCCTGCAAGATCTGCTGAAGACGAACTGGACACACTAGGTTACAATATCCTGTCTGGACAATTTGACAAAGATATAACAGAATTTAAAAGGATGGCAGCTGATGACCTTTTTCTATATCTATATCTATCTGTTTATAGTTGATCTTTTCATAACATGTGTTTTTATTATTTGTAATACAACACTACATTCAGTGTTCACAGAGTTCTGTGTGTATTTCTTTCTAGATCACAGACTTCCTCAAACGCATCACAAACATCTGTGTCTTAAATTAAACTTATTGCCTATTAAACAAAATATGCTCTCTCTGTTGTTCATAAAACCGGACTTTTAATGATTCAAATTGTGTAACTCAATAGTTGGTATTGTTAAGTTCAAAAATCTTTGGGCGGTTGTGTGAAGAGAAGTCCCAGATGCAGAAAGTTATAATAAAAATTGATTTAATAAAAAGATGATGAACAGCATTTCAAAATGAATCACACTAATAACTACACAATATATACAAAATATATCCCATGAGAGAGAGATATCCCATGAGACAGAGATCCAGTGCCCCCCCCCCACCGGGCAGCAGATCCATACATACCTGCCCGGCAGAAGGCACCCAGAGATCTGCTGATCTTCTCACAATGTCTCAGCTTTGCCAGGTTTGGGGTCAGCCCCCCTTCCTCTGCTAGCATCTCTTCCAGTCCATTGATTGGACAAGACCTCGTCCTTTTAGGTGTTGGTCAACCCAAACCCCTCTCACATTCTTGAGCATGTCCTCCTTATCTATCTGCTCCAATCTTCAGGCTGCGTAACTGTTTGTGGGCTCCTGATGTTTTCAGGATTCCTTCCACAATCACTCAATACATTTCATAATTCTAATTAATACATACAGTGTCATCCATTCAATATGTGATAATCCATACAGAGTTATTTATTTGTCTTGATTTTCCAATGTAAACTCTAGCTCTCACTAGGAGCACTAAAAATCATTATTTTCTAACAGTATGAAGAGGACTGAAGATTTAACTTAGCCGCATACGGCTCTTTCGTCGCTCTCTTGCGGCTCTTGCAGCAAGGTGTGTAGAGTAATGTGCGTCGCGTTCACACAGTAAAAAATTACTGCCGTCCTGCCGGTTTGAATCAAACGGCTGCTGATCCACCTGAAGCAGCGCTGGCAGCGGCCTCATTCAGACGCTGTTGTGCGGCTACGGATGATATTATTGTAGCCGAGTGTCTGTTGTGTGTCTATATTTGTAATTCTAATAAAATGAAAACACGCTGCAGGGTAACTTGAACCACTTTTTTTATCTCCTTCACACACGTATATCCCACAATTCCACTCCTCTTTTCCTTTCCGTTTCTCCCTCCACAATAAAAGCACCGGAAACATAACTTGGAACACAGCTTCCTATATAATTGCTCGATCCCTAATATTATCGCTTACATTATGAACCCGGACACGGGGCGTTTTATGGTCCGACATTAGAGGGACTTCCACAAGAAGTTTAAAGCTTGGGATAGCCTTCTGTTAATTTTGTACTATAGGCTTGACATAATCTGCAGAGGATAAAATAAAATCTGCCTCCAAATTAATTGCACTTTCATGGAGACCAAATCTAAGAAGTATCGGTATTCTGTATCGGCAAGTACACAAATAAAAATACTCGTACTCGTATCGGTTTGTAAAAAGTGGTATCGTTGCATCCTTACTTATTTTGACAAATTATATTTTTTTACCTTTTTGACATACTATGACTTTTTCCATACTTTGACAAATTATATTTATTTTGCTTTTTTGAAATACTATGACTTTTTTGACATACTATGACTTTTTACATACTTTTTTTGACAAATTATATTTTTTGCTTTTTTGACATACTATGACTTTTTCCATACTTTTTTTGACAAATTATATTTTTTTAATTTTTTGACATACTGTTACGACTCCACTACTGTCTAGGGAGGAGGAGGTCGATAACATACAGGCAGAGACTGGTGGTGGATAATAGGAAGGTGATTTATTCAACGGAGGGTCGCTCCACACGTGTTCAACACAACAACACAGGGGTAACGGAGGTGGTGGGGGTGCTGTGAACCAAATATATACAAAACGGTAACCGAAAGAGAGTCCCCAAAAGGGGGACTAAACCAGTACGTAAGTATAATAAGAAAATACACTTCACACAGCACCCGCTGGCCTATGGACTAACACAGGAAACTACGTGTAGCAAATCAGTAATGGCGCTTGCCCTCACCTCGTCCCTCCCGTCTCACACAACAGTTCAATAAGCCTGATATCGAACGGGCATCCCCGCTGGTCAGGTCCCCAATGCCGCACGCTGCGGTTCTCGGCGGTTTTCCTCTCTCGGCCTCCCGGCTCCTCTCTCGGCCTCCCGGCTCCTCTCTCGGCCTCCCGGCTCCTCTCTCGGCCTCCCGGCTCCTCTCTCGGCCTCCCGGCTCCTCTCTCGGCCTCCCGGCTCCTCTCTCGGCGCCCTCTCTCCCCCCTCTCTCTTGGGTCTGCTCCCGTTAAGAACCGGAAACCCCGGAAGTAGAATCGGAGGTGGCGCAGTCTCATTGGTCCCGCAGGAACCAATCCCCTCTTCCCAGACTCCGGAAGTAGGCGGTCTTCATTCTCCCTCCTTCCTCTGTTCTCCACACACCTGCAATCATACACATTCACACCCCTACACGGCGGCGGCCGTAACACATACTATGACTTTCTTGACATACTATGACTTTTTTGACATCCTATGACTTTTTTCATACTTTTTGACAAATTATATTTTTAAAAATCATTACATTTTTATCCTCTGAGCAACTTAAAGTGAGCCTGGATGGTTAACTGTGCAAAAGTCTACGCAACAGTTTTTTAAGTGTACAAATATTTTAGGGCCACTGAGATGCATGCATTAATTTGTATAATACTTATAATAATACTTTTGCATGATTTAATCGTGTCTGCATGCACACTGTGTGTTTAAGGCTTGGTGGTCGGTGTGACTGCCGGGGGCACGGGGTCACCGGCGGGGAGGACTCCGGTGGCCAGCAGGATGATGATGAGGATGATGATGAGGACGACCACCACGATGGCCACCACCGACTTCGCATTCTTCCACCAGTAGGTTCGAGCCACCTTCCGGGACGTCTGCGTCAACTGCTGAGCCTGAAGGGAGCAGACGAGGCCTTGAAGTCACACACTGAAGTATTTCTGACACACTCATTCACTTTCCCCGAAGAAATCAGACCCCAACCCCATCAGGGTGTCCCTCCATCCTCCAACAACACAATGAAATGCCATTGAGAACAATTTGGTGCAGAAGGCATAAAACGACAATTATTGTCCTTTTGACAGAACAGAAACAAATACACCAACTTCAAAACCACAGGCAGATGTTGAAGATGTAATATGTAAGATCTGACCAGAACGTTAGTTTTAAACATTCCATAAACTATCATCATCATCATCATCATCATCAGAATGGGAAGAGCGTACAGTAATGATGTCAAAGATGTCTTTGTGTTGCGTTGCAGTGATATCTACTGACCAGCTTGCCCCGCCCCCTCCTGTCTCCCATGACCTGGACCGACTTCCCCACCAAGCTAAATGGAACAGTGCCATCTTTAACAGTTATTGTAATGACGAGCATTTACTGGTACACTTCCTGCAGTGAGAAAACAGGAATGACCGGTTGCCTCTCACAGAAAGCCGGACCTTCGTTGCCTGATGGGTTAACGAGCTGCATCACCTAACGAGGTGCAGCTGGAACAATGCCTTTCTGAAATGTGCTTAAAAAGGCCGCTGGTGCTGTAATGGTTTGGATATGGGATGGCCTCCACTGACTGGTTGTACTGGTTGACCTGCTGGTGATGAACACTTTGGTTTAACCTCCCAACCCCATTCTACACAAATCATAAGAAATGGTAAACAGCCGCAGTAAGACTGACCCCTCTTTCCATTTCCTCCGACTTGGCGAGAAGGTCGGCGCCCTTTTCTTCTCGTTCCATGATCCGTTCCACGTTTTCCTTCATCTGCTCCGTGACCTGGTCCACCTGGTCCCTCAAGGCCTGCATCTTGTGCTGCGGGGCTGGTTCTGCCGCTCCGCCCTGATCCTGGGATGCAGAGGGTGGGATAGGTTAACTGTTATTACATGCAAGTTTAACTACTAGTTTATTTCAAAATGTATTCTCCAAAGACTGCAACAGCAGCAGTTTAAAAAAAAAAAAAAACATAGTAAAGAACAATGTAAAGAAATGTATACTTTGTTGTTACTTTGTATAAAATAACTTATATAACAGATATCCTGAAACAGCAGACAGACAGTGGCTCGATTGGCATTAAGTTAACTTTAAGGAATTTTATCAATTAAACATTTTGCAAAATAATATTATTTCAAATGAGCTTCATACGTGGTTCCACAGTCCCAAAGCCATGAAGTCAAACAATGAACCCCAACATGAAGCTACGATTTGATGGACACTGCTCCTACATTAACATATCGTGCCCCAAATTCCGTCTGCCAGGCTGAAGCTGAGCAGGTTTCCTTCTGAGACGTACCAAAAGTGAAAAACTAGACTACAGGACCCTGGGAAGGACATTTCTAGAGTAGTTTGACTTCTTAGTAGTTTGTATCCAGGGTTCTCCGTCTCCTTTGACAACAGGAAACCGACAGAACAAATCTAATAAAGTACATTTACTGAACATCTTTGAATGCATTAGTCACAAACCTTCCTGTTACCTATAGAAATCAGCGGACTGTTCACTCACCATGTCGGTCTGCTCTCCTGCTGCTTGTGACGGTCACATGACATGTTGGATAACTGGTTCACTGGTTGCATCATCTTAACAAAAGGTGAAATTAAAAAGTCCAGCCAACTAAATCTTGAGTTTTTTTAACACTCCTATATCTTCCTGCCCGTCCAATCAAACTGCCTTTCTCTGTAAAGCTGACGGCCCATTGGTTCACACTGAGGATCGACTCCTCCCTGACCTGTCATATTAAGGATGTAATGATAAACAAAACAAACACGTTATCTCCTCTATCGCCACCTTGTGGCTCTTCAGCAAACAACAAAAGGAGAAGACAACAGTTGAGGGAAAACACTATTTATTTCATATCAGACCATTAAAACCACTAAATGCCACAAAACATCAGAATGAGGCCGCTGATAATTCTGTTAATCAAAAGGTTCACATACATCACAGGTCAGAGAGCAGGATGCTGGTATTATATATATATATATATATTTTTATATAAAATTATTTATATAAATATTTATATAAAAATATTTATATATAAATAATTATATATATAAATATTTATATATGATTAACCGCAGAGTAATCGAACTGTACCATTTTATGATCAATCATTCTGAATCCACCGTTTAAATAGAAATCACATACAGCCTTCATTGGTTCATGTTTGATTAAAAAAAAAAAAAAAGAACATAAAGCATTAAATAAATAGCCTCTAAAAGAACAGTTGACACATAAGTCAACGGCTGACGCAAATATACAGAATAGCGAGACTACGGGGAATATTTACACTTCATATGGTTATCATTTTGAGCTCTTTGAAGCTAAAGTGGTAACAGCAGGTGAGTGGCCTGAGACTGGGAGGGGGTCTACTGGTGGACATGGACCAGCAGGGGGCGCCGTGGAGGAGCTGTAAAAGATCTCTCTCTCAGCTGGCTGGCTGGAGGAACCTGGTGAAGTGTGGGAGCAGAACTTTATCAACGCACAAAAGAGCCTCGCACGAAAAACTGCAATATTTCTAAAGTTAAAGTGCAGCCAGAAACACGATCTGTTAAAAAAAGACAGACAATACTGCAGAGGACCTACAACGTTGTGCGAGCGTCCCTTCTGAAGGACCACACACACACACACACACACACAACTGCAAACTTCAGGTGGGTTACGTGTTAGAGCCCAAACTCCGATGAACAATTAAAGATCGAAAGGACGCCTGACTCGTAAGCCGGCGGTGACCCTACGGTGACCCGGATCACCGGTTCCAAAACGCAACACAACTACTGATTCATGAACTTTTTAATGTGTTATTACAAACGCCCCCTGAAGCGTGAACCCTCCACACCAATCAGGAGCTAATTACAATATGTGTATGCATTTAAAAAAAGATTTCTCTGGATAACGTTTGACTACAAAAGAAACTGGAAGCACTTTGAAAAAAGGAATTAAGCCCACAAATGGAAACCTGCACATCCGACACACAATTCAGCGTTTTATCAAACACACACAGTGACCTACACACACACACACACGTTTCAAACTGCATTGTTCATCTTTTAAACAACACAAAAGGCCCCTTTGTAAAAAAAGGTGCACGTAACTGACAACATTCAAGACCACGACAACATCGTCTCGGAAGAGACTCCAGAAGTCCACATTCATCATTTCCTTGCGCACACGTTAAAGTAAGACACGTTCAGGTGACCGTTAAATAAAGACTCGGGTGACGACCTCGCAGCTTCCAGACGCCCGCGTTGGATTTCCCACCAATTCAAGAGTGGCTACACTGGAATTATTATTATTTTTTTTTTAAAAGGGCTTCAAACCCTATGTGCCGTTAAAGTTCCTTAGTCCTTGAATTCCCATACAAGCATGAAAGTAACAGTAGAAACCAACGAAGAAGAAGAAAAGATTTCACCAGACGGCAGTTATTTGCTCGAGTCTATATATTATATGCATACTGTGCAATAAAAATGTGTTTGTTGATGATTGTATTTACATTGTGTGTGTGTGTGTGTGTGTGTGTGTGTGTGTTTAAGGCTTGATGGTTGGTGGCACGGTGTCCCCGACGGGGATGACTCCGGTGGCCAGCAGGATGATGATGAGGATGATGATGAGGACGACCACCACGATGACCACCACCAGCTTCACGTTCTTCCACCAGTAGGTTCGAGCCACTTTCTGGGACGTCTGCTTGAAGTGCTGAGCCTGAAGGGAGCAGACGGGACAGTCACACCGGGAACGTTCGGGAAGAAGGTCCCAATGTTTTATTGATTTATTGGTATTTTATTGTTTAGGTCTAACCAATGCTTTAGAAACAGGTGTCTTAAAACTTAAATATATATTTGGCAGCCAAATCAAATTGATGATTTCCAGGACTTTTCCAGGACTTTAAACCAAATTCCCATGAGCAAACATTTAGTGAAATCTGGGTGTGTCCATGAAAAAGTGATAAAATGTAGTATTTAAACTAACAATGAGGATTCCAAAGCATACAGTATTCCTTAAAGGACACAAATGAATGAGAGACAATAGTTTGATTAAAAGAATAAACATTTATAGATATACTCAGCGTATGCCTGCTTATATTTTGAGTCTTTCTTTTAAAAGCATATTCATTATTTCAAACTCAGCGTAAATGAACCACATGAACACATGAATATAACATTTACATGACTTTTACTAAACTTTAAGGATTTTTTGATTTTTTTCAAGGACTTTTCCAGGCCTGGAAAAAAACATTTTTAAATTCCATGACTTTTCCAGGTTTTCCATGAGGGTATGAACCCTGTGTACAGGCAGTGGTCACTTCCTTTCCTCTGATGAGCAGGAAGTCTTTCTCCATAAAAGACATTTCACATAGTTACTTTAAGGTGTACTATGTTGTCAGTTTCTGTTAACACAAAACAATGTAACAACCTTTTATCAGTCAAATATTGCTACTTTGTATCATAGACACTAAAAGATGCTTCGTTATTAGAAGCTGGGGTTTTGTTATTCGACGCTACTCGACAACCTGGGAACGGATAATGGGCGATTAGTGCGGCTTCCTGGGACACGTTGATGGAGCGGAGCCGTTGTTAATGTCATCAGTTCCACCTGAGCTGCTCCTGCTATGACAAAATCAAAATGTCTACCATGAAGAAGGTGCGTGCAGCCTGTGCAGCGAGGCATTTGAACCTCAGACCAACGGTCTCTGGGTTAATGAACCCAATCAACAACGCATGGCTAAAAAAAAAAAAAGTGCTCAATTTAAAAGTTTGGATTAGAGCGAGAAGAAGGCCAAACTCAGTCGGGTTCATCCGTCTTGAACCCGACTCGTTATACCGGTTAGCCTGATCATTATCCCGGGAGTCATTGCATACCAACCGTTCTGTTTACCAACACACAGAACACCCAAGATGCATCTGTGCCCACGCCGTCCTCAAAGACCAGAGGTGAAGGGTGACCTCAGGGAGGTGAGACTCACCCCTGCTTGCAGGTCCTCCGACTTCCCCATCAGGTCATCCAGTCTCTCCCCCCGGGCCAGGATCCGGTCCACATTCTGCGTCATGATGTCTTTCACTCCGTCCACCTGAGCCTTCAAGGTCTGCACCTTGTCCTTCGGCTCTTCAGCTTCTCCGCCTCGCTCCTGGGAAAACGTTTAAGGAAAATGAGTCGAGGAACAAAAAGTATGACATGTCCAAACTGTATCTCGTAGTTTTCAAGAGGATAACGGTCACTTCCTTTCCCTGGTTGCAAAAAGAAACCAAGATGGCGACCGCCGGGGTCAAAGATGGTCCACAAACCAACAGATGACATCACGGCTTCTTATCTACAGTCAAACGTCGTTGGATTAGTTTGTCTGCTCCTTTAATCATGTGACTCAAGGGCCAGTCATTGGATCAATTCCTTTTTTCCTTTGTGCACACAATCACAACCCATAAATGAATTAAATCAAAGTGACCGGCTGTTTGAATCCGTTCTCCAGACACGTTTCTAACCACAAAGGCCTTGAAGATTATAGCATTTACTTCCTCCCATCTCTTAGTCATTGGGTTCATCTGCCCGACAGCGAGTCAATAAAGCGCCAGCCCTTAATACAATTATCCTCCATCTGTCTCGTGTTGCCAGACAACAATGTGCACGGCGACAAATGGCGGCGGCTCGGAGAGTCCCGTGGGTCCCTCGGGCCGCCGCGCATGACAACAAATCCAAACCAGAGAGCCTACATTTCTGGAAACGCCCGCCACACTGCGTCCGCAGATGAGCTGCAATCTCACACAGTCGGGGTGTGATTTCAACGCAGAACTGTTACATGCGGTGTGTGTGTGTGTGTGTGTGTGTGTGTGCCGCATGTTGTCCCATGAGCCGGCATCAGACTGTAAACAAAACTGTCTCTAGGAAACAGACGGTTTTGCTGTGTCATCTGCCATCTTCTCCCTGTTCCCCTCTTCTCGCTACCCAGTGTTCCTTCTTTCATAGATAAAAGAAAAAAGGGTGGGGGGACTAATTAATTGTCTTTTGCGTCATTATGTATCTTCTATCATTGCTCTCCTCGTTATTCTGTTCATCTTCCCTCTTCTTTCTTTCCTCCACTCTATTTTATTCTGGATGCGTCTCAAAACAACAGTTTTACCGACGTGTGTGGCTGGTTTTGATCATGCACACTTTGTGTTGTTGATTTTGTGTTTCATTTAACATTTTTCTTCCCGTCCCCATTTTATCATATATAAAAAAAATTAAAAATAAATTATATATATATATATATATATATATATATAATAAAAATATATATATATATATATATAAATAATATATATATATATATATATAAAATATACATAAATATATATATTAAATCAATTAATAAATATAATATATATATATATATATTAAATGCTATAATAATAGCATTATATTATATAATAATGCTAATATAAATAATCTATATTAGCATTCTTTTTAGATGCCCTGCTGTGTCCTGTTTTTCTTTTTCATGTTTCTCCCACAGAGACCTCTCTCTCTCCTTTTCCTTTCCCAGTGCTCGTCGTTCAGGGAGGCCCACCGAATGGCCGACAGGTATCAAGTATCAACACCCTCACAAAGAAACAGTCTCTGAACAAGGCATTCAAGCATTGACGGCTACATTCAGTGTCGTACTCAAATATTTAAACTGTTGTAAACCTCGTGGAGGAAAACTGAAATGAGTTCCTCTGTTGTGCATAGAAAGAGCCTCCAGTCTTCCAATACAATAAAAGCCTGACGATAAGGCACCTTGTAATCAATACTTATCCGAGGAATACGGAAGGACATAAGAAAAGGGCTCTCATTTATGTGATCGGAATAACTCTAAATATTTCCTGTTTAAACGTTTGACTGCGGATGCAATTACAAAGGGTCATTCATCCACACTAAATCCTCACTGCTCACTTCTAATCTAGTCAAATGTGGAACAACGGGAATCTGTATGGGCAGCGAGGTTTTCCTTTTATCAAAGCACTCTGACAAATGCTGATTTAAAACAGACACTAATACATGCTGCAGGAAAACACTGTTGGTTTATGTCTTTCCCATGGCGCTTCCAGGACTTTAAACCAAATTCCCATGACCAAACATTTAGTGAAATCTGGGTGTGTCCATGAAAAAGTGATAAAATGTAGTATTTAAACTAACAATGAGGATTCCAAAGCATACAGTATTCCTTAAAGGACACAAATGAATGAGAGACAATAGTTTGATTAAAAGAACAAACATTTATAGATATACTCAGCGTATGCCTGCTTATATTTTGAGTGTCTTTCTTTTACTTACTTTTTTTTTCCAAGGACTTTTCCAGGCCTGGAAATAACCTTTTTTTTTTTAAATTCCATGACTTTTCCAGGTTTTCCATGATCGTATGAACCCTGTCTAGAGTCCAAACGCCGCTTCGCGTTAACAGGCTCCATCAGATCCATGAGCGCCCCACAGGCCTCGGTACTGATGGCTGAAGACGCATCACAGCGCCGTCAATAGCACAGCAGGGACGGAACGCGGAAGGAACTATTTCGTCATGTATTAAACAACAAAAAAAGTAATAAAAACACCTTAAAGTCAACCTTAAATGTACTAATTGAAGATCGTTGGAGTCTTTCGACATCCTTGAAGCTAATTAACACATGTTTCGCCAAATTAAACATAATCAGCTGTTTTAGTCTGCCTTGGTATATAGTTTAACTTTAAACATGTATTAATTAGTTTATTAGTTATTATTAGTTTCACAATAATATCAGCGAAGACAGACAAAAACATGACAACTTTTTACAACTGCGTTTGTGTGTTAATACTAAACAGGAGCCCAATGTAGCCGCTAGCTGTGGCTAACCTCAGTGAGCTCAAGAGGAAAAAAGTAGAGCACAGTTGTGAAATACATGCGCGCAAACTAACGTTTGGTCTTTTTTAGGATGACGGAAATAAATAACTGATGTTTAAAAGCTGCAGAAGGCTTAATGAGAAGTGTCCCCGACGCCTACATTAGTTCATCTCCACGAAACAACACCGGTTATTCCTGTCCTGAGTCCTTCTCTTTCTTTCGGGCGCGAGTGCAGTAATTAGGCCATTTTGTTCACTTATTCCGCGACTTCCGCGCTCCTTCTACCTGAGCTACGTGAAGACTTGATGCAACAAAAGCTCGTTAATTTTATCCGGAAATACACCTGTTGCATGTTGTGTCTGGCGCTGAGCAGGGTGACGGCTTTCTAAACAACAAAAACAAACACAAGCTTCAACTAGTATCTCTTACCGGATCAAAGTCCATCTTGTTGGAAGCAATTCCCTCAGACCACAGCCCGGTGGATCTACTTTCTTTCACTTGACGCGGGTAGTTAAAAACCTTAAAAAGTCTTCGGATATATTTGAGTTAGATGCTCCAACTCAGCGAGTACGTTTCAGCCTCCTCGACTTCCTTCCTGGTTGTTGATTTATTTTCCTTCGAAATGAATTCCTCCGCTTCGAGCGTCAAGTGGCTCCTAATGCAACCGGTGTTTCTTCCTACAAAATAAAGGACTTGGCCCTAACCTTTTTATTTTTTTTTATTTTATTTTTTTTAAAGAATTTAGCAGTGTTAAGACTTTTAAGAACCATAGTTGTAGGTTGTTGAACCATGTTTAACCGTGATATAAAAATATACTGAAAATATTGCAGCGACAAATACATTTGAACAAATGTTGGCTTGAATTTGTGATTTTAAGAGTGCCGTCGATTTAGCATGAAAATAGGGTTTTATTTAATCTTATACATTTATTTCATCATTCTTTTAGTTAATAGTATTTTTATTGACCTCTTGCATTTTGTTACCAAGTTGCACTAAGCCAATTGTTTGCTTTTATTTTGAAGGCCCAGGTGTGCAACAACTCAAGCTCCTCTTCTGTGGAACCAGCTTCCACTTAATTCAATTCCACCTAATCAATAATATTCACCAAGAAAAAAAGTTATTTATGAAGAAAAAGCTAGGCTTGATGTGGATCGCCACACTTCATGATCAGGATGGCATTAAGGTGATCATATACGTTGTCTGCACGCTTAATTACTGAATCATTAAGAGAGAACAATTATATTGTTATCAATGTCAATATATGACTCGTGTGAGCAATAGATGACATCTTTTATGTTTATGATCAAACAAAAGGACAAAGGTGGGAAGGTGTGTCAAGAAAGGGTTATTAACATTTACAGTGAGCCTATTGCAACCTGCTAAGAATCATAATCAAATCCCACATTTAATTAAATTCCACCTAACCAATAATATTCACCAAGAAAAAAAGTTATTTATGAACAAAAAGCTAGGCTACAAAAACAATAGTTATACATTTGGTATCAGAAAGAAGTTTATGTATTGGGATAGTTTTGGAATAGTACCTATGGGATACGTTTCAGTGGCATGTAATATCATTTCTGCATGGCAATTTGTAAGAAACGTGTTTCATCATGCACCCAAATGACCCTTTCTTCACAGGAATATTACATTAAATGTTAATAACTTCTTAATTGGCTTCAGAAAATCAGTCCTTTCATGTTGTATTGCTGATGGCATTTTAATAAACTTAAATATACATCAGCAGCAATGTTCCAAGTCACAGATCACATTTGATGAGATACAGATGTCTTAAGGTGGTGAGCAGCTGACGGAGTGACTCCTCCCTTTCCTACGCCTCCTTGACATGACGTCATACCAAGCCCCGCCCACCCAGCCGGCCCTGACCGACCGGTTTCGCCTCTATCCAGGAAGGCGAGGCTCACCTGCAGTCATGCAAGACAACTCCGGCTGCTATGAATAACAAGCAGCTATAAATAATCTGAACTATGGAGAACAATGTGCCCGCAGGTATTAGCAAGTGTGCCAAAAATACTGCCTGTTGTATTATTAAAAACAATAATTATTAAAGGCCTAATGACTGTGAATTAACCTCGACAGCATGTTTTAGAAAAAGGGGTTTATTTCTCTTGACAATATACATTTTTGTATGGTGGTTGAGCAGTTAAATTATCTACAGAGTACAGAATAGTACAATAAGCAAATGATAGTGGAGGAATAGAGGCAGCATTACTTTTAAAAGAGTTTATGTTGTGAATAAAAACATCAATAAATCTAAACAGTAAAGAGTAAAAGAGAGAAACAAGCAGAGAATAGCAGCGATGTTCAAGGCAACATCCCATTCGTCCTCAGTGGCCTTGTCTGATGATGATATCGGACATGTCATCAACCCTCACCAGCTCTAAATTCTGCAAAAGACAAAACAAATGTAAATAAAACGTCATACTTTAGCATATCTCTCCAATAGATGGCCACAAGTAAGACCAGTTCAATAACTCCAATGTTTTTAAGATGAAGCAAAACTCCAAGGTGAATAAAATAGGGAATTCTCTTTCTTAGTTTGAGGTATTTCATGTTATGTCTACATGAGGATTATACATTTAGAGCAGCAGAATACATTAAATGCATACTATTTTCCTTTGAGACATCTTATCACAATTACAGAATGATGGAAAGGTTGGAAACCGTTTCCTTTCTTCCTAATAAACAAAAACAAAACTCACCTTTTCATTGGCGAGATGAAGCAGAGCAACAAAAGCCAGCGGCACCGACAGGTTCTGAGCCATCATGTTTGGCAATCTGGATCACCACAAAGAGAGAGAGGATAAAGAAAGAGACACAATACATGTCATATTCCATTAATCATGCTGTTGTAGTCTAGTGCCTTAAATTAAATAGTTTAAGTTCTGCTTCTAGCTGGTTCACAGTCGGGTTAAAATGATGCATATCATGGACTTTTCCCCATCAAATCTTAACGGGATTTATTTTGAAGGGCAAACTTTTCCCCATCAAATCTTGATGGGATTTATTTTGAAGGGCAAATTTTTCCCCATCAAATCTCGATGGGATTTATTTTGTGCGCTACTGAACAACGCCCCTTTGCTGTGACATCATCACAACATAAAACGGCTTAAATTTAGCCGTTTTCCAAACAAAACATCAAGCAAGGCAATCGGAAAAGATGTATACAGATTCCGATTCAAATTGTTTTTGAGTTAATGAATAATAATGTTCACACTAAAATAGGCCCTTCTGGGCACACACACACACACACACACACACACACACACACACACACACACACACACACACACACACACACACACACACACACACACACACACACACACACACACACACACACACACACACACACACACACACACACACACACACACACACACACACACACACACACACACACACACACACACACACACACACACACACACACACACACACACACACACACACACACACACACACACACACACACACACACACGAATGAGTCTTAAACCTATAAATTACAGCACTTCTCTTCACCTCTCTAACCCTATTTTCCTTTCTCAGAAGCAGAGATATTGAACGTGCAAAGGATTTAACGTCACAGCAGTGGCATGTGGTTATGAGAGAACGGCCATCAACCAATCGGATGGCTTGATTTGAGCTACCGGTCGATGTAACCCTACAAATGAAAATCCTTTAGCTACTAGATTGATAATCTGTACATATATTTGCACCACGGTGGTTTTTGGTGAGCTACTCAGTCATTATTGGTCCTCGTTAGAACCGGACCATGAGGGTCATGGTGGTCTGCTCGTACCTCTGAAGCAGCGTCTGAGTGGTCTGACTGAAGACTTTCTCCCCACACACTTCAGCTTTCTCCACAGCATCCTCCTCCTGTTGGGAACATTAACAGAACTATTGATACGGACAAACCGATAAACACAGCTGTACACGCCCCACCAAATGTGATCAATGAGCTTCAAACTTAAAACCGATGGATTCATCATCGTATCGACCTGCAGACGAGTGTGACTCACCTCTGTGGGTTTTCCTGGGCTTTCAGTCAGAAGACTCCACATGTTGTTTTTGAGTCTCTTCATGTCCATTTTCTTTGCCGTCTTGGCATAATTTATCTCGATCTTGTTGACCTGCAAAAACAAGAAATAATGTAAGTAGAAGTATTTAAACTGGTAGTTAAAGAGACTTAAGTTCAGGGTTCATACACATGGTGACCAATGGATTTCCAGGACTTTTCCAAGACTTTTCACCAAATTCCCATGAGCAAACATTTAGTGAAATCTGGGTGTGTCCATGAAAAAGTGATAAAATGTAGTATTTAAACTAACAATGAGGATTCCAAAGCATACAGTATTCCTTAAAGGACACAAATGAATGAGAGACAATAGTTTGATTAAAAGAATAAACATTTATAGATATACTCAGCGTATGCCTGCTTATATTTTGAGTCTTTCTTTTAAAAGCATATTCATTATTTCAAACTCAGCGTAAATGAACCACATGAACACATGAATATAACATTTACATGACTTTTACTAAACTTTGGGGATTTTATTTGTTTCAAGGACTTTTCCAGGCCTGGAAATAACCATTTTAAATTTACATGACTTTTCCAGGTTTTCCATGAGCGTATGAACCCTGTAAGGGTGGTTAGCAAGTCGGTCTTTCAATCAGAGGGTCGGCGGTTCGATCCCCGGCAGTCTGCGTCGTTGTGTCCTTGAGCAAGACACTTAACCCTCATTGCTCACCGTTGCTGTGACTACTGTCTACTGTATATCATGTAAGTCGCTTTGGATAAAAGCGTCAGCTAAATGAAATGTAATAAATCAGTCGAAATTCCTGGGTAGAAAATATTATTACAAACTCCTGTGTTACTCACCCTGTGAGGTTCAGGGACCAGGTCATCCTCCCCGTACGTTGCGATGCCCTCTGGATCCTGCGAGGCTGCAGGTATACCGTCACCTGAAGGCTGCGTATCGTCAGAACCGGCGAACCCCTCGCCGCCGTCATCATCACTGTCGCCGCCCTGAAGAGGAAGATGGCCAAAGACGACATTTGAGATGTGGTTCCTAATCAGTTTTATTTTGTTAATGAGAATTATCTCACAAGACCTCACATTGAGGTCTGATGCTACAGTAACATGAGAGCGTGGAAGACAAGTCATTGTGACCATATTCATAATTATACCGATAATGGAAATTGACCACAATGAACTTTATTTTGGTGATCTGTGATCAAATCCTATATATTGTCCTAACCAGTTATTCTCTCTCTCACTCAATAAATCCTCAAATCCTTCATATGTCCATAATATTTCGTAGCCAAATCATCCTACTGCTACTCCTTAGATAAATAAAAGGCTATATTAAAATACTAATCAAACCTAAAGCCGTATAAAAAGATGGATTCAGACCTCGAGCCCTGGGCAGAAGTTGGCGGTGTCGTTGGCGTTGTTGTAGTCGTAGTCTCCAATACCTTCTCCGAGCTCCCCAGACAGCCTTTTCTGGCCTTCTTGACTTAACTAGAGTAAACAAAACACATCCTTCGTCGCACAATACAAACAAATGATCCTCATGCATTTACACACAGGGAGCATGTCTCCACTTTGTGAAAAGTCAAATTGAGTTTAAAAGCTGGTTTGCGTATGTTGCTCATGATGTCATACTTCAGGATGCCTGTTTTGTGCATCTCCAGCTTCGAACTCACCGAGATGGAGGGTTTGAGGCTGAGCTGGGAGAGCGTCTCCGGGGGGAACTGGAAGTCTGCGGGCAGAGTGGTTTTCTTGTTGCTTGCATTCAGGGCTGACTTGCTGTTGGTGGTGGCGGCCTGCGGAGGGAACGCCGACAAGGTCAGATCCAGTCCGGATACCTTTAAGAGTGCTTTAGGTTTCCTACTCGTTTTCAAGCTGTATTTATACATTTTGGTTAGATTTAGTCTCAAAACCTTAAGTTCAGGGTTCCATACACATGTTGACCAATGGAGGTCCAGGACTTTTCCATAACTTTTCCAGGACTTTAAACCAAATTTCCATGACCAAACATTTAGTGAAATCTGGGTGTGTCCATGAAAAAGTGATAAAATGTAGTATTTAAACTAACAATGAGGATTCCAAAGCATACAGTATTCCTTAAAGGACACAAATGAATGAGAGACAATAGTTTGATTAAAAGAATAAACATTTATAGATATACTCAGCGTATGCCTGCTTATATTTTGAGTCTTTCTTTTAAAAGCATATTCATTATTTCAAACTCAGCATAAATGAACCACATGAACACATGAATATAACATTTACATGACTTTTACTAAACTTTGGGGATTTTATTTGTTTCAAGGACTTTTCCAGGCCTGGAAATAACCATTTTAAAATTCCATGACTTTTCCAGGTTTTCCATGACCAGTTGTAGCTGTTTATGACAAATACATTTAAACTACCAGAGAAGTAGTACCAGAGACTATATGAAACCTAACAGGCACCATTCCTTTAATACTAAGCAATAAATGTCAGGCAATATTTATACCACATAACACTCTTATATATTGTGATTTGACAAAAGCAAGCAGGGGTCCTACTCTCGTGGTGCGGAAGTAGGTGTCAAAGTTGACGTCATCGTCGTTGAAGTCGATCTCAAAGGACTTCTTGGGCTTCCTCTTACGCGTCTCCTTGTCCGGCAAATGGTCCACTGAAGGAGGTTTAATACGGAAACAGAGACGGATGAGAGGATGAGTATTGATGCACACGTTCAGCAGAAATAACCCAAATGTGTACGTTCATATATTATGCTGCAGTGTAACACAGCATCCCATACAAAACAGGGTTCATACACATTTCCAGGATTTTCCCATGACTTTAAACCAAATTTCCATGACTTTTCCAGGATTTTGCCATGAATTTAAACCAAGTTTCCATAACTTTTCCAGGATTTTTCCAGGACTTTAAACCAAGTTTCCATAACTTTTCCAGGACTTTAAACCAAATTCCCATGAGCAAACATTTAGTGAAATCTGGGTGTGTCCACGAAAAAGTGATAAAATGTAGTATTTAAACTAGGGATGCACCGATACCGATACCGGTATCGGGGTCGATACTGCATTAAAATACTCGTATCGGTTTCAATTGCCGATACCAAGAACCGATACCACTCAACAGTATTTCGCTACAACAAACTGGTCGCGCTTTGTGGAGAAAAAGATTTGTTGTCCTACCTGACTTCAACGTCTAGGGCAGGGGTCGGCAACCCGTGATCCAGAGCCGCATACGGCTCTTTCATCGCTCTCTTGCAGCTCTTGCAGCAAGGTGTGTAGAGTAATGTGCGTCGCGTTCACACAGTAAAAAATGACTGCCGTCCCGCCGGTTTGAATCAAACGGCTGCTGATCCACCTGAAGTAGCGCTGGCAGCGGCCTCATTCAGACGTTGTTGTGCGGCTACGGATGATATTATTGTAGCCGAGTGTCTGTTGTGTGTCTATATTTGTAATTCTAATAAAATGAAAACACGCTGCAGGGTAACTTGAACCACTTTTTTATCTCCTTCACACACGTATATCCCACAATTCCACTCTTTTCCTTTCCGTTTCTCCCTCCACAATAAAAGCACCGGAAACATAACTTGGAACACAGCTTCCTATATAATTGCTCGATCCCTAATATTATCGCTTACATTATGAACCCGGACACGGGGCGTTTTATGGTCCGACATTAGAGGGACTTCCACAAGAAGTTTAAAGCTTGGGATAGCCTTCTGTTAATTTTGTACTATAGGCTTGACATAATCTGCAGAGGATAAAATAAAATCTGCCTCCAAATTAATTGCACTTTCATGGAGACCAAATCTAAGAAGTATCAGTATCGGTACTCGGTATCGGCAAGTACACAAATAAAAATACTCGTACTCGTATCGGTTTGTAAAAAGTGGTATCGTTGCATCCCTAATTTAAACTAACAATGAGGATTCCAAAGCATACAGTATTCCTTAAAGGACACAAATGAATGAGAGACAATAGTTTGATTAAAAGAATAAACATTTATAGATATACTCAGCGTATGCCTGCTTATATTTTGAGTCTTTCTTTTAAAAGCATATTCATTATTTCAAACTCAGCGTAAATGAACCACATGAACATATGAATATAACACATTTACATGACTTTTACTAAACTTTGGGGATTTTTTTTCTTTCTTCAAGGACTTTTCTAGACCTGGAAATAACCATAATTTTCACTCACACTTGTGCTTTGGCTTGAACTGCCAGTATCCGGGCCCGGCCCACGTGGCCATGGTCCTGGGGCTGAAGTAGGAGTACTCCCTGGGCTGAGAGGACAGCTGCAGACACATGGTGGCGATGTCTCCCTCTCCGATAGGAATCACGTCCCTGCACCACCATCACACCAGCGTGAGAAACCATTCAAACCAGCAAGCACACACACAAATCAGCCTTCTGCTTATAAAGCCTGCAGCAGTTGGATTTTGAGCCAATCAGCACGGCCTGATTAATTAAATACCCACAATCCTGGCGATAACAATGCAATGCAATTACTTAACCCCAGTGAAAACAATACATTTTAAACTGAAGTAGACATTAAGCAGAGGCTATAGAAGCTAATGGAGGATATCCTGACACAAGGAAACGAGAAAGGGATCAGGAAATAGAGCCTGAGACTGTTAAAACATCTTTAAACAGAAAGATAAATGAATCTGAAGGTCCGGTCCCAGACAGGGTTCACGGTCTCACCTTCCTTTGCCGGATCCAGAGGCCTCACAGCGGTCCTTGCACTCCTTAGACCTCTCCTCACAGTCCCCCCCTCCCTCCTCATAGTCGGCGTCAAAGTCCGGGCAGTCGTCTTCTTCCGGCTCGGGCTCAGCGTTCACATCGAACACATGTTCCCCTTGCTTGATCTTCTCCAACAGCTGATTCATGGTCTGGAAGAAAATTCAGAGTCTCCGTCAGCTGGGACCCGACTGTGTCAGTAAATAAGACGAAAACAGCTGTTTTAAGACCGTATGGGTAAAAGGTAGTGAATCCTAAGATTGGTCATCATTTGAGTTTTTACAGCATGTTGAGCTGCATATTATGACAGAAGATACCAAGATCGAGATCTCAGAAAACGCACGTCAAAATACGATCTTCTTGCTCGGGACAATTTTTAATTTTTTTCAAGGACTTTTACAGGCCTGGAAATAACCTTTTTAAAATTCCATGACGTTTCCAGGTTTTCCATGAGTGCATGAACCTGAAAGAGCCTGTCGCACTTGTTGAATACACTTTTAATATTTCAGCCATATATAAAACAATAATTCCAAAATACATCATTAATTATATTGAAAAATGATTAATAGTAGTCTTTGTTATTGTGAGACGATGGAAGGTAGTGAGTGTTTTGGTTAATCTGATGACTGAAGTTCCACCAAAAAGATTGAACACAAAATCCAGCGTTACAACAATCTGACTTAGATTTTAGGCGTATAATATCTTCAGACAGTTTGCAATTATTTAAACAAACATTTTGAAACCAATATCACAGTCTACAGCGGGAAAGAGAAAATATTGAAAACTTTTGTGAATTAAATGTATTTCTTATTGCAGACAGTTGAAGCAACATTACACCTCAATGTTCCTCAAACCGAGAAATGCCTGAAAGCTACTCATATAGAAACATATATGTATAAATAAACTGGTAACTTAGTGAGAATAACGTTTCTGTATGGGTTGCACTGCAACGTTTAAGAGGAATTGATGGTTTTATTACCAAGAAATATGAAATAATTCCATCAGATCCATTTATAATATAGTTTGGTGGTTGAACAGGTTCTCTGACCTGCTCAGGGTTCCAGCTTGTGAAGGAGAAGTCCTGGAGCGAGGGGCAGATGGAGCTTTTATCCTTGGACCGCTGCAGTCCGGCTGGAAGAAACAAAAAGATGAGAAAGATGAAGAACAGCCTGAACACAAATAACACAAATAGAAGCCGACAATGTTGCCTAATGACAAATATAGACTTAACATACCCAAAGATACAAGTTTGCTAGGATTATTAACGGCCACTGACTCGTTTTAGTTTATCACACCACATGTTAGCCGTCACTAGTAACATGAAGGAGTCTTTACAAAGTTAAAGATAAGAACCCACTGTAAGACAATGCAGCATTGCATTAGAAGAGCTGCAAAAGCTAGCAAGCACATCAATTTAAGCAACACCGTAAGCCATTAAAAATAATTTGGGAATAAAGCAACATTATGAAATGTCATCTAACCGGTATGCACTATCAATATGACGCGTTGTGTTATGGAATATTATCCGTATTGTGGATCTCTGATAGAAAGCCTTGTGGTTCAAGCTCAGGAAAACCAGACAGGATTATCTTGGACAGTACATAAGCTCATCCAACCTTTTCTTTTCCTTTCCAACCTAAACTTTTTCCCCCCAGGTTTTCTAGGACGCATTGGGAACCCAGTTTAAAAGCTAAGCTAGGTGGCACCACAATACCTCACAATTCACGTCAATAAAATGCCCATAAATTGTAATTTTTGCGGTCTGGTAAAAGGTTGTTACCCATGAACGGGGATGCAGGGACCCCCTGCGGAGCTGGAGGGGAGTAGGAGGGCGTGGACTGCAGGAGGGTCATGTAGGAGGGGAACAGCAGCTCGCAGCGACTGTTCTCACTGAAGAGAACCGACAGAAAGACTCCGGCTGTGCTGCTCTCGTCGAAGGATGAGGCCATCCGCTGAAACATGGGGTCCACCTGGGCGGGGAAGAGGTTCACAGCCATCGATAACGGTATTACGGTATATTAATATACTGAAGACTTCAAAGTGAAATGTCCTTTATTTATTTATGTGTTTTTGATATAAAGGCGGCTGTCAGCTTTAGATAAACATCTCAAGGCTCTTAAGATGAAAGCTTAGTGACCCGTGTCTGATATTGATCTCAATCATCAACTTGTCAGTCAAGTACTCAGAGGATATCAGGCGATTATGAAATTTTAATTAATGAAAGACTGATATTCTGTAACTGACTGCAGGGTTGTTGCCTTGGCGAACATTTAAGTGACCTTTGTAGATGAGAGTGTATGAAACTTAGAAAGTATAGACCTCAGACAAATTAAATAACTAATCAATCAGTAATGGGTTGATATTATTGTCAGTTTTACCCTGGAGAATAACGTCAATCAGCTAATAAAATTTGAAGATAAAAAGGGGAATTGGTGTATCTCTGCATTTATCAAGCAGTTGAAATAATTTAATTATTAAAAACCCTTTGAACCAAAAAGTCCCAAGAAGCAGACAAGACCCCAAGAAATGTCCACGCACGCATCCTAATATTAATACAAGTATGATGTTTTGTGAATGAAGTGGTACTGCTGCTCCAACTTGTACATGATAAACACGGCAAATCATAACAATATAACGTGATAACCTGGTAACTAAAGATGACGTCATACCTCACACTTCCTCTCAGAGTCCGCGCTGTTGATGTTGCTTAGGTTCTGCTCCACGGTCCTCTTAGGAGGTCTCTTTTTCTTCGGCTGCTTGGCGGTCACTTCACCTTCATCTCCGTCCTCCTCTTTTGAACCATGGTCTAGATATGCACAAATAATGAGAGAAATAAAAAGCTTTCAAATAATGTAACAATGTGGGTAGACGACGGTTTGCATTGTGTAGAACAAAAGCTCAAAACCCTGCAACTAGCGTCAGTGTAATTGAGTATTTAACTGGAAATCAAACACGTGAAATAAATACAAAATGAAATGCATGACACTGCCGAGGCTCTCACCCTCTCCTGGTTTGGTCTCAGCCCCCAGGCCTCCCAGCACCCTGTAGGCATCAGCATGAACGGCATCCACCCTCACTGCATAGATCTTTGTACTGGCATCCAAAGTGCCAGCTGCCACCTTCCAGAGGACGGAAACACACACAGAATTAGTCAAGTCAGGTTTGTTTACAGTAGATAACCCAATATCAAAACATCGTACACACAGCTTCCATGGCACGGTTACCTTGAATAACACACCGCTCGTATTTTCTTAACTCTATTCTTTTTTTATTTTTTAAATGGCAATAATCCCATAAGTCTTATTTTGAACAGGGTGTCTATAGCTTTCATTAGGTTAACTCAAGATACAGCAGACTTTGACAGAATAAATACATTTTTTATATAGAGATAAAACACTGTGCTAGACAGAGTAATTTAAGACTTGAATGCTCTACTTCACTGGATTCAAGAACTTTGAAGGATAACATAAAACCTTTTTATACATCCACCCAGAGCATGTATCTAGATCACTGTTCCTTTGAGGGTAACACAGAGTTACAGAATAAAATTAAAGTTGTACTGATGACTACAAAGTCTGTATGTGATAAATAAAAACTCAAACCTTGAAGTTTGTGAGCTCAGAATCCTTCTGTTTGAGAATATCAGCCATGTAATCGATCAGATGCAGACCGAATGCATTTTTGGTGGTGATTTTCTGAAAAAAAGAAAATAATTGGATTTTTGATTTGATTTTCCTTCAGGTCATACGACTCATGTGTGTGTATCTATACACACACACACACAACACATATATACATACATACACACACAGTGTACATGTACTCACATTCTCAGTGGAGAGTTTTATACAGGTGGAGTAATGCTCCGAGATCTGTGCATTTGACAGCTTGGGTACGGCTGCAGGAGTCCCTGCGGCACTGCACACAAAAATAAGATGAACTTTTAGCTCTCAAGGTGCATAGTAGCAGGGCAGCCACATACTGGCTTAAAAAGTCATAATTGTAAATGTTTAATGTCTCTCAAACGCACCAAACTCGAGATGACAGACTAATCAAAGTTGTGCTCAAAACACGACCTAAAACCCCCATTTTTATCTACACACCTATGAGATGCAGAATCATTAAAGGAGGAGTCGGTGGCCGTCTGAAGGTCAATGACTCTTGACCGCCGCCGCTGCCGTCGCTCCTGCTCGTCATCATTGCCGGGGAAGGCCGTCAGCAGTGGGGTGCTGCAGGCTGCGGGGGACAGACCCTTGTTCTTCAGAGACGATGACGTCCATCCTGTACGTATCCGGGAGACTGGCGTGGAGGCCGAACTCATCTTAGCCGGAGACATAGAAACACCATCAGAGTCTGCATGCTGCCACAGGTCCACATTTCACAGTCAAGTACAATGGCGTTCACGTTTCAATTGGATAAAAGAAACAAAATAAAGTAGATAGCAGATACTGAAAACATAACCAAATCTCATAAGTAAATGCATCTCACTTGAACCGCATCTTTTTGTTTTAATTATATTAACAAAATGACAATGTTCATTTTAACATACTTACGTTGTTAATTCAGGGGTTTTCAAGGGCAATAAACAGTATTTTGAATGCATGTAAAATGGCTTGCAGTCAGATAAGTCTTTTCTGTTTCTATTATTTGACACCCTTCACTCATTGAGCTGACATACAATAATTGGCCATATCATGTAAACACAAGGATTCCAGTGGGAAATGCAAAGTCTCATACGAGAGGAATCAAGCATGGCTGATGAAAACTAAATAAATATGCATTTATAACACATAATTATATTAGCATTAACTTATATTTGTGTTTTCCACGTGACAGAATTTAAAATAAAAAGACGTGTTAGCTGGAAAGGTGCACACTTTACTAAATACATTGCACCTTTAACAACAAAGATTAAACAGGCTTCAGGACACGAAATATCCCACAACTACCAGTTAGTAGTAGTAGAGTAATCTATAACGTTATCTCTTCATAACAAATTACTTACTACCAATCCATCAACATTTTCCAAACACATACTGTGAATCGTTTCTAATACATTTGTGGGTTCCAGCTAGCTAACGTTAGCTTTCTCCCTTTCTGATTTAGCTAGCTTAACTAACTTTATCGGTAGCTTGAACGACACTCGCACATAAACAAAAGAATGTTACTTGGCTAATGAGTGATTTAGCTGAGTAAGCCCCGATATAAATATGTTTTAAGAAAGTAAAACGTTATCTTATTTGCTAAGCTGTTTAATCCACACGAACAACAAAATAACACGCCGGCCAGCTCTATAAATTGATACCAAGGCTAACGTTACATTAGCATTAAGCTAGCTGATATGAATGGTGTTTTCACCATCATTGTTGGTCAACTGGCTTACTGACACACAAAGTCTCAACCACAAAACCTGCTTAGTCCACTCAACCTACCTCGAAATGTTTAAAATCCAATGTGGCTTTCCCGTTTCTTGGTATAAGTAAATGTATAACACGACACACAGCGCAAGAGCTACAGAGCGAGCTGTAGTTTGTCTTCCTGTTCAGCGTTTGAATTTTTGCGCCGAACGGTTTACGTAACACCACATACGTCATTACGTTAAACCACGCCCACACAGTTTTTGTTTATTTATAGCCATGACAGTTTATGCTCACGCACCAGGGGAAAACACTGCTTTACAAAACAATGAGTTATTGTCCTCTATTCATTTCATTCCTATTTTTTTCTCTTTGATAGTGTGATTTTGTATTTTATTTTATGATTCTGTTTTTTAAATGACACTTCAATCGTAATCAATCTGGGGTTAGATTCGGCTCAGAATTTCATACAACCCCAATATTTATTTTGTGTGCTGAATATTGTAGCCTATTTGGCTACTTTTACACCAAATTATCGGCATATTATGCAGAGCGGGCTTAGAGATAAATCCATATTTGAAGTAGGACTCCTAATATTGTCTTTTAAATGCATCTTTATTTTTCTTCGAAGTCATCGGCTCCTTTTCCCGTTTCCAAAGAAGCTCTCCAAAGACGTCTGTTTTCACAAGTTTTTGCTAGCTTGTTAGTTTTTAGGGTAACGTATCACGTGACTGAGACGAGCGCCTTGACATGTGTCAAGAGACACAGACGGATGTATCCAACATCTTTCAGACCTTCATAATAAAGAGTGGAAATCTGCAGATCCTGAAAATTGAGTTGTACGATGAGTGCTCCTTTAAATCCATGAAAAGTATGGGAATGATTATCATACAAGCCCAGATTTATCTTGCTAATTAGGGATACAACCTTATAAATGCTGGTCCCGTGGCCCAATGTGGATATACTGTGCATTTCCCTGTTTTAGGTTTCTGACAATAATTCATTTTATGACAAATGTTGAACGACAATGAAAGAACAATAGCTGCTCACTAGATGGCAGTAAAGAACAAGGCTTCAATCTGGAAAAGTTACAGCGCATGCAACCCCGTTGGTGTGACATTTGGGTCCGTTACAATTCCTGTTTGCTGGGAATTGAAATTTCATTACTCAAGACAAAGTATCAAATCTGCCCCTGCTAATGTTTGCAAAAATAATAACTATTAAAAAAAAAATAAAAAAATTCCCCCGTGATTGGATCTCTTTAGGTCTACATTGTGCTCCGCTTCTCCAGGTGTCTCAGCCAATCCAGTCATTCTTCTGGATGTGCAACATAGAACTGTAAAGTCATTTAAATAAAGTCACTTACCCACTTTCAAATATTCAGTTCGAGTCTCGTGTCTTTGCATATCGTACCTGCCATCTGACTTTTCACAAAGCATAATCCTGCAGAGCAATACATTGCATGCCTGTGTTGAAAGCTCTTGAGTCTGGGATTACGTATTGTACTTTGAACAAACCCAAACATCGTTTGTTCTCTGACACTAATGTAAGCATTACTGTGTATACATCCTGAGTAGCAAGAGCAGAAACAAATCTATGAGCAGTTGATACAGAGATTTCACAAAAAAATCCCTCTTTTAATCTCCTAGTGGAGGACTGTTATTTGGCCTTGGATGTGCTTTTATGTTCCACGTGCAGGCACCCCCCCCCCCCCCCCCCAGTGTGTGTGTGTGTGTGTGTGTGTGTGTGTGTGTGTGTGTGCTGTGAAATCACTAATGCTTCCAGAGAGAAGCACTTCACTGTGATATATAGTTATACCATTAAAACTGAAACAAGCGCGCGCGCGTGTGTGTGTGTGTGTAATATGTGCATGTCTTTTGTTTAAACCACACATAAACACAGGAACACACACACACACACACACACACACACACACACACACACACACACACACACACACATATTCATGCTAGCGTGCAGCAGTGCCAAACAAATGAAAAGCATGTATCTCTCCAGCAGCATCCTGTGCTTGTTTCAACCAGCCGTGGCCATGTGATGGATTTTCCCTGCCCGGTCATTTGATGGGAGATGATGAGAATTATTTAATAACTCATCTTTCTCTGCTTCTCTGTAGTCGTATATCTTTTTACTGTACAGCTGTCGACACTGAACATTTCTTGGGCAAAGTTATTTTTAACCGTAACCCATGACCCGTCTTTTCCACAAGCACACCCTCACGCAGGACTCTCGTTAGCTCCGGGTCCATGGGGCCACTGCGTGCCAACGAGATCCTGGACTAGATTGCGTCGTAAAACTTAAAATCTGCCTGAGGAAGGACCGGGCGGCGGTCCAAGTCATGGAAGGAGATATACTGTACCCAGTCCGATGCTTTTATTGAAATTACAACGCAGAGATGTGCTGTGATTGTGAACGGGAACGCTGGGTTGTTAAACAAGGGATGGAGCAGCCGGCCAGGGTCAAAGGACAGAGCGCTGGCTGTTCGATGCTCGGATAAAAGTCGGATGTAATTGTGAAATATATTACCATTTTACTCACTCTTCAGGTAGGTCAACTTTGTGCTAATAACAGCCTCATTCATTTCTTTTTTTTCACCAAGAATGGTGGAAATGTTGGATTTAAACATTGTTTTTGGGTGATAATACAGTTGACTGTGATAATTAATACATTTCATGGAGGGCTGAGGTCACAGATGGGACCACATCACTGTTACACTGTTTTTATCTGCCATATTTATATTTATACTGTAATTCTGTTAACACTGCCATATTGCCATATTTATATTTATATTCCACTGATAAGTCTGTTTATATTTATACCGTTCATCCTGTTCACCCCGCCATATCTGCCATATTTATACTTTTTATATAGTCTATATTTGCCACTGCCTGTTTATATCTTTTAATCACTCATATTTTTTATATTTTATATTTCATGTTTAATGCTGTTTGCACCAGGGATTAGAGGGAAACACTATTTCAATTCTCTGTATGTCCTGCACATATGGCATTATTGATAATAAAGTTAAATTGACTTGACTTAATGTCAAACCAAAAAGTGGTAAAACAAATGAAATGTTAAAGGGTCCCCTCGGGGGTCCACCAGGGGCGCTATGGAGCTGTGGCCTGGATGAGCGCACCTCTGATTTGTTTGTGTTCAATAACAAGCAGGCCATGTGATCCACATCCATGTTGACAGCTTCAAGATGTCCAGTTTGTGACGGTGACGTAAAGAAGCCTCCAGGCAGCACGACGAAGAGGAGGAGAGAGGAAGGGTTGATCATTTCAGGGCAACGTGGCATCAAATAAACACACTGTAAAAAAAATCCTAATTTTACAGGAAATAACTCTAAATTTTTACAGTAGTTTTTCTGTTTTTTAAAATTATATACAAAACTCTATAAAATTACAGACATTATCTGTAAATCAACAACCCAACTTTTAATTTACGTATTATGCTAATAATAACAAATTACATTTTTTTCTAATTTTTTTATAGAAAAATGTCTGTATTATTTATACAGTATTTTTACTGTTTTCTTAGATTACTTACAAATTTATGTAAAATAACAATAATTACCTGTAATTAAATATCTAGCTCGTTATATAAAGGTTTATGTCCATACTAACAATTTAACGATTTTCTTTGTAATTGTAAGGTAAATCATATTAGTTTTATATTAACATGTACTTTTACATTCAAACTCTGTAAATCCGGATTTTAATTTAGCAAACTTTTTCCATTACATCAAACATAATGCAGTCTTTTTTTTTTTAAAGAGTACAAAGTAGTACCAAGAATGATACATTTTTAGTCCTTTATGAGGAGCAACATAGGTTAATTGTGGCCCAGTGAGTAGAGGTCCTCTGGTAACCGCAGGGTTGGTGGTTTAATTCCCAGCTTTTATGTGTCTGGTCGGACTTTTCAAACCCTCCACCCAGCAGACACAGCTCCTCTCTGGACAACACATTGTGTTGGTGCATCTCTGCTCTCTCTTGTTCCGCCTGCATCGCTCTTTTCCGTTTTTTAATGTAGCTACGAAGTTTCTTATAGTTGTTATGGTGGGCGGGCTGTACCCAGCATGCAGTTCGGAGGTGTAAATGTCATAAACGTACAATTATTAGCCTTATGTATTATTGTATTATAATTGTTTATGTGACATAAACTGTTGTCTTGTGGTGTTTTACCCTGTTAGAGCGTTAGAGAGTTGTGGGTTATTAATTGTTGTCATAAAGTTAAAACCATGACTCAAACTCAATGCACGTAACATAAGTAGCATTCACTGGTGAACAGTAAAATGCGTTGCCTGTTGGGGGGGGACAATGTCTGGGCACCAGTGTGACAGTATGTGAAACATTCATACAGTATGTCAATTTGACGTTGGTATTCCGCCCAGCCTTACTTCTTTGAAAGTTTTGATATTAATGATTCAGGAAAATTCTGTAAAATAACAGTATTTCTCTGCATAACATTGAGTGATATCACTTTGTTGAAGGTGATTCATTGTAATAATACGGGAAGAATCTGTTAAATAACAGTATTTCTCTGCAGAACTTTGAGTGATATCACTTTGTTGAAGGTATTTGATCGTAATAATACAGGAAGAATCTGTAAAATAATAGTTTTTCTCTGCAGAATTTTAGTGATATCTCTTTATTGAAGGTGTTTGATTGTAATAATACAGGGAAACTCTGTAAAATAACAGTGTTTCACTGCAAAACCTTTAATGAAAATGTTCGTTAATTTATGGTTTTCAACCTTTATTTGAATTAAGATATTTGACCTTCATTTTAAGGTTTTTGTTTGGCAGCCGCAGCTGCCAGTCATTTGACCTTCATTTTACGTTTTTTTTTTTTACAGTGCAGGTAAAAACAACGTGGCGACATGCTGGTCACCGGCTCATCTTGTCCGTACGTTTTTAAAACCTCGGTGTGGGCGGGATCCTCGACCGATCGCCATAGAGACGCAGCGTGAACCTGCAGTGACATCATCTTCCATGTGACACACTAAAACAGAAGAAAGTCTGCACTTTGTCGATCGTATGAATACAAAATAAACAAACTGTGGATCGTCAATTTAAAGGATGGCGGGTTTGTGCAGGATCTCCAGGATCTTCTGACCAATCAGTGGTCTGCAGTGTTTTAGCTTTTCAGTATCAGCTTAACCTGCTTGGAAAACCTACTAGGTGCTAAAAATAACTTTAGATTTAGATTTAGATTTTATTAGGATCCCCATTAGCTGATGCAGAAGACATCAGCTCTTCCTGGGGTCCACACAAACATAACAAAGAAGAAATCAACAAAACAACAGATAAAAGAAGGAAAAATAATAGATGAGTAAAAAAAAGTTAAATGTAGTAATACATAGTAGGATCCAGTGCAAACAGCCATGAAGTGTCGCTTCACTTGTTTTTTGAAGCTAGCTTTGTTCTGGGTTTTTAAAACATGATCCATTCAACCATAGCTCTACATATTACTGTGCGTTGCTTTGAGTTTGTTTTGATTGTTGGGATTGTGTAGTTACCACTGAGGAAAATCAGTTTGTAGTGATAAACCTCCAGATATTGAACACAAAGCTAAACCCCCCCCACACACACACACACACACTCCCACTGTACCGATTCTCATTTTCACCATTTTCCAGTGGATTGCACCTATGGGAGCGGCTGCCGAGGCCTCTGGGAACGCCATGGCTCTGCCAATTCCCTGACCTCCACATGGCTTTGTGACCTTTTCATCCCAAACAGCTGAGGCCCGGGATTACCAAACAGCCAGCTGAGGAAGGTCGGTTGACCCGGAGAGATAGAAATATGTTGTAACACAAAATCTTTCTCTTTTTTTTTTTGGGAGAAATCATGTCCTCCACACTCAAAGAAACACACACACACTGACAGAGACCTGCACACAGACACACACACACAAGGACTCAGATGTGAGCACACACACACACGTGTAATATATCGCGTTAGTATTTAAGCAGTGTTTACCCGAGAGGCAGCCTTAATTCATAAAAAATTGAATGACTTCTCGGAAATTCATGACACCCTTTAAAATATTTGGCTTCATCGCCGACATCCGAATAACCCAAGAGTGATCCCATGAATACTGAAGGCTCATATCGGGGAAAGCAGGTGGCGGCAGTCGAAATATTGATTTGATTTGCCCAATCTGCTGATTAGACGTCAAAATAGTTGTGATAACCAATACCGGCGCGGGCTTATTTACTGTCCGGGCCATGATTCTGCTTTATGGATTCATCGGTTGCTGATCGCACAGAAAGATCCTGTCAGATCCTGTCAGATCCTGTCCGACCGTCAGCATTGGTCGATTTTTATGAAAGCCATAGAGTCGGAATCAATGACTTCTGTGTGCATCTTTAAAACATGCCCGTGCTTTAGTTTTATCAGTGGCATCATTTGACAGACGTCTCGTAGCCCCTCCCACCGTGCCTGTACTTTGATGTCAACCAGATGAATCAGGCTTGTTTTATTTCTGCACTTACTTACAGTCAATCGGAAAAAGCTTCAAATGTAAAATCAAATGAAGGCAGATGACATGTTGTGTGGCGGTCCTCACATCAATGCAGTGTGCAACGCAGTTTTAGTTCCCAAGCAACAGAGCAGGAGAAATAAAAGGCCATCCCTTTTCTATGATTGTGCGGGATAGGCCAGTGACGAAGCACCCACAGTTTCACATCAGAGGAGGAAGAGGGGGGCGATGAAGAGGAGCCCGAGCCCCTGTTCATGGATGTAATGGTGCAGAAAGAGAGAGCAGCTTCGTGTGCAGCCTCAGTGGAAAGTTTCCCATTCATCCGCAAGTCTTTTTGATTAAAGGACGAGAACATTTATTACAGAGCTGCACCATCCGCTGGTTAAGAAAAGCATGCATTCAATTAAGCCTTCGTTAAGGCCCGCCCCTTTAACAGACTGGTCATTTATTGCTCGTCACCTCAGGGTCTGACAGCTATGTGCTCGGTACTCGAGTGCAATGGTTCTGGATCTGGATCTGGATCTGGATCTGGATCTGGTTCTAGTCATGGTTAAACGTTGAGTTATAGTGAGACCCGTTACCTGGAGAGAACGGTAGGAGATTTAAGAAAAAAACGTAGCCAACGTCAGCAAAGTAATAATAATAATAATAATGCATTTCATTTTTATCACACTCTTCCTTCAAAAGAATCTCAGAGTGCCACACATATATAGTAAAAACAAATAAAACAGTTAAAACATAGTTAAAGCAACCCATAATAATAAAAAATGAATAGCTGACAACAAATTAACTCAAGGTAAAAAAAAAAGGCTTCCTGAATAAAAAGTGCATATCATTAACTAACGTTTGCACGTCTATGCACAAGGTATATTACATTTATTGGTAAATTAATTTTTTGGTTTTATTTTGTGCCGGGGATGTTGTTTGTTAGGTTTGCTCCATTGTCTTTCTGTGTTTTGTTTTCATCAGTTTGTCTCTGCCTTATGTGAAGCGTCTTTGAGTTTAGAAAATATAAAATATACATGCTGTTTTTGCTTTAAGATGATTGGAACAGTGAATAAAGACCTGACCAGCTTTACAGGATCATTGTAAAGTTGCCTCACCAGGTGATTGTGGTGGTTCACATAACACTGACAGCTTCATGGTGTAGCAGTGGGGGGCGGGGCTAAGAAAAGGGTCAATTGCACAGGTGTGACTCCCAGCATGCTCCATCCCATCATGGTTGCGATGTGCTAATCTTCTGACCCCTGTGAAGAACAGAGCAGACATTATCATTTTCCGGCAGACGGGATTGTGGATTGAGGGCGGGGGAGGAAACTGAGGAAGGAGGAGAGAGAGAGAGGGCGAGCGACAGCATCATCACAGATTTGACAGAAAAACGTAAATCCATCAAATGACAATAATCAGCCAAGCAAAGGGCAGGCTCGAAATATGCTTGTTATCATTGTGTCAGGGACATACAAGGAAACTGTTTTTTTTTGTCTTTTATGACGACAAAGGAGTTTCAGTCAGCTGGATTCCTGTTATTCCTGTTATGCATGCTTGGTTTCCTCGAGGGAAAAGAGGAAGTTTGAATCCCCACGGGTGAAACCGGAACCACGGGACCCCGAGGTTGGACTTAAAAAACATGTTAAACAGTAGTGAAATGTGTTTTCATACATCTGGTACTGCACACAGCCTCCAAGAAGACGATAAGGGCAAAACAAAATAAACCCAACTTTAGAGCATAATGAATGCCAAATCCTAAAATGGGAATTACCATAAAATAAGAAGTCTATGAACTCTAAAACTGGTGCACGTTCCTACTAATGCAGGCTCCAATGTGATCAATAACAATGTGTGCTGTTTTTACATGAATCTCCAACAATCTCAAGCGGCCTGTTAGCTTAGCCTAGCTTAGCATACCGACTGAAAACCTGGGGAAACTAGCCTGCTCTGTCCAAAGGTAACAAAATCCACCTGCTGGTGCCTCTATTGAAACACATGTAATCATTTTTTATCTTTACAACGGTGTCGCACATAACCCCACAAAACAACACAATGTGGGGTTATGTGCGACACCGTCTCCTAGCGTGTTAGCTAGTAGCCTCACAGCGACTCCAAGAGTCCAGCCAGTCAATATGCCTGGCCAAGAACAACCATGTGATGCTTTTTCTCATCAGTGGAGTCTGATTCCTCCTTGTTTCCAGTCTTTAACTTCCAGCTCACCGATATGAAAGTGGTGTTTTCCAATATGTTCAACTTTTCTTACTGTTTTGTCTAACTTAAGTGGTGGGAAATTAAGGTCAAAACCTTTCACATTCCCTCTAGTAAAGCGTTAGCGAATACACTTTAGCATTAGTGACATTCACGACATCCTGAAGTAACACTTTATGTTATGTTAAATAATAATATATTAATACTGCTCATCATGTTCAGTCTGCAGCGGTTCAGATAGCGTTTGCAATTCTCAGCTTGATACGTGTTGAACTACTTGCAACATTAAATAAACAGTTAAGGAGGATATGATCTATATTTTCTAAAAAATCAATATCGAATATTTTCACACTTTGAAACAAATGTCAGAGGTGTGTACACCTCACATGTCATCCCACTTAGTTCAATCGCTCCCAACGCTTCTATACAATGTAAAATGCACTGTGTTGTAGGGGATGTGACGATCTTTTATCTTCCTCCATGAAACATGCATACCACGCGTCATACATTGAACATGCTCCATGTTTAAGTTTGCAAGATGTTATAATGATACCACACTCGCAGGATTCATTTCAGGGTCCCTCGATGGGAGGGGAAACACACATTATGCATCTCTGGCTCTCGCTGCTAAGGATCAGGGTGCAATTTGTGTCAATCACTTTTTCCCCATTGATTGTGGAGCTCACTAGCAGACGCTGACAGCTGCAGCGCTGAACCCACCTCCTCCTCCCTCTGCAGCTGGCTGCCACCTTTTTTCTTGCTGATGGGTTTTACATAAAAGGGACCTTTTACAGTGCTTTTGGATTCCAGAGGTGGAGTCTCTCCCCACATGCACTTTAGTTTACAGCCACACTGTCAGTGTCTGACAGAGTGCCTCCACTTGTATGTGGGAAGCATGTATTAAATGCATCTATTTGGGTGTGTTGAGACTAAGTGGTTAGCAGGTCCGTCTACGGTCTACTGTATAGCATGCAAGTCACAAAATTACACTTTTGGTCAGCTAAATGTAATGTAATGTGTATATTTTCTTCCAATAAATGTTATATCTTTTGAACAGAAGTAAGAATTATTGGTAATTTCTTTTTTTATAAAGCAAGCACACTTTCAATTATCAGTCAAAATAACATTTATATGCAAGTTGAGACACATTCAGAATGTAAATCCTCTTAACTTGAAATGGCAAGTTGTACAAACACGATAAAGTTATTTTAACTTGGTGGATCAAGTTTAAACAACAAGGGACAAAAATATAATTTTGGGACAACATCAATATTATGAACTTACATTTCTTAGTTGAATCAAAAGGAAATTTCAAGTCGATCTTGGATGAACGTGGCAAAAAGCAGTCCGCATTGTGCAGCTGACCTTTCTCCTTCCTGGTTGGTGCATGTGGACCTTTAGTCATCTTTCACAGAACAGTCAGACTTTATAACATCAACAAAAGTCTTTCTTTAATTTGTCACGTACACCTTATGCTCCTGTTATAAATGAGAATATTACGCTTCTCCCTTCTGACATTTAAGCCGGCTTTGCGAAAGCAAAATCATTTTCCACCAAGAGCCCTTCTGCCGCCTCCTTGTAGAGGCTGTCCTCAGCCCCTGGGAGAGGCTTTTATCGTCTTCTGTCTGGGATTGAATTATAGGCTATATATATATATATACACCCCACACACCATGAAAGGTATTCTTGTATGATGAATACAATTGTGTTGTTCATTTTGTTCATTGATCGCTCCAAAAGGATTTCAACTTATGTGCGATATTGATATTTCCGTTTGATCCTAAGAAACTGCAATGAACGCGTAAGAGCAGCTAAATAATGGGATTACTTTTTAATTTGGTTGTTAATATTAAACACACTGGAAAAGCAATGGGGTCAGATATAGTATGGTGAAAAACAACAATCATCATCATTTTCTCAAACAACTGTCTTCGTTCTCACAAAATCCTTCCATTGAAAATATCACAATTCTCATTCTTATTTTTATTTTTTTAAATCCCGACCCACTTTGTGTTTGTGCGCAATGCGGTTATATTACATGACATTTGCCAGGAAGCTGAAGTCAGAGAGATGAGATGAGACGGACGGGCACTGATCAGAAGACGCAGCTGATGAAGATGAAGATGAAGATGATGGATGCTGAGGCTGGCTGTCAGGCCGCTCTGCAGGCCTCCGTCTGCCTGACTCCATCACCACCTGACGTTATGGGAACCAGAGCTCATGTGTCACAATCAGAAGACAATCATGAGCTCTGACCTGCAGCATGTTGCATCTTCATCTGTGAGAGTTGTTACACGTTCTCTATTCATCCTTCACATCACAGACTCTAAGTTTTTTTTTTTAGAGCATCGTAATTTCATATCAGGTTTTTGAAAACCTGATATGAAATGTGTTGATATTAACAATAAATAGATCTTTACATGTGAGAGGGGTCGCCCGTTGTGAGTATGTATGTTCAAATAAATCAAAATAAAAAAGCTTTAGGCAAAATAAATGTATATCTGGGATTTCAAAGTTTGCACTGTGGGCTTCCCCTCAGACAAAGCTTAGTTTGTTTAATCTTTTGATGCCGATGACATCGTGATTATGTTCTTTGATCCCATAGACACTCAATAACTGAGCCAATATATCCTGATATTGCTGTTTAACACAACTTCAACACCAAACACCTGTCTTAAGGTATTTACTAGTTTCTGACTTTGGGGAAAAACAGTAAAACTCTGTATTCCCGCATCTCTTTAACCAAATCACACATATTTAAGCTATTCTGATCTTTTGCTAACTAATGTCAAAGTGTTTCTCTTCTATTCACTGACCCTCCTCTGTTCTGTTTCAGACCAGAAGGGATCGGACTATGAACTAGATCCAGGGAACGAGGTCGAGCCAGCCATGGGTCCATGAGTCCATCTGTCCAGTTCACAGACGCTGAAAATTCCCATTTTCCTATTAACTACCAAATGACTGGACGGATTGCTGCGTGCCCGCCCGCAGACGGACTCAACAACCAAATCCATCGCCGGTCGCCTGCAGCATCTCTGCAGGTCCACATTTGGACACCCTGAGGCCCTGAGACCATCCATCACTCAGCTCCTGTCAGCCTCCGGACCTCGAGTCAGTTGCACCGACGCTCCCTTTGCTGTGGGCTTCCATCTCGCTTTGGGAGAGCAGCGATGTGAGTAACGGGCACTTCATGGCCTGTGAGACCTTCTCTTGGAAAGTCAGAAAAAATGTGTATATCTTGAGGAGTCCATCCTAACAGACTGAAGACAATAATGTTCATATGTACTCCCTTTATACTGTAAAGCTCTTGAGTTGTGACTTTTTATTCAACTAAGAGAGAAGACTTCAAATCAAACCAAACAAACCCAAAAGGTGAAAAACAAGGGACTGACAGTCCAGACGAGCCTGGATATATTTTTATGAGAATGTGTAGCGGGGCCTTAGGGGGAACCAACACCACCACCTGGGGAACTACACTCAAGGAACTATACGCTTAACAACCGTAAGATATTGTTTTGAGAACTGTTAAGGCACTCGGATTCTTTACTGATATGAGACATAATCCATCCATCCATCCATTTTCCACCGCTTATCCGGGGTCGGGTCGCGGAGGCAGCAGGTCAAGCAGGCTGACCCAGACTTCTCTCTCACCCGCAACATCTACCAGCTCATTCTGGGGGATCCCGAGGCGTTCCCAGGCCAGCTGGGAGATATAATCCCTCCAGCGTGTCCTGGGTCTTCCCCGGGGCCTCCTACCAGATGGACGTGCCTGGAAAACCTCTAAAGGGAGGCGTCCTGGAGGCATCCTAATTAGATGCCCGAACCACCTCAGCTGACTCCTTTCGACACGAAGGAGTAGCGGCTCAACTTCAAGCTCCCTCCTGATGTCCGAGCTCCTCACCCTATCTCTAAGGCTGAGCCCGGCCACTCTACGGAGGAAACTCATTTCGGCCGCTTGTATCCGCGACCTCGTTCTTTCGGACACGATCCAAAGCTCGTGACCATAGGTGAGGGTTGGGACGTAGACCGACCAGTAAATTGAGAGCTTCGCCTTCCGGCTCAGCTCCTTCTTCACCAAGACGGCCCGGTGCAACGCCTGTTTTACTGCTGCAGCCGCACCGATAGGCCTGTCGATCTCCCGCTCCATTTTACCCTCACTCGTGAACAAGACCCCGAGATACTTGAACTCCTTCGCTTGTGGTAGGCACTCTGTCCCCACCCGGAGGGAGCAATCCACCGGTTTCCGGCAGAGCACCATGGCCTCAGATTTCGTGGTGCTGACTCTCATCCCCGCCGCTTCACACTCGGCTGCAAAACGCCCCAGTGAATGCTGGAGGTCATGGTCCGAGGAGGCAAACAGGGCCACATCATCTGCAAACAGCAGAGAGGCTATCCTGAGATCCCCGAACCTGACATTCTCCGCCCCACGGCTGCGCCTAGATATCCTGTCCATGAAAGTCACGAACAGGACCGGTGATAAAGGGCAGCCCTGGCGGAGGCCAACACCCACCGGGAACGTATCTGACTTACTGCCGAGGATACGAACACAGCTCCTACTGCAGGCGTACAGAGACCGGATGGCCCGTTGCAACAGGTCCGGCACACCATACTCCCGCAGCACCCCCCACAAAAAGCCCCGAGGGACCCGGTCGAAAGCCTTCTCCAAGTCCACAAAGAACATGTAGACTGGTTGGGCAAACTCCCAGGACCCCTCCAGTATCCTTGCAAGGGTAAAGAGCTGGTCCACTGTTCCACGACCAGGACGAAACCCGCACTGTTCTTCTTGAATCTGAGGTTCGACAAACGGTCGGAGCCTCCGTTCCAGCACCCTGGCATAAGCTTTTCCTGGGAGGCTGAGTAGTGTGATACCCCGATAATTCGAGCACACTCTCCGGTCCCCCTTCTTGAAGATGGGAACCACCACCCCGGTCTGCCAGTCCATGGGCACTGTGCCCGACCCCCATGCGACATTGAAGAGGCGTGTCAGCCAAGACAGCCCAACAAAGTCCAGCGCCTTCAGCATCTCAGGGCGGATTTCATCCACCCCCGGCGCCTTGCCACCAAGGAGCTTTTTGACTACCTTAGTGGCCTCTGCCAGGGATATGGGTTCATCCAACCCCAAGTCTTCAGGCGCTGCCCCCTGTTCAGGGGACATGTTGACCGGGTTTAGGAGTTCCTCAAAGTGCTCCTTCCACCGCCCGACGATATCCTCTGTCTGGGTCAGCAGCAACCCTCCCCCGCTGATAACAGCCTGGGGAAGGCCCTGCTTTCCCTTCCTGAGTCGTTGGATGGTTTGCCAGAACCTCCTTGAGGCCAACCGAAAGTCCTTCTCCATGGCCTCCCCGAACTCCTCCCATGCCCGAGTTTTAGCATCCGTGACCACCGCAGCTGCAGTCCTTCTGGCCTGCCTGTACCTGTCAGCTGCTTCAGGAGACCCCTGGGCCAACCAAGCCCGAAAGGCCTCCTTCTTCAGCTTGACGGCTTCCCTCACCCCCGGTGTCCACCACCGGGTTCTCGGGTTGCCGCCACGACAGGCACCGATGACCTTCCGACCACAGCTCCTAGCGGCCGCGTCCACAATAGAGGCTTTGAACATGATCCACTCGGATTCCATGTCCCCAACCTCCCTCGGGATGTGTGAGAAGTCCTTCCGGAGGTGGGAGTTGAAGACCTCCCGGACAGGATCCTCCGCCAGACGTTCCCAGTTCACCCTCACTACACGTTTGGGCTTGCCAGGTCTCTCTGGCCGACTCCCCCGCCATCTGATCCAACTCACCACCAGGTGGTGATCAGTTGACAGCTCTGCTCCTCTCTTCACCCGAGTGTCCAGATCAGATGATACGATTACGAAGTCGATCATTGATCTCCGGCCTAAGGTGTTCTGGTACCAGGTACACTTATGAGCCACCTTATGTTCAAACATGGTGTTTGTTATGGACAAACTGTGGCTAGCACAGAAGTCCAACAACAAAACACCACTCGGGTTCATATCAGGCAAGCCGTTCCTCCCAATCACTCCCCGCCAGGTTTCTCTGTCGTCGCCCACGTGAGCGTTGAAGTCTCCCAGGAGAACTATGGAGTCGGCAGGCGGCGCCCTTTCCAGGACCCCTCCCACCAACTCCAAGAAGGCCGGATACTCCGAAA
Source organism: Cottus gobio (assembly GCA_023566465.1). NCBI lineage: Eukaryota > Metazoa > Chordata > Actinopteri > Perciformes > Cottidae > Cottus > Cottus gobio. Next base: position 4,191,515 of record CM042218.1, read on the forward strand.
TGCTGTTTGGTGCATAAGCACAAACAACAGTCAGAGCCTTACTCCCCGCAACCCGTAGGCGCAGGGAGGCGACCCTCTCGTTCTCCGGGGAAAACTCCAACACGGCGGCGCTCAGCCGGGGACTCGTGAGTATCCCCACTCCCGCCCGGCGCCTCTCACCCTGGGCGACTCCAGAAAAGAACAAAGTCCAACCCTTCTCCAGGAGTTTGGTTCCAGAGCCAGCGCTGTGCGTGGAGGTGAGCCCAACTATATCTAGCTGGTACCGCTCCACCTCCCTCACCAGCTCCGGCTCCTTCCCCGCTAGCGAGGTGACGTTCCACGTCCCTAGAGCTAGTCTATGTCGCCGGCGATCGGCTCGCCCAGGCCCCCTGCCCGGCCCGCCGCCCGGTCTACATAGCACCCGACCCCAATGTCTGTCCCTGCGGGTGGTGGGTCCACAGGGTGGCTGCACCATGATGTTTCTTCGGGCTGAGCCCGACCGGGCCCCATGGGCGAAAGCCCGGCCACCAGACGCTCGCCGACGAGCTCGCCTCCCGGGTCTGGCTCCGGGAGGGTGCCCCGGTTTCCCTGGTATGAGACATAATATTTTAAATAAATCTTTACCTTTGCAGAGACAGGACTACACTGAGAGCGCCCATGGGTGCTATCGGTAACTCACCTCGGGTGCAACACAGAAATCCTCACAACAGAAATGGTGCAACTTCCACAAAATTACAAACATCCATTTTGCACCTTCAGATTTGATCCTAAGCCACAATAAAGCTGTAAACCTCCACACATGGTCCCCTAAAGGCACCACTCATCTGAAGCACTTCTTCCATAACAATAGCCTGGTTTCATTCATAAGTATGGCATCGGGAACGAGCACTTTGTGGAATATCTGCAACTCAAATCATCCATTAAATCCAAACTTAACAATAAGAGCACAAATCTAGAAATAACTCCCTCAACCTCACATTTATTTAATATCATCTCTCAGAAATACCATCAAGAAAATGGGAATTAGACTTATCCATCACTGCTGATGCTGACTTCTGGATCCAAATCGGCAATAACATCTACTTCATGACTAAAATGCAAATGTGCAGCTAAAACAATATAAAATACAGAATTCACACACACACACACACACACACACACACACACACACACACACACACACACACACACACACACACACACACACACACACACACACACACACACACACACACACACACACACACACACACACACACACACACACACACCCAGTTGGTTTACCAATGTAAATTAAGCCAAACATCAATGTCAAACAGAGGCTGATCAGGGGGGAGGCCAAGCCAACAGGTGCCCTGATTAAGGAATTGATTGGGGGAGGAGCCAGCTTTAGTGCTGCATTCACAACACTATAACCATGCTTCATTCCCCACCACAGTTAGAATAGAAAATGCCAAAATTGAATCAGATTATGAGAATAAACCGCATGATACTTGAACCTATGAAATATGGTTTTGTGCTCATCTGCAGCACGCTGCTTTCTGCTTTCTCCTCATTTTTCTAATCATATTCTATGAGTGATAGCTTATTCTGAGCGGTTAGAGGCACTTGTTCACTGTACACTGCAGAATGTGGCATCCTCTTAAATATGTGTGGACATTTAGCTTAAACCCGCTCCTACAGGAGCTTCACTTGAAGAAATATCGATCAGACAGAAGATCAATAAAGACAGAAAGACACATTTATCTCCAACACGTAACCAGAAGGAATCCATCGAGAGCTCTCTCTCTGTGTGTGTGTGTGTTTTGAGGTTGTTCACCACCCGGCGCTCTTTGAAATACCCTATAACAAGCGGACCCCTGCAGTCATAACCACCGGTGCAGTTAATACCACGGGGAGTAAACGCACCGTGATGACATCACTGGAGGTGATAGATTGGTGCTTTCCGTTCAGCACTGATGAGTCAAAAGGGGGAAACGGGCCCTCGGTGCATAGTTCAGGCTGAGTTTAAGCAGATGTGGCATGTCCTGCAATGACTTGGCACACCTGGAGGAAAGGTTTCTGAATTTCCGTTTGGATTTAGATTCATATTCGGTTTTCATTTTTGGACTCTCCTTTTCTGCTCATCAGATAAACATGTCGGTTGTGGGACAGAAATGCTGCAGAGAGCAGAGAAGCTCCAACATCGGCCTATGATGACAATAATAATGACAATTTAATAGGTTGCACATCATTATATTGTCTGTACATTCAGAGCAAATATTAGTACAAAAAAATGTCCACAGCGCTCGGTGCACCAAAAGATATTTTGATGGATGCATGACTATTGAAAATTGTTGTATTTTATGCTGCAGTAAACAATCAAATTGCTTAAGTGACACATTGGCATGAAAGCCGTGGCACAGATGTTTGGGGGTTTTTCAAATGTCAAAACACATCTGAGAAGCACTGTGGCGCCGGCCATCCTGAGTATTGAAAGACACCACGGTCACATTCTGCATTTAAAGTGGGTTGTAGAAGATTTTGCTCATTGATATGCATAAATAGGTGCGCATGTATACCTGCGAGCCTGGAAAGGAAACAGATACAAAATAAAATGAACGTTTAATGACAAACAAAAAGGTCCTTTGGCCAGTTTGTGTGGCCCCATGTGACCCAGCGGCTCTGCTTTCATACTGTGTTTTACTATGAAGGTAATCTACCGTCATATTTTACTGATCTGTGCCACAGTTTCATCATCAAAGTGCAGCTGCCATGCCATCTGATGAAAATAACTCCTCCGCTGCTTTTAGCTAACAATGCATACGTGTCCCTAATGATGATGTCACAGCTTCACCCAGACGGTCTTCTTGGAGTATCGGTAGTTTTCTGATCACAAGCAAACTGGTGTTAAAGTAACTGTTAGCGGAGGTTAGAGAGTCTTTAGATTCCTCACTGTGACGCATTCCCCAGTCAAACTTTATATAGAATATTTAAGCATTTTTTTGTATTTTATCTTGACGTCCTTTTGATACTCTTAAATCATAACGTATGACTTTGTATGAGTAAAGGGTTGCCCGTCATGAATATGACCCTTGACTCATATTCCCATCATGCATGTGACCCTTGACTCATATTCCCATCATGCATGTGACCCTTGACTCATATTCCCATCATGCATGTGACCCTTGACTCATATTCCCATCATGCATGTGACCCTTGACTCATATTCCCATCATGCATGTGACCCTTGACTCATATTCCCATCATGCATGTGACCCTTGACTCATATTCCCATCATGCATGTGACCCTTGACTCATATTCCCATCATGCATGTGACCCTTGACTCATAATCCCATCATGCATGTGACCCTTGACTCATATTCCCATCATGCATGTGACCCTTGACTCATATTCCCATCATGCATGTGACCCTTGACTCATATTCCCATCATGCATGTGACCCTTGACTCATATTCCCATCATGCATGTGACCCTTGACTCATATTCCCATCATGCATGTGACCCTTGACTCATATTCCCATCATGCATGTGACCCTTGACTCATATTCCCATCATGCATGTGACCCTTGACTCGGTGATGGAAACAACACCAGCCTCAGCACTCAATAAGAAGCAGCCGAACACTGGAAACACATCAGACCAGTCACAGAATGAATACCTGACATCTTACATAAACAAGTTCACTATTGGAGGGCAGCAACTGCTGCGGATTAGAAAACAATAAGCCTTAAATTACAGTGATTAATTAAATAATTACCTTAATTTGTATAAACCTAAGACTCGGCATGGTGCAACATTAGCTGATTGTTGTGAAGATAAAAACAAACCTTTGGAAAACCAGACTGTTTATTTCACTTTCAGTTTTGACATGCACCTCTACCCTTTATGAATACATATGTTCAGGAGGATCGATAAGCAATTGGAGGAGAGATGGCATTTGTGGTTGATTGCACAACCTGCTGGTTATTAATAAGGTTTACAGTATGCAAAGGTCAGTTTTGCATGAAAGATGCTCAGCCTCTAAAAAGCAGGAGCGGCTTTGTGCAGGTGTGAAGGAAGGTTGTGGAGGGCAAGAGGAAATAGCATCAGCTGTATTCTTCTGAATGTCAAAGATGGCAAACAAAAGAGTGTGTAAGGGCTGGAATAGACGAAGACAGCAGCAGGGTTCATACGGTCAAAACCTGGAAAAGTCATGGAATTTTAAAATGGTTATTTCCAGGCCTGGAGAAGTCCTTGAAGAAAAAAAAAAGGTTTAGTAAAAGTCATGTAAATGTTTTATATTCATGTGTTCATGTGGTTCATTTACGCTGAGTTTGAAATAATGAATATGCTTTTAAAAGAAAGACTCAAAATATAAGCAGGCATACGCTGAGTATATCTATAAATGTTTATTCTTTTAATCAAACTATTGTCTCTCATTCATTTGTGTCCTTTAAGGAATACTGTATGCTTTGGAATCCTCATTGTTAGTTTAAATACTACATTTTATCACTTTTTCATGGACACACCCAGATTTCACTAAATGTTTGGTCATGGAAATTTGGTTTAAAGTCCTGGAAAAGTCCTGGAAATCCGTTGGTCAACATGTGATGAACCCTGACCGGTTTACATGAACTCAAAGATGTGTGGTTCATTTTTTTTATTCGCAATCTTTCCTCTTCTTTCTACATCAATACTTTTCTTTTTCCTAAAAGGTTTTTCATTGCAGCCTGATGAATATTTGACTTTATTTGAATCATAACTTTATTTCAGTAATAAGCGTTGTGAGCTCAGACTGACGCCGCCAACGCTGCTAAAGCTCTCCGTCAAACTCAGAACTGAGATTTAATCAAAAGACTAACGCAATCTCTCACGTTCATTCATCTATAATTAATGCAATTCTTAAACAGTATTCCATAATTTACTTTAAAAAATAAACGTTGACACATCTAGGAAGCTCCTCGGTCCATTTCAGTCTGAGTGATCAGACACAGCATGGAGGGCAGATAGCCTCCAGCAAATAAACACGCTCATTAAATGAGTGGATATCAGTTTTATGAAGTGCTGCTCTTCGGCTTGGTTGAGAGATGGAAGTAGCAGCTGCACATCAAACGTGTAAAACCACACAAACAAACATGCCGATGTGAAGACGTGCACAGAGACACGTGCACAAGACGACATGCTGGTTCTTAAGTGTGGGCGTCTTCTTTTAAAACTTTTCTCCTCAATTAGCTTAATGGAACTGTTTACGACCCGAGGAATAGATTTCATCCGGCACTGTTTTTTGAAAATGGGTTCGAGAGGCGCCCGCGCTAAATGCCTTCATAGAAAACAATTTGATTGTCTAAACAAATTTCTCCTCCACAGCTATTGAATAACCATTCACTGCATTCCTTGATTCATTAGTTTTCCCGGATGAGAAGAAAAGGAAGACGTGGCTGACTCACACCACAGTTGTCTGAGTCCAGTGATCAATACATGCAATGCACGCCTTATTATCTTTGTTTACATCTTATATTTGGGTAAAATAGACATTGACCATCTGTTTATCACTTCTAATCACTTGGTAAATATATGTATTAATCTTAACCATTTCATCCATTTAAAAGTGTGGTTCTCAGGGTCTGTTCAGGTTTCACAAAGAGAAAAACCCCAAATAAATTTTCTGATTAGATAATATACGTCTGCATGTCTGCTGAAGCAAATCGGCACTTGATGTGTGGCTGATAAAAATAGATGATACAATAGATGATAAAATTTATTTTTTGTGCTTGATTATGTATGACATAATTCTCTTTTAAATTTAATCTTATCTTATGTTATTAGGTTTATTTTGTAACATGTGCCACTTGGGACTACAGATGGAAAATAGCCTTTTTGGCTAACTGGCATATTTACAGCAATGTTTCTATTAATGTGCACTGTCCCTTATCAAATAAACTGATCCATAAATAAATAAAATAGATGATAAAATGGCTGATAAAATGACTGGATGGCAATAGTAGGCACAGACAAAAGGCCTTGGAGGAGCTGCCATCATCGACTCTTATTTGAATTGGTTGGCTGAAGAGCTCGTTCTCATTTACATCACACAACGAGCAGCAGGAGGGCCGGTCGAGTCCATAAATGAACAAAATCATAACACTGAACAATAACATCTTGCGCTCTAACGAGGAGAACTTCATCGCGATGGAAAGAACATTCATCTTATCAAGTCGTGTCACGATCGCTTCATTAGCAACAAGATCGCTCCTCTCGATTTAAGACGAGAGACCCCCCCTTTGGCTGTACAGTTAGTGAAGAATAAGATTATGAATATCATTATGCAATGCATAACACATTACGTGACCTATAAGGACTGAATCTCAGTGGTTTCAGGTGAATTGAAGCAGAGGAGGAGACAAAATGTTGCTTTTAAATCAACGCTTGTCTGACTATTTTTTGTATAATCGGGACCGACACCCCCTGGTGGTGGGAACAAAAAGACACTCTGGCACACAGCAACGCACACTGTATTCTTATTGATACACTAAAGTGTGTGACCTCACTTAATGTCCGGTATACCTCCTCTCATCGTCCAGTCTGTCAAGGTATGTGAGAATCACCTGTATTTTCACATATTTCGGCTGATTATTTTTGCATGATTTAACAGCCTCAGCAGCAGAATTAAGGGGCCTAAAGCCAAATAAAGAGTGCTGTTAATACCTGAGGGTCGTAAATAAATAAATAATTCTAAATACAATAAAATTGGTGAATGTGGCAATGTGTTCTCCTATCACTTGTACAAGCCACTTAGAAAAGAGTTGTTCCTACAAGTGTTTCTGGATGTGTGCTGTTGGGTCTTAATGCTGTCTCCAACAACACAAAAAGAACAAAAGCCGAAAAGGAAGAACTAAATATTTCCACACAAAAAAGCAGCATTGTAATGAGCTCGCAGGTTGGCAAGCAGAGAAAAAGAAGGAGCCAAGCTGGAAGCCGGCCACAAATGTGATGGAAAATACCAATCATATCCTCACAAATTGTTTAGCAGAGCATCTGCTTGGTTTGTGTGTTGTGGAGGAATAGTTGGGCTGAAAAAGCTCTCCACAAAAGGGAAGAGAAACAACAAAGACAACGTCCTGCAGACGTCCTCATGACAGCACTGCATGTCTGCCCTTTGTGCGTTTGTGCACATGACTCCACTTTTGGCATAAGAATCTGAATTTGACATTTTTTTAATTTGTCCTCATGTGCTCTTTCTGCCTTTGACGAGAACCTCTTTTGTACAAGATGTTGGCATTCGTCATCCGGCGGCAAAGAAGTGGAGAGCCAACTGGAACAAGGGAAATTGCTATAAATGAGAAACAATAAAAAGCATTTGGATTTGACAAGGCTTTGATTTGATCTGCAGCAACTAGACCTGTTTTCAACATATGTGCCTTGAATTATAAAGAGCAGAGGAACTGTGTCGGGCAAGGCCCTTCACTGCTTTTAATTCAGAGCTCATGGATGGAAAATGTGGGGAAAAGTCGGGTGAAAATCACCCAAACACGTGAAGGTTGAAACAACCAGGGATTGGAGCAGAGAGACACGCCCACCTCCAATAAAGACACGCCCACCTTCCATAACATCAGTGAGCAGCATGAAGCTACACAAGGACCCACGCAGCTCAGACAAAAGCAACACAATGAAAATCACCCGACGTTAGTGTTCTAGGGTTAAAGACACGACTGAGTTTAAAAATGAAGGAGTAATGTACTCACTGACATTTTATATCAAACAACAAAACCTCTCTAAAGCTTGGGTTAACCACACCTCCACTTGGAGACGAAGAAAACCAGATGAAAATGTCTAAAACACGCGCTACAAGTCCGGCTTAATATGTAGGTGTGACAGTCTCTTGAACGTCTCAAATATTTAGCAGCTACCAGACATAAAATAAATATATATTTTGAGATGTAGGGCTGGATATTCACTGCTGGATTACTTACCCCAGGCTGACAGTAGCACATTTTCAGCAGCACAGCTAAGTGCTTGTTCCACAGCCAAGGTAAAAATATTTATAACAGGAGATTAACAGCATTCTGTTGGGTTTACATTATCCACTGGCTGACGAATCACCTGTTATGGCAGCATAATTCATGAACAATGAGAGAAATGTTTTTACGAGTGACACACCGTGAAATGAAGGTTGAAGCCTTGGCTTAGCTTCTTTTTCCTCCTTGACATGAGCATGGTGGAGCATAAACCTGGAGGTGGTGCAGGTGAAGGATGCTTTCATGACTACAAAACATATCTGAACAGGTTTTATCACACATGCTCCAAACTCCAAACTTTAGACTTCAAATCTCTTACTTTTATTTTGAAATGCTTTATACCAAAGGCTCCCCTGTGCCCTAAAAAGCATGTTCATGGAAAACGAAGTTGCATTTAAATGTAAATTTAAATTTAAATGTTTTAATCAACATAAAACATTTATTTTGAACTCATCTGCAGCTCTGAACATCTCAGTAACATGATCACTGTCAAGCTGCTGTATTTCATTAGTTTTGTCTTTAGCAGTCAGCGTGCTTCATTTGTCCACTTTAAGGCAAAAAAGATTTCATAGTTATAAAGCCTCATCACCCACTCTGTGTTCAGTTATTCTGGTTGAATAGACCTCTGCTCAGGCTGAACGAGAGCATTTCCATCATCTCCACCTTCCTCCATCTCGATGGATCTCCAATAATGATGGAGTCATTTGTCCCGCCCTAACACAACAACGTTAACAGGAGAACCAGGAGGATGCCATTCAGTCCAGAGAAGAGGTCTAATCAGCCAGGTTCATTTAAAACACCTGTGTGGGTATTTTAAGTGACTGAAAAGTTCAACACTGACTTCTTTTACGGACATGTGCGTATACATTACAGAACATGTATGCTGAAGTACCGTCAGATTCATGTTCTTACGACTCAAAATCAAATCACTTTGAATTGACAGGCCGAGGGTGTATCTTGGAGAAAGAGGGGGGATTGTACAAGAGAGCAGGTTTACTGTCAAGGCTGGGTAGAGGAGTCACGGTTAAGCAAAATCAAAAGGTACTTCACTAAAAGTTACAAAACAAGGGAAAGACTGGTGCAGGAAATAAAACACTAGAAAACTCAAAAGCAAACTCACTCACAGGTACACAAAGACAACACTCCTGCAAAATGAGACTAAATACACAGGGGAAGGCAGGCAACGAGGCACAGGTGGAAACAATTAGGGCGGGGCTTCACAATCACACAGGGGGAAGGCACACCAGGGGGGAGGAGTCTGGAACGAGAACAGGTGAAGGGGATAAACAATCAGGAAACACTGGGCAGACGCACACAGGGGGTTACATTTACAGGTCTCAGGGTAACACACACTACATTAAATGATTCAGTGAAAGTCTGGCTGACATCACCTGACATTACCTTAACCCTAAGGTCACCATCACCAATCTGTCTGTTTCTTCTGTAGACATAGCTCAAGGTCACATGTGTGCACCCTCATCCCCCAAACGCTAGTAAACATATCATCAGTGCACATAATGAAGTATGCAATGAATAGACGATGCCAATCAAAAGACAATCTGTGGCTAAGTATCGTCAACATTGATCATGAAAAACAATGTGACTCTCAGGTTGCTGTATGTCTGATGACTCGTACTTCTGAAACCATGCTGATGAATAGGAAACACTGTCTGTGTGAGGGAACCTCTTCCCAGTGAGCCTCTCGTGGTCGAGATCGGGGGCGTCACCTCCTCCGCACTCCAGACGGCTGATCACTTGACTCAACCCCATCTTTAACATCAGCTCTCTGTATTGATCGACGGTGTGGAGCTAACCGGCTGCACATCTGCTCCAACTGTGGGAATGTGAGACCGGATGGGAGGACAGTTTGATTAGCGTGAACAGTGGAGTTATTTATACACCAGCAGGGTCCACTTAAGCTCGCCCACGTAATGCACAGGCCGGGTGTTCATCAGGAATCTGGGTATTGACATGGATCCGATCCGAAGGTCTTTTCCGGGATTTCTTTTTTTGGGACCGTGGTTACTTTTGTCTTCTCAATGAGAGCATTGCCGTCTAATGAGGCCGGGACGCATTAACTGTCAAACCTATACGAGCCGAGGTTGGATATTGCTTCCGTTGGGATCTGGTCACATGTCAAAGTGGGCCGGCTCGCATTAAGCATGGATCTCAGCGAGGTGTGGACATCATGTGGGCACAATGCAGTTCATCATACCGTCACATTGTCTTCCCCCTACATCGGAGCTATTCTCCAGAGGAGAAGGGAAAAGAGGAGGAAAACCAGCACTGGAAAAGAGACCTGCTGGATGCTATTAAGAAAACCCAATTTTTACAGATGTTGCTGCTCCAGATAAAATAATAAATAAATAACAAAAAAGCAAGATACTTTTATTGTGAGCAATTTATGGGAAAATGTGTTTATCATCCAATTAGCATAACTTTCTAAGCGGCTATTATTCAATAAAAGAAGTCTATGATATATCTGGGAAGAAGAGTAAGCATCAAAAAATGAAATACACCTTTAATTAACCGTAAAAGTCACATTAAGATTAAAACATCTTAAGTGAGACTTAAGAAAAAAAATTGGGTACTTTACTTGTGAACAAAATATAAGAAATAAAATGTGTTTGTCCTTCGTTTTACTGCAGCTCATTTGACCACGAAATATATCTAATCAGGCAGCTGCCATTAATGTGTTGGATGTGGACGCAGCAGAGTTTCCATCTGGAACGTTCAATGACAAAAGTCTCATTGAAAAGACAAGTGTGACAGCAGCACTTCCTCCTGGCAGCCGTCTGTCTTTTGTTTTGTGTTTTTAAAGCCACGTCGACTCGTCTTTCTCCTCCTATTGTTCCTCCTGTGAGACGTGTCAAGAAGATGGACTCAGCGTAGGGATTGAATATATATCCACAGATACACCCAGAAAATACAGCCTGCTACGCATCCTGTACACCAGTGCTTTTCAACGTTTTTGGGCCGCGACACATTTTCTACAATAAAATAATCCTGCGGCACACCAGGAACCAAAAAAAAGTTACAAAATATAACATAGTAGCATAATACAGCGTATATGGTTAATTATTGTGCTACCTACTGACATGGAAGAGTCTTTCATTACTAGGCCAGCCACTATATTGCAGGATCAGATGCTCAACAATGGGAAATTATTTTGTGGCAACTAAATCATTTTTTTTGGGGACCGATTAAGTGAATTAGGACATTTTCAATCACTGCTGTACACAATGCCAATGTCAGTAGTCTGAGAATTTAATATATTTTTGGGTTGAATACAAGAAGAAAACGCCACATGTACAATATGTGTATACTTTAAAAAAGATTTTGATTAACGGTACATTCTAAGCATAAATGAATCTTTAATTTCTTTGCAAATTAATCTATATAGGATTAGTTATATGCATTAGCATTTCCTGTACACCACAGATGAGTAAGTCCTGGTTACATTTGACACACATGTCTAAAATCATGCAGAAAATGAATAAAAGCCTCAGCTAAATGTAATGTAATGTAATGTTGCTGTGGGCCAATAACACGTCGAATAGGTGCAAAATAATATTGATTTGCTAGATCTTGGCACCAAAAGGATGGATTGCAGGTATTGAATGCCTGGAGAAGTTTAGATACGTGGTATATGGTTATACCCAGCCCAGGTCTCTCTGGTTGCAACTGCTGATTATGGTAAGTGTACATGCAAATAGTGAGGAAGGTATTTGAAGAAAGAAAAACGAAGGCCTGAACCCTCTCTGCTTCAGACCTCTGCACACTTTGCCAATCACGCCGGTCTGATTGCCGTTATTGTCCAAATGGCCTCCCCCTGGTTCTCCTGTTGGAAAAGGGGGTTTCAGAGGATGTGGCCATCTGACAAACACTTCATATGAAGCCTACTGAGGTCTCGAGAGGCTTCCTCTGTACCAGAGGAGCTTGTAAGTACTAAAGCACACCTTGTTTAGAAAGGCACATGTACAATCACTTGTGCTGGTCAATTATTTTCAGTTATTATTTTCCCATCTGCCCGACACGTATGGGGGAGTCTTCTTTGTCGACGCCTTGCTACATCACAAACCTGCTGTTCAAACTAATGACCACTTATTACTAAAATGACTGAGCCTTAAATAGCTCTCTCTCTCTCTCTCTCTCTCTCTCTCTCTCTCTCTCTCTCGTCATGTATCCACTTCATTTCCAGGCTAACATGTTAACCCCATAGATGTTAAGAAGTTGTTGTTGTTGTGAAACACCACTGCATATTTATGATATGGTTTAGTTTTTAAATGATTGAGGATATTGAAACCAAATTCAGGTGATTGAGAATAGAAAGACGACTACCTTTGAAACCAGAAAAGGTCTGTACTTCAACTTGATGGATCCAGAGCTTTCAGTTATCAAGCTCCTCTTATGCTGAACTAGCTTCCAAAGAAGACACAGTCACCTCATTTAAGACTAGACTTAAGACTTTCCTCTTTGATAGTGTTTATAGTTAGGGCTGGCTCAGGTCCTGGTCCAGCCCCTAGATATGCTGCCATAGGCCTAGACTGCTGGGGAACATCTTAGTATACACTGAGCTCCTCTTCTTGCTCTCCTTCTGGATGAATTAATCCAGAAGGAATTTCAAGAAATTTGTAATTTGTGATTTTGGGCGATACAAAATAAACTGAATTGAATCCAAGTGGTAAAGGTGATACAATCTGGTTAAGTATAACACTGTTTAAAGATTATAACAACTCAAAACGTGCTCTACCACAAAACTAAGAAAAACAGTAATATTTGTACTTTGTTGTATTCATACTTGTACAGGATCAAAGTACTTCTTCCACCCCTCTAATATCTAAATCTCTGAACAAAATGATAAATTCATCCACCGAGCCACAGCTTCTTCCAATTTACTTCTAACAGTCGATGCACCACATTTGACCTTTAACGTCCTTCAGTAGCTCATTGTGTTTTCCTTATTTTAAAATTCCCCCAGACACTCTGAATTGTTAAATTACACACAAGTGAACCATTAAGGCCACAGAGCTCCTTCAGAGGTGCTTCTGCTGAGCAGCTAATACCTGCAATTGGTTGTATGAACCCAGGCCTGTGCATTTGTTTCATCCCAGTAATCCCATCATGTAATCCCTGGAATTACAATGAAAATTAAAATGAAGATCAGCAAAATATGAGACCAGTGGGTTTCACATGACGAGGGCCTCCTCTCAGGCAGTTTCTGCGTTGAATTAGTCACAGTGGTAATCTGTCAGTAGGCATGATGCATTTCCATAACTCCACCGAAAGCGTTTGATTAATTTTTTAATTGCCTTGGCTTCAGTCATTGCACTTTTATTAATTTATAATTGTGTCTAGGGGCAGCTGCTGTTTGTCCCATTTCTTTAACAGCCTTTATCATGGGTGATTTAATGCGTACAGGTGTTCTATAATGAGGGTTTTTAATGTTATTTGTGTGATAAACAATAAATCATTGGGCGGTACAGTCAGTAACACGGGACCTCAACGGTGTAGGCTTGCATATGGAAGGTACACATATCTAACTTGTTCGCATTTTCTTTGGATTGAAGACATATTAGATAATTCGGAAATGACCTAGCATGCGTTTGATTGTCTGGAAGGTCATTGCTTGCTAATCAAATGCATGCTAGGTCATTGCTTGCTAATCAAATGCATGCTAGGTCATTGCTTGCTAATCAAATGCATGCTAGGTCATTGCTTGCTAATCAAATGCATGCTAGGTCATTGCTTGCTAATCAAATGCATGCTAGGTCATTGCTTGCTAATCAAATGCATGCTAGGTCATCGCTTGCTAACCAAATGCATGCTAGGTCATCGCTTGCTAACCAAATGAATGCTAGGTCATTGCTTGCTAATCAAATGCATGCTAGGTCATTTCTTGCTAATCATATGCATGCTAGGTCATCGCTTGCTAATCAAATGCATGCTAGGTCATTGCTTGCTAATCATATGCATGCTAGGTCATCGCTTGCTAATCAAATGCATGCTAGGTCATTGCTTGCTAATCATATGCATGCTAGGTCATCGCTTGCTAATCAAATGCATGCTAGGTAATTGCTTGCTAATCAAATGCATGCTAGGTCATTGCTTGCTAATCAAATGCATGCTAGGTCATTGCTTGCTAATCAAATGCATGCTAGGTCATCGCTTGCTAACCAAATGCATGCTAGGTCATCGCTTGCTAATCAAATGCATGCTAGGTCATTGCTTGCTAATCAAATGCACACTAGGTCATTGCTTGCTAATCAAATGCATGCTAGGTCATCGCTTGCTAATCAAATGCATGCTAGGTCATTGCTTGCTAATCATATGCATGCTAGGTCATCGCTTGCTAATCAAATGCATGCTAGGTAATTGCTTGCTAATCATATGCATGCTAGGTCATCGCTTGCTAATCAAATGCATGCTAGGTAATTGCTTGCTAATCAAATGCATGCTAGGTCATTGCTTGCTAATCAAATGCATGCTAGGTCATTGCTTGCTAATCAAATGCATGCTAGGTCATCGCTTGCTAACCAAATGCATGCTAGGTCATCGCTTGCTAATCAAATGCATGCTAGGTCATTGCTTGCTAATCAAATGCACACTAGGTCATTGCTTGCTAATCAAATGCATGCTAGGTCATTGCTTGCTAATCAAATGCATGCTAGGTCATTGCTTGCTAATCAAATGCATGCTAGGTCATCGCTTGCTAACCAAATGCATGCTAGGTCATCGCTTGCTAACCAAATGCATGCTAGGTCATCGCTTGCTAATCAAATGCATGCTAGGTCATTGCTTGCTAATCAAATGCACACTAGGTCATTGCTTGCTAACCAAATGCATGCTAGGGGGGTGTCTGTAATGTCATGTTTTATCAGAGGAACTTACAATCGAGAAGACTGAGACTCATAATGGTGAGATTTCTGCCGGATCAGAAGTATTGTACGGTGGCTCTAGGAAGCACATAACCCCGTAAAACCACATTTCCCCTGTTTCCAGCCTTTCCCTGAAGCTTGGCTTAGCTTAGCTGCAGCCTGCAGGTTTATATTTAGCATTCAGGAAATCCAACTCTCAAGTAAGAACACAAACAAGTGTATTTCAAAATGTCACGCTCTTCCTTTTAAGTCAACTATCCTTGGGTGGCATGAGCCTCTCCCCACTTCAAGATGTGTTTCACTTCAACATGAATTAAAATTCAAAACACTGTCACTAAGCTAAAATAAATAAACCGCTAACACACTCTTTTTGCCCGACGGTTTATATATTTGGAGTTAGCCGGTTTGCATTGCCGCCATGTTAATTACAGACGCTTCAGCGGTGTCACTGAGCATGAAGCCGTTCGTCTTCCTGACATTCAGCTCTCCTCTCCATCAGCCCCGTCTCCCCTCCATTGACTTGCCTCTGTCATTTGTCTCTGCACACTGAGCAAAAACTGCTGCCATTTAAATGTGCACTACATTTATATTTTGATTCGTGCCAATTACATAATCAAACCTGAAGTCATTAAAAAATAATGCCGGCACTTTGCAGTCTCCGCAGTTCATTAAAAGAGAGGGCAGGTTATGTTGCAGGTTGTACAACCCGCCCACACCAGACCAGAGACCTCCAGCGACGTTGCAGTCGATGATCACTTAACCGAAACAGATTCTTGAACAGGAGATTAACTCGAGCCAGCGTGAGACCGCATCAGGACCAAGACTAGACCAGCGCTGACACACATGCAAACCATAGTCTCTCCTCAAATTGATCTGAAAAATCCACATTCCCATAAAAACACTGTGCTGATATCCAATAAAAATGCAATTAGCCTGAGAAATGAGCAAATGTGGTGTTTGTAACTCTCCAGGTTGGGAAAAGCTCCAAGCGGGTGTGTGATGATGTCCTCAGTGTGCGAGGCAGCGACAGTGAAGTGAAAAGATAGTCCTTCAATTTGTCTCTGGAGAGACGCCTCCCAGGATCCAGGGCTCCACTCAGCTCTCAACCACCTGCCTCAACACACACACACACGGACGCACGCACACACACACACACACGCACACACACACACACACGCACACACACACGCACACACACACGCACACACACACACACACACACACACACACACACACACACACACACACACACACACACACACACACACACACACACACACACACACACACACACACACACACACACACACACACACACACACACACACACACACACACACACACACACACACACACACACACACACACACACACACACACACACACACACACACATGTGGATTCTTAACACACACACTTGTCACACCGGTCTTGTGAAGACTTGACGGCATGGATCAGGGTCTGGCACTGTGTCCAGATCCACTCAGACCTTTTGCTGAGTGGGTTGAGTTGTTTGCCTCCTTTGATCGTCTCCACACCTCCTCATCACTCTCACAGTTGTTCCCTGACAGTCTTTGTTGGACTCTTTTTCTTTTGTTGTGCGGTCAGTTCTGCCTTTTCTGCACTAAACCTCAAATTAAAGTCACTTCTCGTGTGTTTGGGTCCACCTGCTCAGCTCTGCATGGCAGCATGCTATTCTCCAGCATTTTAAATAAACTGATGTTTGACTTTTTAAATCTGATTTGACATCAGAAAGTTGTGACCATCTGACAATAAGATATATTGTTGTAGGGAATGCCACTTTTGCAAGAGACTAAAATCAAATGAACACACATCATTTTGTTCCAAGTAGACTGATGAAATGCTGGATAACAGATTACATTTGGTCACAAACTCCCCAAACGTGTCACAGTTTCATCAGCCCGTTACCTGCAGACTCTCTTCAGCCCCGCTCCACTCACCTGTCAGTCACACCCAGCTCGTCCGCTCACTCCATTCACCTGCGCACACAGCTGTCTCGCATCACACGCAATCAGGCCAGTATTTAAGCACCAGCCTCACACTCACTCCTTGCCAGATCGTTCGCTGCTATGCTCACCTCTCCAGTACAGACCTGCCTGCCTTCCCGGACCCGACCGCGCCTGTTCCCGATTCTTCGTCTCGCCTGCCACCCGAGTCTCCGACCCGTCTGCCTGTCTTCCCGGACCCGACCTCGCTTGTTCCTGACTCCCTGCTTGCCTGCCCCTTGATTCCTGCTTGCCGGCTCCTGAGCTGTCCACCTGTCTGTCTGAGCTTAATTAAAGTATTGAACCGCAGCTCTCTGTCTCCCGAGTCCTCCGTCCTGCACCTGGGTCCACCACCCGCACGTTACAGAACGATCTGGCCAAGAAATGGACCCAGCAGGACCACAGCCGGCCCCGTTCCCATACCGTGACCGGAGCCAGCAACCCGATAGGTGTTCCCCCGGAGGGGAGCCTTTTCACCCGCTCATGGGAGGTCGACAGCTTACCGGGCGGAACTTGGCGGATCCCGCACCGGCGTCGCCGCCTGTCCCGAGTCGGGACTACCTGATGCAGCAGGTGTTGGACACTATTGCGGTCGCGATAGCCCGCCTCAGGCTGCCAGCCCCGGTCCCAGCTTCTCCGACTGCGCCGCTGCCAGCCCCGGTTCCGTCGGCGGTCCGGCCGACTCCTGCTCCGGGGATCCCGACGGCGGTCCGGTCGACTCCAGCTCCCCGTGTCCTGTCGGTGTTGGAAGGCTTTCCCACATCCCACGTCTCCCTCCTGGAGCCGACCGTCGAGAGCGAGCTTAGCCCTCCGGCCGTTCCCCCCCCACCCACCCTCGCCTGGCGGTTCCGTGGACGCCCGGAGGCGTCCGTGGAGGGGGGGGTACGGTCCCCGAGTCCGGTCGGCGTCCCGGCCGACTCCAGCGCCCCGGTCCCAACTCCCCGGACTGCGGCGCTGTCAGCCCCGGTCCACATTCCCTGGACTGCGGCGCTGTCAGCCCCGGTCCCGAGTTCCCCGACTGCGGCGCTGTCAGCCCCGGTCCCGAGTTCCCCAACTGTGCCGCTGTCAGCCCCTGTCCCGAGTTCCCCGACGGTGCCGCTGTCAGCCCCTGTCCCGAGTTCCCCGACGGTGCCGCTGTCAGCCCCTGTCCCGAGTTCCCCGACTGTGCCGCTGTCAGCCCCTGTCCCGAGTTCCCCGACTGTGCCGCTGTCAGCCCCTGTCCCGAGTTCCCCGACTGTGCCGCTGTCAGCCCCTGTCCCGAGTTCCCCGACTGTGCCGCTGTCAGCCCCTGTCCCGAGTTCCCCGACTGTGCCGCTGTCAGCCCCTGTCCCGAGTTCCCCGACTGTGCCGCTGTCAGCCCCTGTCCCGAGTTCCCCGACTGTGCCGCTGTCAGCCCCTGTCCCGAGTTCCCCGACTGTGCCGCTGTCAGCCCCTGTCCCGAGTTCCCCGACTGTGCCGCTGTCAGCCCCTGTCCCGAGTTCCCCGACTGTGCCGCTGTCAGCCCCTGTCCCGAGTTCCCCGACTGTGCCGCTGTCAGCCCCTGTCCCGAGTTCCCCGACTGTGCCGCTGTCAGCCCCTGTCCCGAGTTCCCCGACTGTGCCGCTGTCAGCCCCTGTCCCGAGTTCCCCGACTGTGCCGCTGTCAGCCCCTGTCCCGAGTTCCCCGACTGTGCCGCGGTTAGCCCCGGTCCCGAGCTCCCCGACCGCACCACGGATGTTCCCGACCCGAGCTCCCCGAGTCCCGCCGGCAGCCCGGCCCGGCTCCTACCCTACAAGTCCCGTCGGCGGTCCGGCCGACACCTATCCCTCGAGTTCTGTCGGCGGTCCGGCCGACACCTGTTCCTCGAGTCCCGTCGGCGGTCCGGCCGACCCCTGTCCCTCTAGCCCCGTCGGCGGTCCGGCCGACCCCTGTCCCTCTAGCCCCGTCGGCGGTCCGGCCGACACCTGTCCCTCGAGTCCCGTCGGCGGTCCGGCCGACACCTGTCCCTCGAGTCCCGTCGGCGGTCCGGCCGACACCTGTCCCTCGAGTCCCGTCGGCGGTCCGGCCGACACCTGTCCCTCGAGTTCCGTCGGCGGTCCGGCCGACCCCTGTCCCTCTAGCCCCGTCGGCGGTCCGGCCGACACCTGTCCCTCGAGTCCCGTCGGCGGTCCGGCCGACACCTATCCCTCGAGTTCCGTCGGCGGTCCGGCCGACCCCTGTCCCTCTAGCCCCGTCGGCGGTCCGGCCGACACCTGTCCCTCGAGTCCCGTCGGCGGTCCGGCCGACACCTGTCCCTCGAGTCCCGTCGGCGGTCCGGCCGACACCTATCCCTCGAGTTCCGTCGGCGGTCCGGCCGACACCTATCCCTCGAGTTCCGTCGGCGGTCCGGCCGACACCTGTCCCTCTAGCCCCGTCGGCGGTCCGGCCGACTCCTGCTCCGGGGATCCCGACGGCGGTCCGGCCGACACCTGTCCCTCGAGTCCAGTCGGCGGTCCGGCCGACACCTGTCCCTCGAGTCCCGTCGGCGGTCCGGCCGACCCCAGGCCCCAGAGCCCCGTCCAGGCCCGTCCCGAGCCCAGTCCAGTCAGGTCCCGTCCCGAGCCCAGTCCAGTCAGGTCCCGTCCCGAGCCCAGCCCAGTCAGGTCCCGTCCCGAGCCCAGCCCAGTCAGGTCCCGTCCCGAGCCCAGCCCTCCGGAGTCCCCGCATGATGGCCGTTCCCCGGCCCGTCCTCCTGAGTCCCCGCATGATGGCCGTCCTCCCGAGTCCCCGCATGATGGCCGTCCTCCGGCCCGTCCCCCAGAGCGCGCCGGTCCGCCTGGTGGCCGTCCTCCGGGCCGCCCTCTGACTGTTCCTTCTGGGGCCCGGAGCCCTCCGCCGGCTCCCCTCCACCCACCCTGGGGTGCTTTTGTTTTTGGGTTGTCTTTGGATTGGGGACGTCAGGGGCCGTCCCTTGAGGGGGGGGTTCTGTCACAGTTTCATCAGCCCGTTACCTGCAGACTCTCTTCAGCCCCGCTCCACTCACCTGTCAGTCACACCCAGCTCGTCCGCTCACTCCATTCACCTGCGCACACAGCTGTCTCGCATCACACGCAATCAGGCCAGTATTTAAGCACCAGCCTCACACTCACTCCTTGCCAGATCGTTCGCTGCTATGCTCACCTCTCCAGTACAGACCTGCCTGCCTTCCCGGACCCGACCGCGCCTGTTCCCGATTCTTCGTCTCGCCTGCCACCCGAGTCTCCGACCCGTCTGCCTGTCTTCCCGGACCCGACCTCGCTTGTTCCTGACTCCCTGCTTGCCTGCCCCTTGATTCCTGCTTGCCGGCTCCTGAGCTGTCCACCTGTCTGTCTGAGCTTAATTAAAGTATTGAACCGCAGCTCTCTGTCTCCCGAGTCCTCCGTCCTGCACCTGGGTCCACCACCCGCACGTTACAAAACGTACAGATCCTCCTCCTTCACGAAGGCCGATACACTTTGATGAGGCAGCTGTCCTCCTCTTCTTCCTGTCCTCCATCTCCCAAACTCTGATGCCCTCCACCAAACATGGAAGAGGTGGCTCCAGATGTATTATCACGAGCTGCCGGTGCTGCCCAGGGACTGATGTGACACCTGAGATGTGATAATCAGCCTTGATGAAAGCTCCCCAGGCAAATTTAACATCCCATCCCGTCCTGCTCTCTTGTTTCTTCCAACACATTTCACTCTCTCCCTCCCTCTTCTTTCTATTTTACGGTCCTTTTCTCTCCAGCTTTCCGCAGTATTTCCCCCTTTTTTACTTATTTATTATGCCATTACTCTCTGACTACGTGTTTATTTTGCTTGTCTTCGACTGCAGCGTCTACTATGCTGCTGTATTCCTGCAGGACTGATAAGGATTCATTTATCTTATCTTATCTTCCACCAACTTCCTCCGCCTCCCTCTTTTTTTTTGCTTCAGTCTTCTGGCTCCTCTCCACTTTCAGTCCTTCAATCTTCATTAGAGTTTCATGCTGTCATTAATAGTTTAGACCTCCGGTCACTCTGCAGACATCTTTTTGTTTTTCCTCTTTTTTTTTCTGACTCTATTCTTTAACCATCGCTCTGCACATTTTCTTTGCAGCCCTGACTGACACGTCTAATTACTGTCTCGATGCTGATCAATGTCTAAGTTGATTACTGAACTTGTCAGTGTACGGATGCTAATGCATCTGTACAAAGGTAAGTCTGGCGATGTCTTCTTATTTAATACATGCACTTATTGTGCATGTATTTCATTGGACACATAAACATATGCTGTGGTACGATGGCTTGTGAGTCACTTGAAGACTACAAATTTGACAAAAGAAAGTCAGGATTATCAGATCTCTGCATCTCTTGAGCTTGAGACAAGAAGTGAAAGCATGGAATAAAAATATATATTTCTGGTTCTGCTATATTGATTTCTGAATCTCCGTTACTTCTATTCATGTGTTTGCAAAGAAGTGGGTGATAACACCAATGTATTAGGTAAACCCAATGGTGTGGGTTGAAACATCACTTCTGTAGTCAACATCTGATAATGTCAGCTGTAAATGGGTCAATACCCAATACTGGTATTTAACGTTTGCCCTCTCCTTACTGTATATCTGTATCTCATATTACTTGTACATATTACCACCTTTCTGTATAGTGTTTTTCTATTTTAAATCTCCATTCTTATTGTGTCTGAACTGTGTGTCTGTGCACAAATGGAAAATGTTTTGTGTTCGTTGATGCGACTGTGGGGGCGACTGTGGCTCAGTGGTTAGCAAGTCGGTCTTTCAATCAGAAGGTCGGTGGTTCGATCCCCGGCTCCGGCAGTCCGTGTCGTTGTGTCCTTGAGCAAGACACTTAACCCTAATTGCTCACCGTTGCTGTGTCTACGGTCTACTGTACACTGTATATCATGTAAGTCGCTTTGGATAAAAGCGTCAGCTAAATGAAATGTAATGTAATGTAATGCATTTTGATGAGATCATGGGTCGTTACCAGTTGATATTATTTCTATAATAGTTTTATTGGTGGTCTCTATGAAAGCAGATCAGAAGAACTGATCAGATTACGCATCAATTCTGAATTGTAATTGTTTTCTCACCTGCTGTTTAATTGGCTCTGGGAGTGAGGGACACACACACACACACACACACACACACACACACACACAGCTCGTCTTTGTAATCTTTCTAAACAGCTCTTTTGGTTAACATGGGCAGCAAAGCTTCTGTTTAAATTAACATATAGAACGCAAATCCACCTATAGACTGAAATATCTGGTCAAATTGTTCCTGGTTTGTTGACATCCCACGACAGCATCTCAAACAGACACCTGCACCCCTGCACCCATTTAAATCTAAGTTGTCCGTGTAAGGAATGTAATTATCCCGAGTTTCCTTGTGGGGAGTGGCGCTGTACATACAGAACATTCCCATAATAATCTAATATATATATATAATCTGTTCCTGGCTGAAATAACTGCCATTCAACCTGCAAACACATTGCTATACATTTAGCTGCATATAATTATAATTGCATTGTTGCACATGGGTTATC
Source organism: Cottus gobio (assembly GCA_023566465.1). Lineage (NCBI taxonomy): Eukaryota > Metazoa > Chordata > Actinopteri > Perciformes > Cottidae > Cottus > Cottus gobio. The sequence goes on from CM042218.1 coordinate 4,213,901, forward strand.
TTGTGTTAAACACAATTCACTTTATCTTTTTATTACCTGGATTTAAAACAATCATGCATTGGGTGCCCTCCTCCTGAGTGAAGTGATACAACGCTATAGGAGAAGGACAAAAGGGAGGAAAAGAAGCACAGATGGTGTTACCTGAGCTCGAGCTTCCTCTGACAGACTTCAGACATTTTCTACCTGAATCCTCTGCAGGTTTGGAAAATGACAGGAACCAGATGCAGTGCAAGGCCGAGCTTCCCAAAGGCTGACAGCAGACCTGCTCAGGATGACCTTTCATACATCATACACTGGCTGCGGTTTGTCTCTCATACTGGAGGTCCTCTCTGAACACAGCCAGCGGTCAGGGGAGGTTATTTCTTCATCATTTTAGTCCGTAAAAAAACTTCAATAAAGCGTCCATCCCCCATGCTGTAATGAGCTCCTGGCTTTCAGTGGAGACGTTTACTCTCCCGAGGGGGTCTGAAATTGGTTTTAGAGGCTTTTTTTTCTATCCTGAAGATAACTCTATTCTAGGGAGAACACCTAATACCTTTGGGTAATGAAATGTCCAAATTCAATTAAATCAAACAGTAACAGAAAATGGATCAGCAGCTTAAAGAAACTACTGGTTTTACACGTTTCAGCCAATTTACTGCAATTTACATGTATTTAACGTTTTGTACATGCTGCTGTGCATTGGGTATTTAAATGTGTGTTTTTTTCTGCTTTTCAGTTTTTCATTCTTTTCTGAATCCATTAGACTCATTGCATTTTAGATGTTTAATCCATCAAAGTCTGCATTCAATTTAGTGAAAGTTAAATTATAGAAGTATCTCAGTGAACTACGTCGGAGTGAATATGTGCCAACAACTGCAGTTCCTCTAATGGCCACCTGGGGCTGGTTTCAAAGTGAGTCAATCCCTTAAGACCTCAATGTTAAAATGGGCAACTTTAAAGCAGAAATAAACACATTTACAGCCTGGTTTAAAACATTATTTCAATCTACACTTATATCCGTTTATGACAATTGAACAGGGGTAAACTTGTCTGCAAATTAAATTAAATTGCATTTATTTTGTATAGCCCAAAGTCGCAGATTTGCCTCAGAGGGCTTTGCAATCTGTACACATACAACATCCTCATCCATAATTAAATTAAAATGAAATGATGCTTCAAGTGAGGGATAATTAAGGTTGTTGCACCTTTGTAATGTACCCATTTTGTGCCCATTTTTAGAGTAAGGCAGTACCGTGGTTACTCAGAAACATATAGCTGACATCCAGACGAATATGTCCATATTTTATTCAGGATATAGTTTGAATGCAGTGAGTCTGGACAGAGCCAGACTCGCTCTGTTTTACCCTGCTTCCACTCTTCATGCTAAGCTAAGCTAGTTTTATATGGAGTGCATAGACACACGAGTGGTATCGATCTTCTTCAAGTAAAGCCAATATGTCTTGTTCCGTTTCTAATTCATGAAGTAAAAGATCGAATATAATGTTGTATTTACATGACAGAAGGTTCATGCCCATGAAGGCAGCTCAGCTGTGGTTTAATATGCATGCCGTGTGCTCTCTCTGAAGGTCCAGTGCAGCACAGACATGTTTTTATCCGACACCAGCAACACACTCAGCCTCTTGTTTTTTTTTGTTGCCTGTTAACACACACACACACACACCTAGCCTTCTTCCCCCGATGCCTTTCCCTCGTCATCCTCCCTGTCATCTCCGTGCACTCGTACCGCGGGTCAGGATACACAAAGAGGGAGTGAGCCATAAACAGACAGGATTATTGTTTGGTCTGTTCTCCTTCTGAACATTCTGGGGGCTGTTCGGTACTTTCGGTGCCAGATGCTCGCTTTCATCTTTTAGTCACAATTTCCGTTTGATGTGGAGAAGAGAAAACACCTTTTATCGCTTGAAATTAATACTGCAATGTTCTCTTTAATAGAAGACATTCAAATTGATACCCAGATTTTGGCAACGATCACAGATAAAAACCCACTTTACAGTAAATGCGACGCCACAAATAGTCATTGACATTAAAGGTGCTATAACAGATAGACAGTCAACTCAGAGCAGTAAGAAGATACACAGGATTTACTCTTTTTTCTTCTTCTTTTCAAATAGCAAAAGCTTGATTGAAATCTTGGAGAAACAGAAATACTGTCTCAACCTTATTTTCTTTCAGGAATAAGTTAGCATGACAGAAACAAGCAAACAGATAAAGCCAGATACAGAACTCAGACTGGCAAACATGGCTGTGTCGGATAAATACTCATTACAGATGTATAATTCTCACCCATATACAGTATTCAGTCACCTATATGATCAAAAATCTATTATTTTTCAGCTCCATATCCTTCACATTGGACTTCAGATGAGAGTTGAAGTGCTGGCTTTCAGCTTTAAGGGTATTTGAGGGATTAAAAGAGAAATCTTGAGGGAGCAGCAGGGGTTTTAGCCCTGTAGCCTCGGGGGGGTCAATGTAATCTGACACTAAAGCTGGCAGTACATTTTAAAGGACACAGCTGTGAAATCTTTTTCTCATAAAAGAATAAATAGAAAATCATACAATGCCTTAATACGTCTTGCAACACTTTCGGGTTTAGGGTAAAATAAATAAAATGTGTACGTTACTTCCATCCTTCCTATGCAGACTTTCACTATTAATGGATTTGTGATAATCCCCAAAAAATCAAATCCGTGAGAAAATACGTTCCCTTTTTTCGTGATATGGGGACATAGTGGGGACATTGACTTCCTGCTGACCATATAAGGAACAATTATGGGCTGTTAGGTGATTTTGGCTCTGTGCTCTCATTCAATATTGAGGGATCATGTGACCCACACTGGTTTAAATGGCATTTTCCCACATCTTTAAAACACATTTTTTTCTAAGTACCACAATTTTTTATTTTTTTTAAATTTTGATTAGGTATAATTTTAAAAGGTAATGCAGTCTGATTATCAGGGATTTGTTAACAATAAGAATAATATAGACTATTGCCAGCCTCATCCTTAAACTTAAAGTTTGAATTGAATACACAGAGCCAAAAAAATTGATATTTTACTTAAGACCTGACTCTCGACCTTCTGATTACTATTACAACATAAATATCAACACAGCTACGTGGCAGGTCCAGTAAAAGCATGTATATGTCCATTTGTATTGGAACAGGCACTAGTACTGTAAGAAGACGTCTCTTCATGGCACACAGTCTCCTTGAAGGACACACACTCCCGTGTGTGTTACTATCTCTCCATGGTTCATTCATTTCACAACACAATACAGATACAGATATGTCTATATCATGATTTAAGGTGAGTTCCCTTCAAGTTCAAAACGGCACATTCAAAAGTTTAGTAGATTCACGAAAGAGAACACTGAAAAGGTTTGTGCAAGATGAGGAAAACCAGAGTATTTTCACAAAATAACAATACTGAGCTTTACATTGATTAAATATTGCAAAACTTCGCTGCAGTTTAGTTTAATTTCTCCTAACATACTAACACATCTGATGCTATTTACTCAGCCATATGTATACATATTCTTATAAATAACATTTATTTTCTCAATGAAGTGCACTGTGAGGGATGCATCAGTGAATGTAAGGCCACTGAATGACTCTTGTGTGCGGCACTCGATACTCAGTTCACTTTTAGCAAATAAGTGCACTAATCTTTTCTCTCCATCTCCATCGCCCGCGCACAAACGCACACATACGCTTTGAGTGTGCGCCCACGGCACTGATTTGGTGATCTGTATATATTTCACCCGGTTTAATGGCGAGCACACATACATGGGTGTGTGCCTGTACGCTGCTGCGTCTGCGTGTGTTCGGCTGGTTGCCCACTCCACTTCTGAGCCGTAATTAGCATGATTGGAGAGCGAGGGATGGATTGAAACACAGGAAGAGATGGTGCTGATGAGGCTATTCACCCCGCCGCGGAGCCGGGCTGGCGCCTCTCCTCAGCAACAAGCTGGCATCTTTTGTCTCCATCACTGGAGCTCTCACCAGCCGCGTGTGTGTGTGTGTGTGTGTGTGCGTGTGTGTGTGTGTGTGTGTGTGTGTGTGTGTATGAGAAAGCTCCTTTGAAGAGCCCTTGAACAAAGTTGATTACACATTAATTAAAGCCACAGGTTCTCCTCTTGACTTGTCCAAGTGATGGTGGGATGAGAGGACCCACTCTGCATCCAGGACACTATGACTATCAAATAAATAAATAAAGATGAGGAGGTGATATGAATGTATGTTTTGGAGTATATGTTCGTAGTGTCCACTTCTGTATTCCCCTCACTAACTCAGCCAGCTGACACAACATTATAATGGATATATGTTATGTCATATTAGGGCCGTCATTTGCTCCCGTAATTCAATTTGACGGACTTTGTTGAGATTCAAACTCAATATATTTAAACATGGCACTGACAAATCGCATCAGGATTAATTTCACTCTGCAAGGTGGGTTTGTTTGCTTTGGGGTCAACAAAAGGAAACTGGTGCGCTACACTTACAGTAAACACACACACACACACACACACACACACACAGATGTTCGTATCACTGTCCTTATGAGGACCTACTATCAGATACAGGACTGAAGGCCCGAGGGGTTTTCACACGTCAATTTTTTGAGCCCTCGAATTGATTGTTGTTAATGGAGAGAGGTGGACGTTGCGTTCAAAAGTCTTCTAAAATAACAAACTGACACGGAAGAGATTTACAGTATTGGAAATCTATGAATCTTCGTTTGCTTTGTTTAGTTTAGTCAGTGAGGCTTAGTGCTAAAGCTGTGCGCAGGTTTATGGATGCTTTGTAAGGGGAAGGCTTGACAGGAGCACAACCCTCATAAACAACTTTCTTTGACTCATGTATGAGCTAATTTACTTGCAGACAAGGAACATTTTATCCAGCTAACTGACATCATCCCATCAGGGCAGGAGGCATGAAGGGTGCAGGTCTTGTTCATCCTGTAATCAAATAACTACGTTTTAATAACATCAGGCACCGTTTTCTCCCAGCTGATCTCTTTGTGGCTCTGTGGTTGAATTGTAATGATACTGAGAAAGTCTGCTGCCTTTGCAGATGCTCATTTAGTCGTACAATATCATTTTAGGCTGATTCGCTCTTTGGCTGAAGACAAAACGAGGAACACTATTACATGAAGGTAAGTGATGGTGCGTCACTGCTGTTGCCAGGAGAAGCTAAAGGTTTCCTTCTTCTTTCCAGGCTTTTAAGTAAATTGGAGGTTTGGCTGGATTTGGGATGTTTAAAACTTAAGCACCTAAAATTGTATTTGTGAAATAACTTGTGGTTATGTCTGTATTTGGTTTTTCTCTGGTTTTAAGTGGTTGGGGTGTCATGTACAGTAACTCACCAATGAGGTTTGAGCATTACAGTATTGATCACACACTCTGATGAGAGTGCTGTCCTGATGAAGCAGGGAAGCTGAGTTTGAGAGTGCAAATGTAAAATACTAAGGAAGTTTTTTTTTTAAGTTGAAATCTGATTGCTGCTTATTTACTCATTTGTATTGATTTCAGAAATAAATACTTATGGTCTGAAATCAAGTTTTTATGGGCTTTGAGCCACCAGTATCCCACCAATCCGCTGAGATGACGGTGCTAACAATAACGCTCACATTGGCAGGTTGTAAATAACAAACCAAAGTCTGTGTTCACTTACTAAAATATTGTGTTGATGAAAGGCCATTAAATGATATAATCTAATGATGAAACTATATAAGCTCATGGATCATCCCCACTATCCTACTATATGTATTATATCTATTGAAGTTCACTCAACATAGTGTGTGTTCGTTTGTCTGCACCTCTAAAGCCAGACGCTGTTGCTCTCGGTGGTCTCATCTCTGAACTGATGACTCGGCCGAGACATTAATCACCCAAAAGCTCTGTAGGACGTCTCACTGCCGTAAAGCCTCCGTGAAAGAGTTTTTTTTTTAATGCCGTCTGGTCTACATCCATTTTATTGTTGCACTGAATGTGACCTCCTGTTGTCGCTGCTCCATGTTTGTACTTTAGCGTTAGATGTGTGTCCATGTAACCAAGACAAAGTTATGTTAGCGTTATGTTTTGTCTCATGTTCTCATTTCATTCTGATTCAAATAGAGTCGTCAGCTCGACGTTGCTTCTCTTCTGCTGCCCAGTTTCATGTCAGCTGACACTGGGATGTGTAACAACAGCTTTTGTGCGCTAAGAATAGACCAGGAGTTAGGGGGTGACTGCGGTGTGTGTGAGTGTGTGAAAGTAGAACGATGGGTGACAACAGGTGAGCCCTCTCTAGTTGCGTGTGCATATGTATAAGCACATAAACCAAAGGTATCCATCTTTAAAAAAGGACTGAGTCCATATTTTTCACTAATGTTTCATGAAAAATTCAATTTTTCATTTGAAATACTTTGCTAAGAGGAAATACTTTGCTAAGAGGAAATACTTTGCTAAGAGGACATACTTTGCTAAGAGGACATACTTTGCTAAGAGGAAATACTTTGCTAAGAGGAAAAACTTTGCTAAGAGGAAATACTTTGCTAAAAGGAAATACTTTGCTAAGAGGAAATACTTTGCTAAAAGGAAATACTTTGCTAAGAGGAAATACTTTGCTAAAAGGAAATACTTTACTAAGATTAAATACTTTGCTAAGAGGGTTGTACCAACAAGGGTACATTTTAAACCTGGTTTAACTTATTAAATCAAGTTGCAGCTAACTTAAAACCAGCTAATCTAAACCTCTCAGGAAACGACAGCTTAGTTATGACTTCAGTTGCACCAGAACTTTAATTTTCAATTTAACATTTAATCCAGTATCAACTTTACTCGTATTAAATTTGAGGAGGTTTAACTTTTTAAATGGTTGCCTTTGTCAGATGTATTAAGCAAAATAAGTTTTATGAAGAAAGTTAAGGGATGAACTTAACTCAATGGATGTTATAGGGCTGTTGATGAATTTCTTCCCAAATATCTATCTATTTCCTATTAATTAATATTTTTTTTTCTCAAAGGAAGATAAATTAAAGCTTCTCTGCCGAGCTAATCATGAGTGACTTTGTAGCTTGTTTTGCTAAGTAATACGGCACAACCGAAATATATTGAATTGCATCAATGTTTGTACGTCTTGAGGATTTCGTTATTAAGCTCACCCCAGGATATTTATAATACAACTATTCTGGCTTCCATTAAACCAATACAAACTATGCATGAATCATGAAGTGATTATCACGATATGAGTTGAAACTAATGCAGCCATTTGCCACTGAAGTACAGAGACGATATTTATACTAAAACCCCATGCCAAGCGTGCCAATTTCTACTGTAGTTCTTTGCTCCTGTGAGTACTTACGTGTCTGTGTGTGTGTGTGTGTGTTTTGCACTGTAGGGGGTTAAGACAGTTTGTCCCATTAGGCTTCCGTAGCCCGTTACCTAACCAACCATTTCCTGGAACCCCGGAGAGCGAGCAGCGTCTCTGCAGCTCTCGCCCTTATCAGACAATATGATGCGCAGCAAGGCACATCGCTGCACATTAGAGAGCCTGCCAGTCCTAATTCTGGGCTGTGACACCCACGAAGCCCTTTAAGCCAGATACTAACATGCACCTCGTGTGACTGGATTACATTTTGGTGGAGCGACAGTATATAAAACACAAATATATGCGAGAGGTGAAGATCAGATCACACAAACGACCCAGAGATGACTGTAGCTACATTAACAAACACAGAAATACCAAGAAAAAGCACACACATGAAACAGGTGAAGATAAAATGCAATCCAGCCACGCTCATCCCTTTAAGACACAGAGTGCATGCTACCAGCAGGTTAAAGGGCAGAGCCGCTAATGAGTCCCATGAATATGTCCGCCCAGTATTCAGATCACTGCCCGGCGTCATGTGTCGTATAAAGGCAGAGCGAGTAACACGGGCAGGCAGCTGAGGCAACACTTATTATAATGAAACTGTATTGATTATGTGGGGAACTGGAACCTTGTATATGCTCTCTGTTGCAGATCGACCTCTGAGCTACATGCCAGTATTGCCCAGGCTCAGTGGTGTCAGGCAAAACAAAAATCTGGGATTCAGGTGAATCTCACTTCCATCTTCAGATGATTGCTCGGACGTTTCAGGGATCCCTCCTTCACTCCTTCACTCCTTCAGACAGATAGCCAGCTCGGGGAGGTAGAGATGGCATCCGGGTCCGGGCCTGCATCCCCACATGCAAAGCTCAAAGTTTAGTCGTTGCTGTTTTCCCTTCTCAGAATCACCCTCTTCCTGTGAAAGCCAGGTTTCCTCCATTAGAGACGTGGAGGCCTCCACATCTCCCGTCTCCTGGCGGAGAACACCTCTGTTGAAACGGAGGAGGCGTCGTGTTCACAGCATGCTCGTCTCGTGTCATAGCGCCGCTCCGAAATAGCCTTTGTGAAGTCACACGGGGGATTGAGGATCTGTGAACCTTCACTCCACTCTTGAGAGGAGGCTGGTGTGACAAGCAGAAGCTGTGAAGTTTGGAGGCGCCAGCGTCTGCTTCAGTTTAGCTTTTGAACTGGAATGTGCTCATGTCATCAAAGTGCTCTTCGTCACTTTTTTTAAATTTTTTTTTTTTTTTGGCAAGAAGCAGACCTTTCCAATGACAGTTGATCATTTACAGTGAGCAGCATGAGTCCTTTATACAAGGGCGTTGTGGGTGACGACAGCAGTCGGCTAACGCGACGTTCCCGTGAAACCACCAGGAATGTATTCTTCAAAAATGTAGCCACGGTCACCGGCAGACACACATTCACGCCGTTCTTTTGCATGAACAAACACAACTATGTGAACAATCAACTCCCTCTCTCTCTCCTCCTGCTTTCCGGCAAAGCGCCCCCTGCATTAGAAGTCTACTCCAGCAGGTTGTTACTCGAGTAGAAACTGGACGTCTCCGATACGGTCTTGGAGACGCTCCGGGACGACGACCCATTGGAGGTGAGGTCCAGGGAGGAGCTGTGTGGTCCGGCCCCGGCCGCGGCCCCTCCGGCTCGGGGAGCTGCTATTGCCTTGACCTTGGGCTGCTCCACGTCATCCCCGACCTGGAGCACAGTGGACACGGTGGTCTCCATCCGGCTGGCCTTGTAAACGCTGGTCTGGGTCTGAAGGTAGCGGGTGGACTTGAGTTCAAGGCCTTCGTAGGAGCCTCGGGGGACACACGGGCAGAAGCGGAAGGCCTGTTTGAATCCAGCACGAAACCTGTTCAAGAGAAGCAAACATTTGTCCTGTTTAGTTTTCTTTAAGTGCACACAATTCAACAACAGCCTGGCATGAAAATATACCTGCCGATAAAGGTCTGAGATAACCTTTGCTGAACACCAGCCATTGTGGCAACACATTTAGCTTTAGGAAGAAATATTGTTTCATGAAATATGATCAATTAAAGGAGGAGCTGAGGATGGAGGTGGGTTCCTGCGTCCAAGCCTGGAGCTCTGCAGCGGAAAAAACTACTGTAAATCTTCCCAATCTGGACAAGACTATTAACTCTGTGCTCCAGCTTATTGTAGAACCAGAGTTACAGACCGCTTTGAAAACAGCTGGCGGATGCAGCGGTCTGCAGAGGCTCATAGAGATGTAATGTAAAGTAAAGAGAAAAGTTAACTGACACTAAATGCTGCATGTGACGTTTAGTGACATTTATCCAAAGACTCATTGTAGCAGCTCTTGATGTTTAGCATGCCATCAACCACACGCGGACGAGATGACAGGAATAAGAACTGTGCGGTCGAGATAAACACACATAAAACACACAAAAGCCTCAGAAAGAATATACAAAGAGAGGACTGAAGGCAAACGCTGAGAGGGAAAGAAATTGCTTGAGATTGAGAGGAAAGAGCCATCGTCGGTTACACCTTTGAATTTAAATCGACGGAGCTGATAAAGAGAAAAGCCGGCCGATATCTTATGCAGAATAATGACTGCAGTCCGACCCACATTTCATTTTTGGTTTTGTTCAGTCATATCAGAGTTTATTCAAGGATGTAATCTAATTTCTTCGACAATAAAAAAGACAATTAACAAGCGTCTGCAATGCGAGACAATGGGTGATGATTGATTCCATACAACAAGCAGAGTCGGCCATCTGTTTAATTTTTTTTATTTATTTTTACAAATGACGATCTTTAAATTCATTGACATTTCAATTGCTGGTGCTCACTGTGGAAGTCAAGCAATTTCTAACATCAGTTCATGTGGGGAAGTCTTTGAGGTCCAGAGAGTTTCTTTCCAGAGAAAGCAGCCTCTCCACTGAGCTGTCAACGGCTTGTCTGAGGCAGCAGTGAATGATGGAGTATGTGAAGAGTGTACCTGAGTAAATAATGAGCTATGAACTTGTTCTCTGGTCCACATGTTCCTGGGACATGTGAGCCTTGTCCTGTGAAGGAAAAGTCTCCTTCAATGGGAAAACCATCCGGAATGTTTTCACCCTCTATCACTAACGTAACACGTGAAGGTTGAAACAACCAGGGATTGGAGCAGAGAGACACACCCACCTTCAGTAAAGACACACCCACATTCAATAAAGAACACGCCTACCTTTAATAAAGACAAGCCCACCTCAAATAAAGATACACCCACCTCCAATAAAGACACGCCCACCTTCAATAAAGACACGCCCACCTTCAATAAAGACACGCCCACCTTCAATGAAGACACGCCCACTTTCAATAACGTTACTGAGCAGAATGAAGCTTACCAAGGACCCACGCAACTCAGACAAAAGCAACACTTATTTGATAATGTTTATCAAATATTTTATGGCTGTAGAACTTCATGAGATCCTGAGTTTGGGACTTCTTTTAAATTTAAACTAAAGAAACATACTTTTTATCCCACATTATCCATGATTTCATGGATAATATGCTATAATTATGCAATTTTGTTACTGACTTCCTTTATAAGTGCCATATCAATAAAGATACTATTAATACCAAACCTAATAATGAATTAGCTAGTGAGAACAGAATATCTGTTATGACTGTTTTTGATAAATGTACAAATCAATATCGGAGCAGATGATAAATCGAGGAGGCTTCTTCCTAATATATGATCAAGGATACTGTCTCTAATATAAGCCTCAAATAGAGGTTACATTACATTACATGTCATTTAGCTGACGCTTTTATCCAAAGTGACTTACAATAAGTGCATTCTACGGTTACAAACAAGAACCAGAACAACAATGTTTATGAGACTTTATGAGAATTTCCAGTAAAAGACTAATGTGATTGATATCACGTGGAGGAGCTGACTGACCTGTCGTTGAGGCAGCAGTAGATGATGGGGTTGTACATGGTGGAGCTCATAGCCAGCCACATGATGGCCAGGTACACCTGCTGGATGAACCTTTCTTCAAACATCGCAGGAAAGACCTGGTGCAGCAGGAAGAAGACGTGGTACGGAAGCCAGCAGATGGCAAACGTACACACCACCACGATCATCATCTTCACCACCTGTTGGACACATGACAACACTGTTTTTTTTTGTCTTCATTTTCTCCCTGTCCATTGTGGATTCAGCCACAGTGTCCGCATACTTTCCAGACTAGATCAGAACGGCTGAAGGGCTGTGATGTTACAAATTGGCCTCTCCGGTATTTTTTTATCCCATCGCAAAAAGCCTTTATGCTGCAAAAGGTGTTGCAGGTCATCAAAACACCTCAGTACAATGACCCTGTCATAAAAGGTCCTACGGGATACCTGCGCCATAAATAATTCATAATATAAATACAACATGTCCAGGAAAACCATCAAACACAACAATGTTACAGCAGTTTTCTGCCTGTTTTTGAAACCTCTTTATGACGAGGCTCGCTGCTCTGCATTGATTGTCTCCCCGGAGGACTTCTTTCCTTCTCCTTTCTTTAACGAGCCTCTCCGCCGGCTCAACAAGTGGCAACCAATCTGTCAATCCAGAAAAAGCTCAGCCGCTTTGAACTCCCTGTCCGTCAAAATGGAAATCCAATACTCACGGGCACATCATTTGCGCTGTCAACAGACAGTGCCTGCTGACGATGGCTTGAAAATAATGTACACGGACACGCTGCCTCATTAGGAGGTGGACCGGCGTCCTGCACATGGGACATGATCAAGGGGTTTCTACAACCACAAAGGAAGTCTGGAAAGTGAGAGTTATTGTATGCGATTGTTTATATATATTTTTTAATAATGTTTTTAAGATTTCTGCCTACCACAGCTTATGAGAAACTAATCAAACATGGTCTTGCTCCCATGTACAAGTCTCCAGTGGTTATATGACCAGAAGAACAGGAGTCTACAGTCATGCTATAGGGGTACACATATTTCACAGGGGTACAAACAGGTTGAGGACCACTGCACGACCCGATCCACATTTGATTGATTTTTAAACAAATCAATCAAAGCCAAAAAGTGAAGGAGCGAATATAGAAAACTAAAATGAAACACTTGAAACTGTTTCAAACCAAATGTTCATGGACTGACCTGAGGGGGCTGATCTCATCAGTGCAGAAACACCTCAGTAAATATGTCTGTAAGTGTCTTCGCTGGAAGAGTATTCGGTCAGATGTAACAACACGGGAACTGTGAACACACCTTACAGACTCAGAAAACAAAAGGTAGGCTGGAAAACCAACGAAGAAGAGAGGGTGGAAGGAGAGGCCTTTGTTTCAAGGTCATTAAATCCTTGGAAGAATCAACATTGCAGCCACGTTCTGTTCAAGGCTGCAGAGTATAACGGTGCATATGCTGTGGTTGGAGTAATCTTATTATACTATTTTACAATCCTAATACTGGGTATAGCTGTCTAAAGGTAACGTTACCTTGCGTTTGGCGGTGAGCTGCTCCTTGTAGCGGTCGGAGGAGTCTCCGGGGATTTCGCTGGCCCAGAGAGTCAATCCCACCACCAGGTAAGCACAGCCCATCACCAGCAGAGGAAGGAAATAGATCAGGATGGCCACGCACACATAGTACCTACAACAAGACATAAACCCTGTATCATAAATAAATCATATACTTATGTTCTGACTGGCAGTACAGATAGACTCAAGTTGAGCCTGTAGAAAAGGAACCAACAAGAACCGTGGATATAGTCCTAAAATGACTATTGAATATAACGTTACCCGACATTGCCCGATACCGGATATCGACCCTTTACCAGTGTGTAATAAACAAAAACAACATTTAAAAAAAGATTACATTTGAACCCATCATGATGGTTTTAGTTTAAAATGTCTCTTTGTCTTTTTTTGATTAATAGAGCTTGAACGCATCTTAATGCAACGTTAGCTTTTAGTTCTGATATTTAGCCAAACAGGTAACGTGAACTAGCTGTTCACAATGTGGCATATCAAAGAGAAAATAGGATGAACTAAAGGTGCATAGTACTATGTGCAGTACAGATCAGGCTGGCTGTACGGATCGAGCAGCAAGTTAGAGAAAATGAGGTAATACGTTGTATTAATTTGACATATGTAGTGCACAGAGAGTTTCAGAGCTTTTTAGCAGCTGCATGCTCCAGAAATGATGCTAAAGAAAGCGATCAGCCTAAAATGTGCTCATTGGTCCGAAGCGCTTCTGGGAACTGCAGATAATGAGTGACCCCTTAGACACCACAAGAGGTTCTTTCATCCATCTTTAATAAACCAAATATTTGTTAAGGAGCTTTGAGAAAGGGAATGAGGAAATTGCGAATCCCAAAGATAAGTATTGAGGCCATTGATATCAGCAGACAAAAGACTCAATGACGAGGCCCGATACACTGAGAGGTTTCAATAAATGGTGTTTCATTGATGGCATGGTCTGATACACAGGTAAGCATCCCAAAAAACATTTTAGACTTTAAACAATTAAACTTTGCAATAAATCACCTCTGTGCAGATCCTCCGTCAATTGATTCAACGACAACATCTATAGCCTTTGTACTGCTTTTGTTGTTCAGCTAGTCAATGTACATTCTTATAAACACTTCATGTACACTGCACATACTTTGCATTATTGCATTTCTTTATTGTTTAATTTCCTAAATGAATAAGCTCTGCCTTTTTTTCTATATATTTAGTGTTTTTCATTGTCTTCTATATTTTACTTGCTGTGACAAACTAATATCCCCTTGTAGATGGATAAAGTATCTTTCTTCCTACCTACCTACTACTTACTACCTACCTCCTACCTACTACCTTCTACCTACCTACCTACCTACCTACCTACCTACCTACCTACCTACCTACCTTCTACCTACCTACCTACCTACCTACCTACCTACCTACCTACCTACCTACCTACCTACCTACCTACCTACCTACCTACCTACCTACCTACCTACCTACCTACCTACCTACCTACCTTCTTTTCTTCCTACCCTACCTACCTACCTTCCTTCCTTCTTTCCTTCCTTCCTTTTGCCAGAAGAAAGATGAATAGTTTCGCTTCGTGACATGATTAAAGATGCGAGGGGCATCAGTTTTCATTATGACAGTTTCAGTATTTTGCTAATGATTCGGTAATCGAAGACAGACGCACCGTTTGATCTTGTTAAATCCTTGCCGTGTGTGTGTGTATTAATGCCTGTTTAAATGTGACAAATTGTGTTATATCTCTCTGGGCCGTGTGGAGCGGGTGTTTATATCGTATTTAATCGAGTTCAGAAGAGGAAGACCCCTGACTCCAGAGGGACTATCAGTCCTCAACCTCTGTGACCACTGCAGATGAGACTCGGTGGCTATTTTCTATGCAATTAAGTACAATTATGTAAATTCCGCTAAATACCCTGAAACACGGGAGTGCAAATAACCACACACTGAGAAACGTACAAATACACTGCAAAGTAGATGTATTTCAGTAAACATAGTGAGATAGATAAAATCGGAGCCTTGAGCGCTTCGTCGGGTTTTACAGACACTTTTAAAATAAATCATTCAATGCAGCAAAAGCTAAAATAAGCAGAGGAGGTGACAATATTTTGGGATTACCATCTGTTTGTGCTAGTGAAATCAACAAAATATACCTTTTTAATCCCGCTTTGTGGGAAAAAAGTCTTGTTTTTAAGTTCGCCTGCACTAAACACAATCTTTTCCTCTTTCATCCAAATCCAATTATCCCGATTGGATTGCCGTGACAGCAGGTGGATATAAAAGCAGAACATCAATGAAGTCAATTGACTTAAGTGCTTATTACATTAAATATATTGTCTAGTGCTCTACAGTCAAAGTCTTCCACGCCGTATACCTCTCTTCTTTGTAGAATGAGTCCTCTTATTCTGCTTCGCTGTACATGAATGTAAACAAAGTCTAATCGCTTCCAATCAATCAAACACCTTTTGGAGTCAACAAAAGCTTTTCCAGGGTCAAACACCTGATCATAGCAGTGATTTCTGTACCTAAACACCTGAATCCAGGATATTAATACAGCACAATGTATGCACAGAGAATAATAAAATCATTTCTGGGTATTTTCAACACTATAGTTGGTTCTTAAATATAATGTATTCTACGTTCTGCATGCAAATTGATGTAAAATCGTCTTCTCTGCTCAAAAATGACTCGTAACAAATGCTAAATAATGGGGAGACTTTACCGTAGAGTTACATTCAACACAAACAGCATCAGTTTAGCAGGATCAGCCGTAGTCGTTGCTAACGTTTGGTGTCGTGCACCTTGAACGCTTGGTGGTCAGAAGATGGAAACTATTCAAAGTCTGACATGCGAATTGAAACGCAGCATAACAACAATAATAATAACGAGAGATGTAACAGCCTGTTCACACCCACACAGTCTAGAGAAGAGGACTAATCAAGGAAGCGAAGGGAAAACACACCTGTGTGGATGAACCAGGCTACAGATGATTGCACATGCAACATACATGTACTCTACTGATTCCACAGTTAGTACACAGGAAATCAAGAAAACCGAAAATTATACGACAAATGCACCTCAACTAAATATTCCATGCACTTATATGCATATACACTTTATTGTATTTTTATTTGTATATTATATTCTAGTGTTCAACTGTAAATATTCATTCATTCATCCATTCATGCATTCCCATGTATTGCACTCTGTTTACTGTTAAATGTTTAATGTTAAATGTTATGCACCTTCCGCCAGGAGAATTCTTTGAATGTGAAAACAAACATGGCAATAAATGGTTCTGATTCTGATCTTCATGTTTTTCTTGAACACAAGCATTCTCACCCTCATCTGCAATTAGCTTGTTTCCCAGCTCCGTCTCCTTTGTGCATTGAACTGTAAGACAATACTGCACATTTTTAACTTGTCACATATTTCATGCGTATGTAATTGGTTGTGCATGTGAGCTATCTGGAAGCTCAATAGAAAGAGTCATCGTTCATGTTATCACACCTTCTTTTTTCATCGTCTCTCTCTTCACATGAGTGGAGAAGAGAAACGCAGTCAAATCTAATCTCGTCTTTAATTAAAGACGTCAAGCACCGGCAACATGTAACACTTGTGTTGCCTTTACGGCATTTTAATTTAATTAATAGTTGTTTATTTAAAGATATAGTTATTAGCAAATCATTTTCTTGTTTCTCACCGTTGTGTCATGCTATGACGTCACTTCCGGTGTAGTCACTTCCGGTGTAGTCACTTCCTGTTCCGTTTAGTCACTTCCTGTTCTGGTCACATGGTGTCTGACCACAGTGCTTCAGGTTGAGCAAACATTTGTCCGTGGACCGCATGCTCCACGTGGAACCATCCTAAAGCAACGCCGTGAGTTATATCCTGTATAAATATGAAATGTATATCTGTATACAAATTTTTCTACTCTGTGAAATGTAATATTTAAGAATATGTACTGAATATGCACAGCATGATTGAAAGAAACGAGTACAGTAAACGTTGAAATGTATAAGACTCTGTCTTGATTGATTGCGGCGGTTTAACTCAGCGTTTAGGCCGAGTTTCAACACTATTTAAAGTATTAACTAAAGCCGACACACACACACACACACACACACAGCAGGTCGCACAAGGAGCTGATAACATTTTCCAAAAAGGCTGAGGAGAATCAATCCAGAGAAAAGGAAAGCTGCCGCCAGCTAATTACTAGCAGACACGGTGGGGTCCGCATGCACACCAGTGACCGGTGGAGTAATGAGCTTCTAGGAAAACTAGATGTGTGTGTCGGTGCGTTTGAGTGTGTTCCTCAAGAGTTCAGGATAGACAACATACTGTGCGTCACGTCTGTTATTTGCTGAACACAAGCTCCATTTCTTGGAAATGTTGAAGAAACCGGATTCAATTTATCCTTCACTGGATTTGTTTGTCAGAGACGTGTGAAATTGAAACAGTTGTTTGTCAACGGAGAAGTGGAGGGTTTGTTTATATATATCTTGCAAAAACTAAAGAGAACGCAATATTTCTCCAAACTGGGACAGAAAAAGAAAAGACATCAGTGCCTCCTCACTACTGCATGAGTGTTATTTCTCAGCTCGCAGGTGTCTAATGCTTTTCTGAAGCCACGAGCTAAGCTACTTTATTTCTTTGAAAAGTGTGACTTTCCAGAATCAGGCTGCAGGTAAAGAGAGATTTCCTCATTCCTGAACAACAGGATTGGTCCCAAAACAACATACGAGACCATTTTAAACATGTAATTAAGTTTGGGTTAACATAAGTACGTTTGTTACGGACCAATGCGTTCGTGACTTGATTAAATTTCTTCTGCAAACTGAAATGATTCCCCAACATAAAATAAGTCAACGTGATGACGTTTGGTGTCACACGGGACATGAACAGCTTCCTACTGGGTGAAAGTCCTGTTGGTTTGGCCCACTCATCCACTCCAACCTGCTCCCTACATGGACTTAGTCGCTCTTTATTCTTCATCGCCTGCTCTCGTCTTCATCTGCGGCCACTAGAGGTTAACACTGATCACATGACTAATATGAGACCATGACAACTCAGTCCACATCAACATGCAATGTCCTTTAAGAAAAAAGATGAAACTCAAATTTTGTTTCAAAAAATAATAATAGTTTAATTAGTGTCAGTGCTCAGTACTGACAGTTTAATATAATATATAAATATGACTTAATTAATATATTAATATTAATATTTGCTGATGGGTTGGGTCAGAGTTGCTGACTAACGTATGTTGAGTTCGGGGGATTTGCTCTCACAACTGGACTGACCTGCGTCACACCTGAGCAAAGTCAGGAGGACTCGGAGTATCAAAGCTTTATTATCAACCTGAGTTTTACATAATATGAGATAAAATCTTATATTTAAGCTCCCCGAATGCCCCCAGATGGGGGGCTCTTGTGTTTGACCCTCTGAGACTGAGCATACCAACATACCACTAACACATATATGGCCTTATTATCTATCTTCACAAGGGTTTTCTGTATATTATAGCTTTTTTAAATTTGAAAAATAGACCTCGTAAATGAGGAGATAATCAGGTTTTAATATGAGAAAAACCATTCGCAATTTTGGCTGAAAAATGCCTGGGGCGCATGATAAAACATTTAATGAAGAAATGACATTATGACTAAAACTACTTTTATTCTTTTTGCAGACGGACCCTAAAAATGTAAAAAAACAAATGCTGTAAATGACAGCAGATGTCCATCTACATGACATATGTACTCTTTCTGCAGAGCTCCTCCTCATTAGTCCTCCAGACAGTGAATCATGAAAGTGTAAATCATGCAGAGATAGTTGAAGGATTAATTTACAGGTCCCGCTGATTTGCATGATTAAAGTGTGTGTAGGCGGAGAGACGGTTGGCACCACATCCAACATCACATCCAACATCACAGCCTCTGCTCCGGCTCCGGTGCTTCATTAGACAACGGTGCCATGACAAAATAAATCCAGGGACTAAAATGTGTTCACAGATTGTCAAGCTTCTGTACAACTTACATGTAAATGTGCTTCATGAAAGATGAAAATAACCCAAACTTAAATATTTTAATACAAACTGCCCATAAAAACATTCCCCCTTGGAAGTTTTATTACTGAACAACAACTTATTTAATTTAACAGAAAAATAAATTTTCTTTTGTAAAAATACAAAAAAGTGATCTAAATGAATACAAAAGAAAATCTTAAAAATATGTGTATACATAAGATTCTTTCCTAAATCATCACTGGTGTTGTCAAATAGTTTCAGAAGTCACATAATTGGTTAAAAGGCGATCACGTGTGTGTTGTTAATTAATTTCACTTGATTGCATGAATGCAGCTGTGAAGTTTATCGAGGCAAAATTTGCAACAAGACAGTTTCCAAAAAGATGTAAAATTATATCCGTCATAATGCCATATTTGGCGTAATTTGCACAAATATAGCTTTAAAAATGACATTTCCTGGAGTGAAGAGTTTCCAGCTTGACGTTCAGTGGTATTTTTGTGTTGACAAGTTTAAAACACATTAAATCTATTTTAATAAAATTTTTCTATGGTAATAAAAGTTGAAAAACTATATAAAATAAATTGCATAGGCAGCGCACACTTTATTCTCTTCTTTCAGCGTGTAACAAAATCAGTCCACGTTCAATCCACATTAGTTTATGCTGATTATATTCCAGTCTTAATATGGTTTGATATCTTTCACAGTTTCCCGTGTGTTTTTCATCTGGCGTTAGAGGTTGCTGGTTTATTTCAGCTGCAGAGAAACACTAATGGTGTGTTCACACCGAACGCGACGCGAAATTCGAGTGGGTTTACTCGCTCGACTTTATGTGGTTAATTTCCGTCAACGCAAATTCGCTTTAACGCGGGCGGGGCTTATCTCCGTGGCTTATCTCCGTAAAAACAGTACCGTTTCCGCCATCCACCATTAAACTAACCACTAGTTCTGCTTTAACCTTCTTGTGGAAGTCCCTCTAATGTCGGACCATCAAACGCCCCCGTGTCCGGGTTCATAATATCATCCGTAACCGCACAACAGCGTCTGAATGACGGCCGCTGCCAGCGCTACTTCTGGTGGATCAGCAGCCGTTTGATTCAAACCGGCAGGACGGCAGTGATGACGCGCAGAGCTTCTCAACGCTGATTGGCTTTCGCGACGCGAATTTTCGCCCGAGTTGGAAAATTTCAACTCACGCGAATTTCGCGCCAAACGCGCCGCGCCAAACGCGTCTAACGCGTCTAACGCGCCGCCCGGCGAAATTTCGCGTCTGTCGCAACCAAACGCGTCTGTGCATTGACTTTACATGTAATCTGGTCGCGCGAAAAATTTGCGTTCGGTGTGAACACACCATAATAAAACAAAGCCGCTCTCTCCTGGTTTCCCTGAGATTGAAACTATTTGTCTGGCTTCAAATGCTCACTGATGACCAATTATTGTGAAAAAAGATGGAAAATGTGTTTCTGCCAACATTTCTCAACAGACACGTTCCCAAAAGTGTTTGAGATGTTTACTGCTGCTCCCGATATCCATGAAAAGCTCCTAAAGAGAGAATAGATCTGTGCTGATACATAATGTAGTGCACTGCGTACTATTGATCTATTATGGGAGCAGGTATGTATTTTAAAGGATCAATATCGGGGTTACCGGGCAGAATCTTGATGCAGCAAGCTAATACACACTAGTGCTCTTTTTATAATGTCAATAAAATCAACAAATATTTGCATTGCCTCAATTATGTCATGTTTTATAAAACCTAAAGCTGTGACTCATATCATATGACGTCAACTTCACATACAACATACTATAATCATCCTAAAACCATGAATACATTTACGTCACATCTCGCTTCTTTCATATCTCTGATGACATAACAATCAGACAGGATGTCACAAAGTGTCACAAAGTGACAGATGTTTTTTTTTTTTTGTGTACGTCATATTGGATTGCATACTTATTATTGTTATTATTATCATTGTATACCCTACGCAGTCTAAAATGCTGAATCGGCATTTCCGATATTGGCATCGTTTTTGGAAGAACTCTCAAGCATATTAAATAAAATACATTCCGATATATAGTAAAAAATATATATAGTCATATTCACAGTTAAAAAAATGTCATGTATACTGTTTTTGTTGTTCTTATAATGCTGCATGTGAATGAGACCCATGTTGGCACTAGTAGTGGTACAAAGCACTATTTTACAAGTGGTCGTCTCTCATTGGACAGCTCAGACTTGCAAGAGTATATAGTGTATATGTAGTAGTTTATAGTAGTATATAGTACTACTGTGACCGAGCTAATCAGATGGTTCAAAGCTGTTTCTTAATTTGCTGGTTATGTGTTTGCATGTTTTCTTAATTTGCAGTGAGTTGATAGTTCAGGTTCATCGTACTTGTCACATCTTGTATGTACATACTGATGAATAAACTCGTAATTGGACTTTTAAATCCACTCAAAGCACTTTCATAATACATGTCATTCACCCATTCATACACAATATACTGTGTGTCTACGTAGAAATGGAGTAGAACCATAAAGTGGTATGAAATGGAAATAATCAATCTTAAGTACAACCACCTTGAATATGTGCTTTACTTGATTAAACTCGTCCCACCACTGTAACTGTAAAACCAGAGGAGGGCCGACACTTAGTAATAAAACACTGATCCTACTATTCTTCAAAAAGTGTTATGCACACAATCTGTGACGTTCCGAGTTTCTTCTTTTAAAACACATGAGCTGCAGGTGAAGTTTTTCCCTGTGAGACGCTCCCCTGGGCCCAGCTGACCCTCAGCCTACACTGAGGGAGACGCTAGAAGATGTGCTATGTCACCGATCTGTCATACGAGCTGAACCAGGAAACCCTTCAACAGAGGCCACACACACACACTGACAGATTATACACACAGTAACATGAGTGTGTGTGAACATGACAATGCAACAATGGGAGTGGCTGAGTTCATCAAATGAAAACATCTATTTTACAGTATATGAGCATGAAAAGGAAATGCATATCTCCATGCATAATTAGATGATGCATTATATTGTGTCTGCTTATTTAAAGATGTGTGTGTTTGCACACAGTGTGTGTGTGTGTGTGTTGGGATCAAGGCAACACTGGAGGTAACAGGACGCCTCGCCGCTCGCCGCCTTACTGGCACTGAGCTCAGGCTCATGTCGTGTGAAGCCCGATTTAGTGGAGAGATCAGAGGACAAGTGTGCTCAGACTGTGATTTCCTCTGTGTGTGTGTGTGTGTGTGTGTGTGTGTTTCCTCAGCAGTCATAGATCTTTTTCGGAGGTGTCTTTGTATTTCTTTCCTCATGAGAAGCAAATATCCTCTCAAAGATAACCCGATGAGGACGATTCTGCAGACATACACTATTTGTTAATTCTCACTTTCTATTCGGCTCTGGGGGATATTACTGTTTGCAATATAACTTGGATGAAGGTTTTATCTTAGTCAAAGGTTAAATGTTAGGAGGGAAGCACAGGTTGAAGCTAAAAAAAGAAAGCACAAATTGCGCGTCACCAAAGTCTTCTGCGAGCCGCTAGCCAAACAGTTGAGTGCTAACAGTTGAGTGCTAACAGCTGAGTGCTAACAATAGCCGTGTTTGCTGTTTACATGAATTATTATCTTTTCAGGGCCAATGCTTTGGAGGGAGGTCAATGTGGCCGACAATCTTTATGCTAGATATTAAGACTTCTGGAGCTTGTGCTTCTTTCTACTTTCACAGGGAAAGAGTTGGCAACACTGCCGTTATTTTCTAATCTAGCTAGTTTCTCAAGATTTATTAATATTATAATCATTCCTCAAACCAGTAGATGACTCTTGCACCCGGACAGGAAGCTTTAAAGTCAGCCTTCCCCTTGGTGCAACATGTCCATGTTGTTGTGTCCTTGAGCAAGACACTTAACCCTAATTGCTCACCGTTGCTGTGTCTACGGTCTACTGTATAGCATGTAAGTCGCTTTGGATAAAAGCCTCAGCTAAATGTAATGTAATACCCTACCGGCCCTCAGGGGGGCGTGTGCTCATCCTAGTCATCTTTCTTTAAAACTATCTCGGTCATTGTGTGTTCGGTAAGTACACAAGCAACAACTACCAGCCTCTATGAGTCTCAGTAATCAGTTTACATGCGGAAACGAAGTTGCTGCTGCAACCTTCAGTTCAGAAACGGGTGCAAACGTAAAGGAGGGCTGCTAAACGTCTACTCACTGCTAGAAACATGTCTCTTTGTGTCGGGGGGATGATGTCATGGGGGTGTGGCGGTGTAACAACAGTTATCTACATAACACACAATGCCATCTATTAATACCATGACACCTTGCTCACTAATTCCCCCCCGGCAGGAGACAGGCCATCCGGCAGAGTGACCGTAATACCGGCGGCGGGGCGACGCCCGGAAAGAAAGCCGCGTGGGAGCTGACCCGGGGTCAGCCTCAATCAGATGTGTCGTTTATGGATTCAACTCCTGAACTGAATCACCGCTGCTTCCTCACTCGGCTCCTGTGTGATCCCTGATTAGTTTCATTAAAAAAAAAAGAGTAACTGCAGCTGGCACCCCTTAATGAACGTTGAAATTGCTGCTGCGCTGATGATCAGACCCGTGTGTGTGTGTGTGTGTGTGTGTGTGTGTGTGTGTGTGTGTGTGTGTGTGTGTGTGTGTGTGTGTGTGTGTGTGTGTGTGTGTGTGTGTGTGTGTGTGTGTGTGTGTGTGTGTGTGTGTGTGTGTGTGTGTGTGTGTGTGTGTGTGTGTGTGTGTGTGTGTGTGTGTTACGAAAAGACAAATGAAAGAAATTGGAGTTACCCGGGTGGCGCAAAGTGGATGAATCACTGTCAGGCGTGCTGCATTCATGCCGTGTTTCAGGAGTGTGTGTCAGTCTGTGCAAAGGGAAGATTAACACCAGCGTTCGCACAACCATACATTTCCTCACATTCTCTTTGATCGTGGATCACGGGGTGAGGGGAGATGGAGGAGGTGGGCTTTGGCAGTGGTGACAGCTTTGCTATGTAAAATAAAAGTTTAAATGATTTAAGCTGGTCAGTCACACGTGTGACATGCTTTTGGCTTTAGTTCTATTTTAGCAGCCCAAAGAAATATGATATCTGGAGGAAAGGTGACCAGTCGACCCTGACTGTCAGACCACGTAGAGCTGGTAAACCCTTCTCAGTGCATGTGTTGAGCTCCACTAACTCGCTGCATCGTAATTCAAATGGCTTCCCATCAAACCTCTATGGCATTTCAAGTTTACAATGCAATGCAAAGAGTCCTCAAAGAGGCTCATGGGAGATGAGTACTTCAGGGGCTTCCCCCTCACTGAGGGTCAGGCGGCAGCGCAGGGCATAACGTGTGAATAACACAGATTTAGCTCTGCAGAGCAGAGTTCACTGACCTGAACTTCTGTTGGAGGTTTTGGGCCAATCAAAAAGAAGGGATGGGCATCGGGAAAATACGAGGTTGGATGAAAAACAAAGACGAGAGCTATGAATATCTAATAATGCTGAATCTGATCTCTGAACTATTTACATCTTGCACTGGCACCAGAAGACATTGTGCCGTCACAAAGCACCTACCTGTCATCACAGCTCGTAAAACAACGCGTTGCTTCTTTCTTTGCTTTTCCCAGCAGGCGGTTGTCAGGGTGCTCACTGGTGTGATGGTGGCTCAATTGTGACCGATTGTCTAAATGTTGTTTAACTTAAAAATCCTCCCCCAACTGGATGTTTGGGCTGTGCAGAATAATATATGTGCAGCATGTGAAACTACGGTTGTTTTTCATCCATCTGCAGAAGGAGAACAGTTTCTAAACTGTAAACTAAGAGATAAATGAAGCTATTGAATACACAGAAGCAGAGCAGACTTTGACCCTGCATGCCTCTAAAACAGAGAAGCCTCAGGAGTGAAATCCCCTCTCCGTCCGTTCCAATTAGAAATGTGCACTCTGTGCAGCCCTCTGGCTGAGCTCGCTAAAGCTGCAGCAATTGAAAAGAATAACCATATCAGGTACCCGAGGAGCTACTGGATCGTTCATTGATGGAATCAGGGGAAAATGCAGTGCTGGCTTTTAGAACATCGTGGAATCGATAATACAAGTAAACATTCCTGCAAAACTGACCTTGAACTGTTGAGGTTTGGTAAACCGCCAGCTTTCTGCTCAGTCGGCTCTTTTTACGGAAACCTGGTTAAGTTTTGGAGACGAGGCTTTTGTGTTGAATGCTGTCTGACTTGAGTTTTACAGAGTAAAAGCCATGGACACACGTTAGTGAGTTAAGATGAGTGTGAAAAGATGAATAAAGTGGGAATCACAGCTCTCAGCTTTGACCTATTGGCAAATATGTATAAAGAACTGAATAGAAGAGGAATTAAATGTATGTCTAATGACTAACGTCTCAGATTGAAACTTTTCTGATAAAAGCTTCCAATTTTAAGTCCTTAAAATTGCTTTTTAAAACCCCTTTACCCAAAATATATTCTATTTCTGATTGATTTATCCTCTTATTGTTTGCTTTGAGGAGCACCTGGACGTCTTCGTCGTCGAGTAGAATTACACAAATTGAAACCGAATGGTGGAGAGGCTGCGCGTCACCATAATTGTTCTTTCATCCCGTCCAACTCCACTTGTTTGCCTTTCCGTGGAGGCAGAGCACGAGTCCCCTGTGATGTGCTTTCAATTTATTCACCACAAAAGCACAAAGGCCTCCGTGCTTCCTCGACGCGCTCTCTCATTTACACTTAATACAAACAACATCCTCCCACATTCGCCGTCAATTCAAAAGTAATTAATGGTGCTTGTTGACTACGTGAATAGCGGCTCCGCGGAGGCACTCACATCTTTCTGAAGTCGCACAGAGTGTATTCGGGCCAGTCGATGTAGCACACCACCCGGCCGGGGAGCTGGTCCGTGTTGGAGTAGTAGTACTGAGGGAAGGCCAGCAGCAGAGCCAGCACCCAGATCACCGCCACCACCACCTTGGTCTCTGTGGAGGACATGCGCTGCTGCAGGGGGTGGATGATGGCCATGTACCTGCAGGGGAGAAGATACAGGGATGCTGAGCAACACCTGGGCCTCTTTCACCGGGTCGGATTCAATACGTCCCCACCGGCTAAAGCATGAAGCGGTTCGGATGATCACTTCATTTACTGGATGATTGAGGCGCACTTCAATGCTTGGCTTTGAAAGTAATATGCTGAAATTATAAAATACATTAAAAGCCATCAGGAATCAGAATGTGGACGGATGAATAAAGCAATAGTTTGACATTTTGGGAAATACGCTTATTAGCTGGTTAGCTTAGCCTAGCAGAAAGACTAGCTTAGCCTAGCGTAGAAAGACTAGCTTAGCGTAGAAAGACTAGCTTAGCGTAGCGTAGAAATACTATCTTAGCTTAGAAAAACTAGCTTAGCTTAGCGTAGAAAGACTAGCTTAGCTTAGCGTAGAAAGACCAGCTTAGCTTAGCGTAGAAAGACCAGCTTAGCTTAGTGTAGAAAGACCAGCTTAGCTTAGCGTAGAAAGACTAGCTTAGTTTAGCGTAGAAAGACTAGCTTAGCCTAGCGTAGAAAGCCTAGCTTAGTTTAGCGTAGAAAGACTAGCTTAGCTTAGCGTAGAAAGACCAGCTTAGCTTAGTGTAGAGAAACTAGCTTAGCCTAGCAGAAAGACTAGCGGCAGGGAAAGGCAGCTCAAGAAACATTGCACCCGACCAAGAAATAGTCCCACAAATAACTGGATATTACGCTGTGGTTTTTGTATGGATTAAATAAATAAGATGCACATTCAGATACACATTGGTTTTGCTACCTTTGGACAGAGCCGCCTCTCTTTTGTGCTAAACTAATCTGAGTGACTGCTGTCGGTATTGTTGTATTTGTCGCATATGAAAGTGGTTTCGTCCTCATCTAACTCTCAGCTGTACATATTTACAAAACATTTGATCCATATGGATTTAACACACATTGGATTTAACACTTTACTCTACGGTTAAAGTTATTTAATGATGGTTGATGGTGTTCATTATGGGTGAACAATTCTAAGATGATGCTGCAGGACCTCATCTGACCTTAATTCAAAATGCATAACCTTCTGAAGATCAGACTTAAACCAAAAAATCCCCAAAACAAGCAGTGAGGCTTTCTGCAGTGCCGTCCTGGATAAGTGAGACCAGAGAGGATACCAAGTGTCTGCTCGTGACTCAGAGCCCTCAGGCCCTCGTTGACTGCAAAGGATTTGACACCAAATATTAAACGTGATGACTTATTTAAATTCATAATTACTAATGCAATCACTCTAAGTCTCCTAAAATGCAGTGACTTTACATTTGACTTGTAAAACAACATTTAAATGAATGCTAATTACCAGACACTTTATTGTCACATTGTAAATTACTACAGTACACAAAATGTATATTACGGTCCTCGTAATAAGGCCCTTATGAGAGGTTTAATAATATATGTTGAGTTTACTATGCTTTTTGCAGCTGCCAGCTCTAAAGCAACCACAATGCCTTAATAAAGGATAAATAATAAAGGTGTAAATAATTGCTCAGAAATCTATTAAACTACAAACCGAAGCGGCTCGTCGCAAAACATCTCTATCCAAATAAATGAGCTTTGTATGTAGTTGTGTTGTATTTTCCAGCTGAAGGCAGACTGGAGGAGAGTCTCACAGATGGAGAACTCATTGTTAATTGTGTGATCACAAGTTATTTATGAAGTTATAAATGAAGGCAAAGTGTGAAAAATGCTAAAAAGTGATGAAGTGAAAATAGAGTTCTTGAAGGGTACCTCACACTGAAACACAACCTGCAGGACAAACGCACACTCGCCCACTCGGCTACGTCCGAAACATTTGAAGCAATCAAACAACACGGAAAGCTTCGATTTGTAAAAGGTCACCTGGTGCGAGATCCATTTTCTTTTTTTTGTTTTTTGCTGAGTTACATTACAAAGAATGTTATGAAGTAAACTTTTACACACATGATTAGCGTCTGTTTTAGTAATCACGTGACATTTTCATAAGCAGGCTCCAAGTCAGAGAGCCGAGAAACAGAATCCATTTCCTCAGTAAGAATAAAAATAATAAAGGGAGGAGAAGATTAAAATGCATTGCCTCTGTTTTTTATTAATCCTCTGCATAGATTTTTGACTAAACTTCATTTCAGATGTGCTTCTATTGATTTACTTTCAAATAAATCCCTTAAACATGGCTTGTTTGTCCTAATTACTTAATAACCTGTCAGCTGTATTTAAGTAAAGTGCAAATTTAATTGAATTTCTCGGTGATGCATATATTAATCATCCACTTCGTGTGTTAAATGCTGGCCTGTGTTCAGTCTGGAAGCATGCACAGGCCTGCATTTACAAAATATTAACGTCTGTTCTAATTTTTTTGGACCCCCTTTTAAGCAAAGCTCTTCAGTGAAATGTCGGGTCTAATTAAAGGCTTAATTCCACTAACAACCCAAATGAATCTGCTAAATGGACGTCAACTTCTCCCTCTAATTACATCAGAGACAAGGAGGAGGCCTTTGAAATCAAACGCTCCCGGCGGTCGGCTGGAGACGGGCGATCGCAGCCTCGGCTTTACTTTGGCTCTGAGTCACGTGGACGTCGGAGTCAAACGCACACCTGCAGAGGACAATGCTCTGCTCGCTCCACCGCTCAAATCATCATCATCATCATCATCATCACCCATGGATTGCAAGCTAGAGAAAGGCTTACTTTTTTAAATGATGAAAGAAGCGGCTAACGGGCGACAGCGTGATGCGCTAACAATTAATACACTGCACTTGACAAGAGCTGAAAGATAATGCTGTCTCGAGACCTCTTTTCATCCCAAACCTTCGAGCTCACCAGCTTTCTGATCGACGTCTTCCCCGCACGTTCAAACCCCGAAGCCAATTATCGTTCAATTTCAATGCGTTTCAGTTCAAGCTGTTTTTCTGCCACCAAATAATCTATAGCTCCTCCAGCGTGACTCAATAGGAGCGCTCCTTTTTTTATTCATGAAAAAGAGCAGTCTCAGCATTCTAATGCATCCCTGCATCCTGGATAAATGCAGGAGGAAAATGCCTGGATGGATTCGAATGCCCCGACGTGTTTTCCTGAAGAGAGCTCTGCTCGCCTTTTTGTTTAACATCTTGGAAAGCACACCATTTTAAAGACTTTGCACTCCGAGTGTTTGTCTGTGGGCCGAATCTGATTCCTCTCGAGATAATACCTTCTCGCTAGGTGGCCGGCTGCATGGGCAGCTGGTGTTGGGTTGCATGGGTGACACACACCCGATTATCCACAAATAGCACCTACACGTCCGTGGCCAGGCAACAGCTCGACGTAAACACCGCGAGGCTGCAACACCGTTGTTCTGAAGAAACTGACAGGATTTAGATGGAAGCAGCTGAAACGACGGAGGAAATTGACTGCCTTCAATCCTGCCAGTGATTCTTTTGGCTTTTTTTTTTTTCTTTACAAATTGCATTTGAAAGTAGGCTGTTGTAATTTGCTTCATCTGGATTATTGGCCTCTCAAGGGGTTGTTGTTTTACAGAAGGTTACGTAAAACTTCCATCAAAGGGTGAAGGTGGCAGAGCAGTGTGTGTGTGTGTTAGGTAATTTAAAGGATTGTCGCTGTTTTCATTATTGTCTACATGCAAACACATGAATCTTTCAGCCTCCTCAATCACAACAACCAGCAGACCCCGAGTCTCGTGCCAAACTAATATCCACCTTCATCCCCTCTTCCACGGTTCAGTGTGTAGCCTGTGTGTGTGTGTATGCCCACAAAATGCTAAGCAGTGTGTGTCCACTGAGGCAGAAGATGAGCTTGCTTGTTGAGGTTGGCCTAATCTAGAAAATCCGATCCTCACAGAATTTAGGAAACGTGCGTCAAACTGACAACAGCAAAACCAAATAGAGAAATCACGAACACAGACACACTGGAAAGCTATAAACACAACGCCGAAAGCATACCACGGGAATTAGTACTTGATGAACTGAGGATGACATTTCTTTTTATGTTTTTGTTTTTCAAGTTCCACTATTCTGATTTTATGACCAGATATTATGTGTATGTTAAGTGGTAAGTAGTTTTTTCTTTGAGCTTTTAGGTCTATGAGCAACATATGCACTAAGGACAAGATTGTGGTTTGGTTTGAGCATTCAGGGCCACCGTACTTATGACTTATTTTTTACAAAACAATTAAAACAACAAATAGGAATACCAAATGAATGATGACAAAATCCACCAGCCGGCCAAGTGCCCTCGAGCAGGGCCCTAACAGCGTTGAAGCCATTTGTCGAGCTCCAATCGGAGTTGATTTTTCAGTGACAGGAGATGACAAGTGTTGATTGGAGTGTTGTTTATTCCCAGAGAGGTGACATAGCTCCGAGGCAGCTGTTCAAAAATGATCTAAATGTGTGACACCGACTCTGATGGACGTGGATTCACAGAAGCCGTCTTTCAAAAATCATCAGATCTGCGATTAACGGTGGGAATCTTTGATGTGTTCCTGCTAACAAGGTGTGTGTGTGTGTGTGTGTGTGTGTGTGTGTGTGTGTGTGTGTGTGTGTGTGTGTGTGTGTGTGTGTGTGTGTGTGTGTGTGTGTGTGTGTGTGTGTGTGTGTGTGTGTGTGTGTGTGTGTGTGTGTGTGTGTGTGTGTGTGTGTGTGTGTGTGTGTGTGTGTGTGTGTGTGTGTGTGTGTGTGTGTGTGTGTGTGTGTGTGTGTGTGTGTGTGTGTGTGTGTGTGTGTGTGTGTGTGTGTGTGTGTGTGTGTGTGTGTGTGTGTGTGTGTGTGTGTGTGGTGACCCGAGCAGCAATAAAACAAGACAGTAGACACAACGTAGTTCATGTTACATAATTACATGTTGTCATCGAGCATAATCAAACCTGTGGCTTCATTGTGCATGCCCCTCAATATTTGTGCCCACAGCCTGTGTAAGTTCTTGTAAAGTGTGAAATATGATCAGCATTGAGATGAACTGACATCCACGGCCTCCGGAAGACGCGTCCCGCTGACTTCCGTGATCCCCCGACTTTAACCTTAGAGCGCCACAAGGACGTTCACAGTTATTGTAATCCATCTGTCTCTTCAGCACCATGGACAGCGCCGTGGATTCATCGTGGTCTGGAGGCCGCTTCGGGCCCAGCTGCACCAAGACGAGGCTATTGGTATTTCAGAGCCATAGATTCAAACTTTCACAAACCTCAGTCAAATAAAGAATCGCTGAGTCAGGTTGACTCTCTGCACTCTCTCTGCTTCTATGGGATGGAGAAGGGGAGGTGGCAGGTTGACAAGGTTGAGGCATTTTTGGTCATTTTTGCCATCATCCCCCATGAAATTGCTTAATTATATCTGCAAATTTAATATTGCCATTGTAAAAGTGGTTATTGTGAGTATGGTAGCATGTCGGTGAAGCATTTGGCAAACAGCTCTGCTGTAATCTTTCTGCAGTTAGGATTTCTATGAGCTTTTGCATCCCTTAATAAAAGGAACAATCCAATTATATCCGTACACTTATATTGTCCAACAACAGGGAAGCTTTGAGTCCTAAGCAAGACGCAAACTTTGTTACTTATCTCAACTTTGACAAAAGCCGTTCTTACCTTTTTAACAATAAAAGCCAGAAATATACAGTACAAGGCATCAAATAAATAAATAAAATAGTTTGCAGAAGCTTTGGCTATGCAACAATTTACCTCAGACCGCCTGCCAGGCAATGCTCTGGGTTAAATCTTTTCTAACCTTTTATTGAAAACGTGTTTTCACTCACAATTGCACCCCGGGAGCAACTCGGGGTTCAATGTCTCGCTCAAGGTCACTTGGACCTGCAAACAGGAGGAGCCTGGCAACCTGGCAACCTGGGGATCAAAGGACTCCACCCACTGAGCTGCATGTGTCCCACAGTCCTTTTGTGGAGGAAACCTCCCATTGTTCCCACTTTTCATGCACCGATAACGAGAAAGGGAAAGGTGGGCAGAATACCTTCCCGTGGTGATCCCTCAAGGGGGGGAAAGACATTGAAGGGAGTGGAGGAAGTGGAAATTGGAAGAGGAAGGTGAGAGGAGGCCGCCGTGAGCTGAGCAGTGATGCTGCAGCGCATTGTGCTCGGGACTCAGATGAAGGGGCAATGGAATGGTCATTCACGGCATAATGCCAGGTGACAAAGGCAGGCAAGAGTTACATAAACACAGCTGACATCTCACCAACATGGCAGCACACACAGTGAATTACTGTTTCATGTTTTACTTCATGCCCTGTGTTACGTAGTGTTGTGACGACGCGGCTCCGGCCTCCTCGGGGTTACTACGGATCCTTGAAACGACTTAAATTAGATTTTATTATTATTCCCCACAGGATTCGCTAGTTGTTAGATTAGAGATGGTTTCTTCAGACGCCTTTTCTCTTCGCTAACGGCTGCGGTAATGAATGTAGGTCTCTGTAGATGCTCGTGACGCTCAGAGACTTGCCATACAAGCGTCACTTTGCTCCGGGCGGCCGTGTTTTACATGCAGATGCACTGGATTGGAAATCAGGAATACCGACTCAGAATTACCGACTTGCAATGGATTGCTTCTGTCCATCCGAGGAGAGGGATCCTCTCATGAAGGTTTCTTCCCTTTTCTTTCCCTGTAAAAGGGTTTTCACTATTTTTTGGGGGAGTTTTTCCTGATCCGATGTGAGGTCCCGGACAGGGATGTCATATGTGTACAGATTGTAAAGCCCTCAGAGGAAAATTTGTATTTGTAATTTTGGGATCTTGACCCGGCCGGCCTGGGAGAAGCCGGTCCAGCGCGGTCCAGCCTCAAACGATCCTCGTTCAACGCATTAACTCCTCAGCGGCGTGGAGGGCGGCGGGTAACAGCTCGGACATCAGAGAGGCGGGAAGTGGTCGCAAAGCGGCAGGTTGCGAATGAGAAACATTCCTATTTCTCTAAACAACTCCCACCGAAGTGCCCTTAAACCCCCCGAGCACTTATCGTCTGTCAGACTCTGACAATCTCTGCAAAAAGGGTTTTTCCAAGAATGCTTTTCAGCAGCAACTTTCGGGTTGCCAGGTTGTGCCGGCTTCATCATACTTTGCCTGTCTGGCTGTTTAATTCATCAAGTAAAGCCTCCAGTGGAACGCTTGACCTCCCATTGTGTGTACGACAGAGTTTGATGTGTTATTATTTTTACTAGCTGGTATAAATGGAGGTTTAAGGTTTGGGGATAATTTTTCTCTGCTGCTTTCTTTATCCATGATTGTCAGTTTAATTTGTGCTTTCTGTTATGCAGAAAACATGTGAGTAGAATTAAGCACATGTCAGTTGTATGAGGTACAATCATCTTTGCTTTTATGTTGACTGAAAAAAAATGGATCTTTTGTCATTCTTTTTTTGGGGTCACTTTTCAATATATATATATTTTTTTTAAAGTCTTCTTAATGACCACAAACGTCCCAATCTCCCTTGTGTTTTATCCTCGATGGCTTTTCATACTTCAGGTCAACGAATACAAAGTGTTCAACGGCTGCAAGACTAATTGAACTGCCAGATATTCCTCACTGTATCCTTAAATATGAAGTTCCAATATACAACTAAACTGGAAAGGTATTTTTTCCCTCCGATTACACACTTTTAAAACATGGTTTTAACTTATGTAAATTGAAACGGCATTGACTGAAGGTGATCGCAAAATATAAAAAAATCTATAGAAATAGATTTAGCTATTCAATAAGGATTTTGTGACTTCAACATCCACATTAATACAAACAGAAATGTCATATTTGCATCCAGTTTTCATCCATTTGAGGTTGAACTGACGCTTTATTAATGACCTCATCTTTTGGTGCCCTTCTCTTCTGCAATGATGAACAAGTCCTAATAATCACATGAAACCAGCATATTTATGCATTTCCTTTTGCTGATTTTCTCAAGTTTCTCCATTCACTTTTAAACAGCCTGTAGTTGTGTGTCCGCTTGAAGAGAAAAGAGGCTGAAAGCATCCAGAAGTAATCAAACATCCACTAACGATGATGATTTAGCTTTTATGGGGCTTAAAAGTAGCTGATTGTGAAACAACTCCGTCTCCGTCTCTCAACTCGTACTCCACTCTCACATCTGAAGTTGCTAATCAGACTGTTGACAATGAAGAGGAAGACTTTGCCCACAGTTATGGCCACTGCCCTTAGTGGCTAAATCATCGTCAGACCGAAAGCAGATGGGGTCCAAGATCACAATCACTGTAATACTTATATGGATATGATCATCATTAAAGATGTTTTAGTTTTTTCATCCATTGTAGTATTTCCCCCCACTCCATTTATCAGGGATTTTAAACAAGCACTGCCAATCCCAGCAAACAGAACAGAGGATAATTATATGTCAGAGTGGCTGTTCTACTGCAAATGAACAAACCCAGTGTTTGTGTTCAATAACAAACCTGCTACTTCCCCGTCGCCGACGTTAATAATTAACGTGGACTTTTCTGTAGCAACGTGAAGGATGAAGTTTTCCAATCTGTTTTGATAATCATAAACCAGCCAAAGTGTGGCAAGCACTGACTCGTCTTTTATAAATATTCAGTGAACGCCAATCAAATAAATCTCACGGTCATCTATGGCCACCTAATGGTTACGCATGATAATAAGGTAGGGAATGGCATTCAGCTCGCCGGACATATGGATATATGAAGAATAATAAAGATTGTTCACAGGTCAAGGCTCTCTGACTGAAGTGTGACTGGAGGAAAGCTCCCCTGTGGTTGTGACTCAGCATCAGCACCATGATTGCGCTGGTGATCTGAGGGGTTGTGCGGCGTTCTCGCACCACACAACACAACACACAGATCGCCGGTTCTGATTCCAGCTTCATCAGCCCTGATGAGACGCTGAAGAGTTTCTCGTCTAGCTCTTCAGCTCTCACGGGAAGTAATAACCGCGAGTGAAGGGTCACGGGGGGAGAATCTTTGTTTTTAATTTAGATTTCCTTCAAAAGGCCAGAAAAAAACTCTGATGGTGTCAGTGTGAATTATAAGCTCCTCTGGTTTTTAATAACACGGTTATGCAGCATGGACATGGGTCAGAGGGTCAGTGGAAAGTATCCTGATTTCTACATCCACTGAATGGCAAATTTCCCTGAATGTGGCCTGTCGCCATCTGAATCTGCTTCTCTTGCTCTAAAAGTTTGACTTAATATTTTAGAAAGTCAAGTTTATGGCTTTCTTGCTGAAAGAGAGATATATGGAAGCATTACAGGGCCATTATCACCGAAGATGTAGAGGTATAAAACACACCTGCAGGCGGGATGTTCACAGCTTTATGTAAAGGAAACAATAGGAACAGCATCCGTATGTGTCACACGGATACATTAACACACACACACACACACACACACACACACACACAGTGAATAAAGACTAGAGGTACACAAGCACACATTTGAAATAAAACAGCATTCATGGGCACAGATGTACGGGTGCAGACACATACAACGAATACACACAACCACAGACAAAGATGCATGCACACGCACAAACACATGAAAATGCACCAGCTCACTGTTTCTAAAGGGAAACTATTAACTATGAATTACAAAATGATTAAAACCGCTCAGTAAAAGAGTCATTGTCAACACAATGTACTTAACTTCTGCTCGAGGTGGAGCTTTTTAATCGTATTTTAATTGATACATTTTGTCAGTCAAATCTAAATCTTCAACATAACCAATAGCATTTCTCAGTCTAGTGAATGTAGTTGGAGCATCGACATGGATGTGTGAAGCAACATGTCACGGCAGATGCATTAGTCGGGCATCCAGCCTGTTCTGAACAAGCAGACTCTGCTCTCGTCTTTTTAAAATCAAACTTAATGCCACCAAAACTCTGCGTATTAGTATTTTTTTATACTATTGTAAAAGCTGTTTTCACAAAAAACCTTACACTACACAAAGTAACGTTGAATTAAACCGCTATTTGCCACACTGCTACATCAAAGAAATAATGAAAAAAATGGCGTACAGCCCTTCGCAGGATGGAGTGACTTTTCATTTTCTCTCCATTTCTCAACCCAACAGAGGGAATCCATCCTCGAGGAGGTGGAGGGTTCATGACCACCAGCCACATGAGATGTCCCTCGTGAATGTGGAATATAATGAGCATATCTGCAGAAACCTCAAGGCTGGATCAGATATACAATACAAATGTGTTGCAAGAGAGCAGACACAACACCTGAGATGATGGCAGACAAAAAAAAGCCTGTTGAATAATGTTGCAGCATTTCTGATACATTTCTATGACATAAGTTAGGCTAATGTAAGGTTGCACAATCCATGGCCTTATTCATGTTGTAATGGGATGTTGGTTTAAAAAAAACATAAATAAAAGATAGATTTAATGCTACCTGTTGAGACCAGTTGTGAGATCTGTGTTGAGCTGCATGCTGGGAAAGAGCAATCTATTAATTAGTCTTAGTGCACTT
This sequence comes from Cottus gobio, assembly GCA_023566465.1. NCBI lineage: Eukaryota > Metazoa > Chordata > Actinopteri > Perciformes > Cottidae > Cottus > Cottus gobio. Next base: position 4,250,223 of record CM042218.1, read on the forward strand.
TTAAATAAGTTAGATTTTTTTATTTTGTTCAAAGAGCAGTTGACCTCAATCATTGTTTTTACCTGAAAAACAAAATAAAATCACAACCTGTACAAATTAATGACGTCACTACTGACAACTATAGATTTCAGTATTTTCTTCTAAAATATTGCTGTATTATAAGAGTAAAATGGAATTAGACAGCGATTTATTTTTCTATTATTATATTTCTAGTGCAATTTTCATGCATTTTGTTGTCAATCGTTTAGGAGAACGTGCTGAAGAACTTTGCTCATCAGTTCATGCACATTGTGATTTAAACACATGTCTTCATTACCTGTCCAGAGCGATCGCAGTCATGGAGTAGATGCTGGCGAAGACAGCCGCGATGGGAAAGAAGTTGTGGAAGCGGCAGTACACCAGCCCGAAGTACCACTCGTTGTGCACCGCGTACGTGAAGTTGATCACCGTGTTGAAGGCGGACATGGAGGCTTCCGCGAACGCCAGGTTGAGTAGAAAATAATTGGTGACGGTCCTCATGCGTTTATGCGCCATAATAATCCAGATCACTGTGAGATTGCCGACCACGGACACGATCACTATACAGCTGTACGCGATGGCCCAGAGCACGATTCTCCAGACCGGCTGCACAAACTGGTTCCAGTACGCGGTCCCGTTGCCGGTGTCGTTGGAGACGCTGGTCCAATTTGGCGCAGTGGTGAAATTGAATAAAGGATCCATGTTGCTGTCACTTAAAAAAACCGACCGAGTGGACGTAAACCTAATGCATGCAACTCCGATGGCAAATGCAAAGTGACCAAAGTTTAGGAAAAGCACGCGAGCCGCGCGCTCTGCTGGAATGGTCACTCAGAGACTCTTTGTGGGAAATAATAGACCTCACGATCAAATATGAATCTATAAGCCTGGTTACCACTTATCTCTGTGCGTAAATACGCGCAAAAACAGAGCTGTGATCCCTCCACAGGTCTGACATATCCTCTCTCTCTCTCTCTCTCTCTCTCTCTCTCTCTCTCTCTCTCTCTCTCTCTCTCTCTCTCTCTCTCTCTCTCTCTCTCTCTCTCTCTCTCTCTCTCTCTCTCTCTCTCTCTCTCTCTCTCTCTCTCTCTCTCTCTCTCTCTCTGCTGCGTCCTCTCCTCTCTCTGCTGCTTCTCTTGCTCTAACTGAGCGGCTGCACCGCTTTTATGAAGCGAGCCGCTGCGCGCCCGTCCAATAGGCAGTCTCTGTAATTATGATTATGTTTTTCATTCCATCCGACTCGGACCTCATGGGGAAGCCAGCAGGATGATCACGCCTAAATACCTCTCACCTGATTCAGGTCGCTCATAATTCTTAGGAAATAAGAAATCGCACACAAGCAGGAGAAAGAATGCACGAAATCAACCACATGAGTAATAATGTGCTAATAGAAATGCAAATATTATCAAAATTGTAATAATCCTGGTTGTGGTTGAGTCGTGTATGTATCGTGAAATACAATTGAAGGAATCCTTTTTCCCCTGATTGTGTGTAACGTGGTGTCACACCGTCCCTGTCTTCCCACTCACCGCCCCCTCTCGTGGACTCAGTCTGGACTGTGCATTTGCTTCCTACAATGTGAACGTGACAGAGATCAATACTAGGAATTAAACATATACTTGAAAGGCTTCTTTACATATTTTTAACAGAAACACCAGCAAAACTCAGTGTGAACATGTTTAATAGTAAAATATAGAGGTTATTGATAAACTCTGCATCGAGGCAAGGCAAGTTTATTTCTATATTTAATTTCAACAAGGCGATTCAAAGTGCTTTATATAAAACCATTAAACGCATCAAAACATAATGCAAAATAAAACAAGATTTAAGAACGTTCATTAAAACATTAAAAAAACTGTCAAAAAGCAAAAAATACAGAATTGAATAAAAGTTTCAGTGCAGTTTAAGATATAAAATGCAGAATCTGCTTTAATTAGAAGCAACAGCAAACAGAAAGGTCTTCAGTCTGTCATCAGAAGTTTTTAACAAGAGTCCAGGATGTTTTCTTCAGCAGGCAGCTGACTTTTGTGTTCCCACCGAGCTGCATATATCTGGTCAGAGTCGACCCAGAGGAGCATTGTGAGAAGATGAATGAGCTCATTAGGACTCCTGAAGGCACGAGAAGGTTGAGAAGGTCTTGCCACAGGTTTGGGAAGCTTCCAGATCTATTGTATTTAAAGCAGAGTTGAATTACACCCATCTTGGCCAGTCGGGCCAGCTGCTGATTACCAGAACAATGTTACATGAATACATGAATGAAGCTGCTACATTACAGCTTCCACAACAAATAAGTGTACAGTTGGAGGGTCACGCTAAATTCACCGCTGGAAGAACAGCAGCCACGCAACAACGGAGCTCCTCGTCGAGGCTCTTTGGGAAATCTATTGGAAAAAGAACAGACGCTGTCTTTGTCATGCACTGAGGCCGTAATGTACTATGGCAAACCCACGGAGCGGAGAAAGTCATTCACATCTCTCCTAACTATTGCCATGGAGGCAAGTCCTTTCATGCAGACGTGTCCCGCGTTAACGCCCGAGTACCGAGAGCCTTTTTGTGGGTTGCCATCTTGACTCGGGCTCGCTGGATAAAAGAAGGAAGCAATGCTCTGAGTATTGTGTAAAAAGGCAGATCTGCAATCAGTTCATTTCTCCGTGTGTCTGTCCATCACAGAGAAACAACAACACATGGGTCCAACAGCTGAATTTCAACATTTCTGTGAATTCATGGTCCCCAAAGTGGCTCACACAGTTATATTTAATAATCTGGTCACATGATTTATAACCTGTATCACCCTCAAGATAGAAATATATTTTAGGCTTATACACCTTCTGTAATGGTCTGCAAATATCTGCTTTTCACATAATGCCTGATCTATGTCCTGTCCAGGTCAGCAATTACCCAATGACCCCAGCGGTGTAATTTCCCCAAAACAATGTTCTCCTCCAAAGATTATTCCATTATAGATGGTGTCCAGTCATGGTGATGCTGTTCCTCTTGCACAAGGACATTGCTTTGCTCGTGGGAGAAGCTTCGATCCTCTCTGGGCGGTCCTCTCCATCACAGCTGTCGGCTGCATGGAAGAGTCTGAACCGCTTAGAGGGAGAAGCAAAAGAGGCGAGCAGCCTCCAGCTCACACTCGTGATGAGATGAACACCGGGTCGGTCACAATAATGTGAACACCGGGTCGGTCACAATAATGTGAACACCGGGTCGGTCACAATAATGTGAACATCAGGTCGGTCACAATAATGTGAACACCGGGTCGGTCACAATAATGTGAACACCGGGTCGGTCACAATAATGTGAACATCGGGTCGGTCACAATAACGTGAACACCGGGTCGGTCACAATAATGTGAACACCGGGTCGGTCACAATAATGTGAACATCGGGTCGGTCACAATAACGTGAACATCGGGTCGGTCACAATAATGTGAACAGGTCGGTCACAATAACGTGTACGCCGGCCACCCATCATGCATCACGTGACATTGGGCCTCTTAGAAGAAACAAAATACAATCAAAGTTATTTTTGCTCAACGATTTGTTCTTATTTTGTAAATTCTCGTTGATTTCTGGGAAATTGATGGAGCCACTTTTCTCCTTCTGGCACTAAAACTAATTTTCCAGAGAAAAAACCCTTCAACACCAGAGCGAGCACAACAGCGGGGGCTCTCGCTTCCTTAAAACATAACAGGTGTTCACACAAAGATTGCAGAATCAACACGGAGAACAAAGGGACGTCTTCAGTCCCAGAGGTGAGAACGCACGCCGGTGCATCTTCTTGTGGTTAAGGCAGGAACGAAGTCTCGCATCACATGCACTATAAAGGGGCGGGGGGGTGCACATCAACCCCAACAGGTGTGAAAACCAAATCATAACAATTTCCCGAGAAGCACGTATGAACTTGTTTTATTCCTTCACGCTGATACGGAGCATCCCCTCATGGCTGCAGCTGGGACTCTCATCAGCTGTTGGGATGGGAAGGGGGCGTGGCCTGAGCCTCAGGTGGCAGCAGCAGGCTGTCACAGGTGAAAGGTTCACTACTGTGCAGGAGCAGTGAATACAGGGCAGATTCATGCAATTAGACCATGACGCTCTGCAAGGGTCGTTACATGCATACACTTTATTTTCAGAATCAAAACTAGTAAAAGTAACGTTATATATACATATTTTCTTGCAGAGGGATTATTGTAGAACATATTTCCTTCATGGTTGTTTAAACAACTTCTCTGGCTTCTACATTTTTAAAGGTTTATTGTATTTCATAATTAAAGATGACCTAACAAGATCCACTTGTTTTACAGTGGCCACCTCGTGTGTTCACTCTTGGTGATTGATCTAATCTCCTTTTAGTGTAAAGTGAAGCAATGTATTTATATATGATGATATCTTTTTATTATGGTGTGAGCTCCCATTTAGTATTTATGCATCATCAAGATGTTCAATATTAAACCAATCTAGTAGCAAGTTGTGTTCACTCATTGATCTTATGAAAGGATTTTAACTGCCGTTTCAGTTATTTAAAGACAGGATTGCATCTCACAATCTGTTTTCACAACTAATAATTAACCATTTAGGTTAACATGCAAATTAAAAACCGCAGATTAAAACAAATGATATTTTTAGCTCCCACGTTGGCGCCCTAGTTACATCTATTACCCTCAACATCCCTGACTGAGGCAAGAGCAAAGTGCTTATCATGGATCTAATGATTCTGGCCCCTTGATTCTAGCTTGAATGTATACTTGCAACAGAGTGACCTCTGACCTGTGAGTCTGCAGGAGTCATACAAAGGTCACTCCAAACCCTGACACCTATCAGTTACATAGCTTTCATGAGTCAGATCATATATTTGCTGAGACTGTGATACAGGCAGAAGAGCATTCAAGAAAGAGATACAGCAAAAGTGATGCTGAACATATTGATCTACTCAGAAATATATAGTTTTGTCAAATTACAGGCACTGATATCCATCATAGTGTAGAACAGATTATATTTTAATATTAAGTAAGTAAAGTTTATTTTTTGCACTTATCATAGACAAAGGTCACAAAGTGCTGTACAGGAGTCGAGAAAACAAAAAACAAAACATAAATGAAATCAAATTGACCCCAACAATTAAGAAAGCATAATAAAATACACATTAAAAGATGGTGCATTAAAATACACAATTAAAACAATGAAGAAATGACATAAATAAAAGCGGATGAAACGCAGGCCATAGAGCATGTATTTAACCAAACACCAGTGCTGTGTGTGTGTGTGTGTGTGCGTGCGTAAGTAAAAGAGGCTGGCAGAGGAGTGCTGGATTCAGATGACTTCACACAATAAATGAGCTGGGTTACTGAATTTAAACTAAATGCAGTCCATGCCAACTCTCTCCCATAAGCATTCCTGAATTCAAAATCTTATTCCTGACCTTTTTCGATTGATTGGCTTCCCGTAGCTTAGACTAAATGTTTCCCTGCTACTCACTCAGCATATAAACTCAATTATGTGTGAAAGATGTGAGACTTTTTGATGGCCCTCAAAGTGTGTACGGGGGTGATTTAATTCAGCCCAGTACGATTCCCTTCAACAAAGATCAATGAATACGCTGGTGAGTGAGAATTTATCAAATGTCCCCTGATGACTCATGGCTCATGCTTCTCTCTGCAACACACACACTGGACACACATGAGATGAGGTTGCACATCACCTGAAATTGAAACTATGCACCCCATCTATGTAAATGCACCTCTCTCCAGGACTGAGCCAATCAGGAGGAAGTGAAACTGCTGATTACAAAGGAATGAAACAAACCAACAAGATTAGAATCTCCAACATGTGTTGCTAACAATCATTTAGGTGAACACATGGGCAGCTTTGCAAGTGTGTAAACCAATTTGCGAATGCATCAGTAATGTCACAAGCAGGACAAATATATCCAGCCTGGTTGCGGCAACAACTGATGCAACCTGAAGCAAGAGGGATTATCCTGTCTAATAACAGTCTGTGTATTACAGCTCTTAGTTACTAGTTTATCTACTTGTATTTCTCAAAAACATTTTTTTTATTTAAATGTTTTAAGTTGGACTTATGTGCATATTTTTGTCAACTTCAGTTTGCATGAAGAGAAAAGTAATGCAACAAGGATTGAATTACTTTTAACACGCCTCATTGATATGTATCTGTAACCTATGTTGTTACTAGTATGACCCAGTTCATATAGAGGGGAAATTGTATTTTCCTCCAGTTTTTGTTTATGTATTTTGGATTAATGTGTTTTTTCACAGGTCGATTTTTGTCCTCAAGTTCTACACGTTTTGCTGCTACAGGGACTGATCTAGCACTTATGACCTCAATGTAAAACAACAGTCTGCTTGTTAACGTTTTAATTGGTTTGTCTTGTTATAACTTTTAATATTTTATAAGCAATAAACATTGACCAAAAGAAATAAAGTATAACGTATGATAGTTGGAAGTAAACACAAATGACACAAATTAACCGTAGCAGCTCAATCTAATTAATTAAAGATGATGTGTTCACTGCCCCTTTAAGAATGTAGTCAAAACAAAGCGTGGCCTGGACCCAGCCGTACGGAAGTGGTTTCGTTTCAGTGACTATACCCACAATAGTACGTGAAAAAATGAGGGCTGCTATATATATATATCGAATTCAGGTAGCTCTCTTCAACCCCTTTTTTAAATTTCACGAATAATATTGAATGTATAATTACCATTATTTAGATATTGCCTGAACTAAACGAGGGATAACCAACGTTAGCTAGCTTGTCAGCTAGCTTGACTGATGTCAGCAGCCATGCCGTCCTACTCTGAATTAAGGAAAACCAACCACTTCTACTACTTCATCAAATTTACCTTGAATATCTACTCCATGCTCTTCTCGGTAAGTTTGCGGTACTTTTATTAACGTCAGTATACTATGAACCGTAGTAAGTTTGAGCTGCAACAGTGTCTGCAAATTGTAGTCGACGTGAACCACCCACTAGCGTCAGTGAGTCATCTTTCAAAACCTCATGCAAAACTCTTGCGTTTAAATGTAATATCTGCTCCAGGCTCATCATACATGTGTTGAAACATACCCCAAGGCATATTCTGCGTCTATATGGTGTGCTGAACAAGTCGGCATATAACCCGGAACCAGGATAACAACATTTTGGATGACAATTTCAATGTAAAACACGGATTTGCCGAACATTATGTCGAACTTCCACCTTTAAAGCGTTGCAGTGTGAAACGGGGTAAAACTGGAATATTAATTGAATGAATTGCCTCGTGATGGAATTGGCGCATTCCGTATTTAGGAGGAGACTATATTGATTATAATGCAAGTCATACATTTTGATAACAACCTTGTATTTTTGTTGTCGAGTAATGCAATATAAAGTTTCCGTATTTTCTAATGGGTTTTGGTTTGACATTCCCTGGATACTAGCTAGCTGGTGAACGATTAGCTTGCCAGATAAACATCCTCCCAAATTTGAATCTGTTGACAACCAGGATTTGGGCCAATATAATAAACAAGATAGCGAGACAGCAATATTTTTCACGGGGTATTAATACAATATTCAGCGATCTGTGGCTAGCTAACAGCACGGTGGTGCAGGGCGTTGTATCCACTTAAAGGGACGGCAATGTGGCTAAATAGTTTTGCCGACAGAAAATAGGAGCGACGTGAAAGGCTCTTTTGCTGCTCATTCCATGTTCATATTCGGATTTAAAATTAGTCATGTCAGTAAATGATATATGAATAATTAATTCCGTTCATACATTGATGATATTTGAAATGTTACCTATAAACATGTTGCTGAAGTTCACTTGTGAGAATAATATTCCAAATTCATTTTTAATCCTATTGTCCTGGCATGTTCACAGTATTCTAATTAATTTGGAATAAGTTGAGCCAACAAACAGACATTTGTTCAGTAACTTTTCACAGCTCACCTCTGCCCACGCTGATTTGATGGGAACAAAAGTATGTGGCTGATGAACACATCTAAATATATCAAATTCAGCTAAATAAGCAAAAGTATGTTCAGGCCAAGGCTCCCATCAACCTTTAGGATGTCAGAATGTGTGTGTATATATTATATGACACTAGATATCGTCCAGGATTTTGAATATTGTTTATTATTGTAATATGGCGTAAAGTGTTGTCTTTTCCAGGTTTTAAAGGCTGCATTACAGTAACGTGGTGTTATTTTCTGAACTTACCTAACTGTTCTACCTGTTCCGTTATTTATTTCACTTCGTCATTATATCCACATAACTGATAATTATTAATCAAAAGTTACATAGTGTAAATATTTTGTCAAACATATTTAGATATTTGGCTTTCCCCATATCGTCCAACCCAACCACCAAGGAGTTTGGCAGCTAAATCAATTAACTACCCACCGCCAAAACTTTGATTAATGTTTTAATTTATTTTATGGCTTTAAGTGCAATCTATTTTTATTTGGGATGCAAATGGCTGGTCAAGCCTTGCCAGGTCATTGTGGAGTAAAGATGAGTCATCCTCAGAGGCCCACTTCCATCTCACCACTACATCACATTTATCTTCAGGAACATTAGTGGAATAATGTTCAATTTGCACCCCACCAATCTGACTTACTGTTTATTAAATATATATATACACCCGAAAGCATATTAGGAATATGACTCCAAAACCTCTGTAGTTTGATTTCATTAGCACTCCAGAGTCTCTTTCATATGATCCATCGCTCCCCACTAATATCTCTGTGATAAGAGGAGGCCCAGCTTGGCTAAAGTTAAGTGGGATCCTTACGTCAGGAATAAAGCTGCAGGTGTCAAGTGGAAATTGGTCTGGAAAGGTCTGGTTGACGTTATTTTTATTAATATTCTCTTTGTTTTTGCTCAAGGTTAGTTACACTCATACTATAAATACACTTAGACCTATCATTAACAATTTAAAGGGAATAAATATGCATTTCTATTGCCTCTCAACAGCCTCATTGCGACTGCACCAAGGCAGCAGCCAACAGTGCTCACTCTACTTAATGCCTCGTTCAATGAAATCATAAAAAAAAAACAATCATAAGCCATCAACTAGAGTTACTACCAGAGGGGAATACCACATATCACCTTTTTCCAATCAGGCTTCTCATACCTGGAACACCATATAATGAACGTCACATCTTAATTTAAAGCGTCAAACGGTTGTGACTGAACAATCAAACACGCAGTCATAATCTAGTAGTGGTTTTGTCATTGTTTTTCTTTGCCAATGTTTTTTTTAATAGTGCTGATGTGCTTTTTGTCTGTGCATAGGGATCCATTATGTTTTCTGTCATACCATCAACATGCAAGGGGCTGAAAATTAGCCCATATGGCTAAATCTGGCACATCTACAGATGGATCAAGTGCTCATGTGGATTTAATGTTCATTGTTTCCTCTTAAATGAAGTTAAACTAACCGTAGACGGGGGTCTTTGCTCAGGAGACGTACGCACCTCATCCAACTAACCCTCTGGCTGCAAGTCATTCCTCTAATGTCCTGGGATCACTGATATAATGCTAGCAATTCCGGATTTTGTCATTTTTTTTATGGGGTCGGTATCGGATCCTTTTCTGTAAAGTCGGCCGCTTACTCTTATCTTCATTACTGCAGCAGTGAAAGTAGGACGGCTGACTTTGGATGTTGGCTCGAAGCCAAATGCATCTGCCAATGCTTTATGGAGGGTTGTGAGCAGTAAATGAGCTGAAGGAGATGGACCCCACTCTTAAGGCAGATTGCCTCCGTTTACAATTGAAAATCAATGGCAGGAAAGCAAGCGCTGTTTGTTACTTCTCTTTTTGTAGCACTTGCATTAGATGGATATGGACACCACTCTCACTTTGACTAATTGGTCAACTTGTACTCTAACAATAATTATTTTTTCCCGCGTGATTAGACTTCGGCTCCTTTTTATATAATACTCTTGACAGTGATTCTCTGTGGTCCAGCAACCTGAGCAGATAATTACATTACATTTCATTTAGCTGATGCTTTTATCCAAAGAGACTTACATGCTATACAGTAGACCGTAGACACAGCAACGGTGAGCAATTAGGGTGAAGTGTCTTGCTCAAGGACACATCAACATGGACTAGTGGAGCCGGGGATCAAACCACTGATCTTCTGATTGAAAGACAGACCTGCTAACCACTGATCTTCTGATTGAAAGACAGACCTGCTAACCACTGATCTTCTGATTGAAAGACAGACCTGCTAACCACTGAGCATCTGATTGAAAGACAGACCTGCTAACCACTGATCTTCTGATTGAAAGACAGACCTGCTAACCACTGAGCATCTGATTGAAAGACAGACCTGCTAACCACTGAGCATCTGATTGAAAGACAGACCTGCTAACCACTGAGCATCTGATTGAAAGACAGACCTGCTAACCACTGATCCTCTGATTGAAAGGCAGACCTGCTAACCCACTGATCCTCTGAAAGACAGACCTGCTAACCACTGGTCATCTGATTGAAAGACAGACCTGCTAACCACTGATCCCCTGATTGAAAGACAGACCTGCTAACCACCGATCCTCTGATTGAAAGACAGACCTGCTAACCACCGATCCTCTGATTGAAAGACAGACCTGGAATGGATGCATCAGTAATATAACTATAATAGTGGAGTTAATAACTATTCAGCATTCTTATGCCTGAGAAGTATACTTTCCATTTGAATTTGCTGAAGCTGAATACTACTGTATATTTTGGATTTGGGTATTTCTGAGGTTGTGCACCAGTTGCACTTTGGAGCTTTACATGGTTGTGATGATGCATTCATATTAAACTAACAACGCATTTTATTGGGATTTTTCAATATTTTGTTCCTCTAATCATCCATTCAAATTTCAACCCAACCTGATATGAGCTGGCTTTGGGGTTTGTGTACGAAGAACAACATCCAAACTCGTATGTATAATAAATGCATCTTTCCTGCCTAATACATCACTTATTTTAGAAATGTCTGTGGAGCAGATATGGTAATATTGGCTGTAAAAAAACATGGTAATTTATAGTGCATAATGCGGACCATAAACCACAAGCGAGCGCTTCTCGAGTCGCGTCACGGAGGCGCACTGAGCCCTCGTCGCCGGGGCTTGAGTCGGATCACAACCCGGGCTGGGCTCTGGTTGAAGGCCTGAGTGGGAGCCCCCGATCGAGTGACAAGAAATGTACTTATTTAATGTCATGGGAAATTAATCCGTGCTGAGCCGAGGTTAAAAGCGCTGGTCCTGTGCCCCGGAACATGTATTGGGATAGCCCTCCTCTGAAGGGAAATGTCAATCCATTGTTTGGCCACTGAAACCGATGAAGGAGAACGGCAGCATCAGGACCGTGAAAAGGGAAGTGCCTTATTAGACGTGTATTCTATTAAATGGCCAGCAGAGGGCGTCTTGCAAAGGGAAGTGTGATTTTATATAAGTCAATAAGAAAGTGACTTCTCACTTTTGGACATTGGACATGAGTTTGTCTCAATCGCTAGTTTCAGGATGCTTCAATACAGCATGATGCTCGGTTAGTAAATCATAATTTAAAGTAAAAAAAGATGTTTCCTCTTAGATCTTTGTCCCTTTTCACTGTTAATGAAAGTTAATCGTGAAATTTTATTGCCTAAAAATGTCTTTTTTAGTGCTCCGTTGCACGTAACTCTAGCCTCAAGTCACTTCCCGCTTATATAAAAAATAAAATTGTCAAAAAACCAAGGTGATGACGGGCAAAATGTCGAACTTGAGGCTTTAAAACTGCAGAATGAATATCGGCTTAAAGTTGAAAAAGCTCTACTGGTCCTTCACACTGAGGATTGTCACGTTTCTTTACCTCATCAACCCCTCTCTCCCCCCCCCCCCTCCAGCTGATGGGCCTCTGTGTGCTGTGTGTGGGGGTGTATGCCGAAGTGGAGCGGCAGAAGAACAGGACCCTGGAGGGCCTCTTCCTGGCCCCGGCCGTGGTGCTCATCCTGCTGGGCCTGGTGATGTTCACCGTGTCCATGGTGGGCATGGTGGGCTCCCTCAGGGACAACAAGACCCTGCTGCACATGGTAGGGGTGATAGAGGAGGAGGAGGAGGAGGAGGAGGGATGTGGCCGCGAGCGTGTCTTTAAATGTTTATTTTTGTGTGTGTGTGTTTTAAGGGTTAGAATAAGTCTCCAGGAAATAAATGTAAGTCAATGTAAAGACCCCAAAAGTCCTAAAAACACAACTGTGTGTGTGTGTATTCACGTCCTTATAGAATATTATACAATTTGGGTTTTCAGCTGAGTTACAAAATCAGGGAGGCAATGAGGAATATAACATTCACAAAATTAATGTGTTTAAATATATATATGCATTTGTGTACATTTGTATGTAAATACACAATTGACACACTCATCAAAGCTGAGAAATATAAACTGTGATCAAAGCTTCATAATAAAGATAAATAAAGATTCATAAAACATTTAAATCAGTCATCACATTTCGCCTCAAATGCAAAAGCACAGCTGTTGGTTTGCTAATGACAGAAAGAGCTCAGTGTGCAGATTCATTATTTTAAAATAATATATATCTTAGATATACATTTTTTTTTTTTTTTTACGATCAACACTTGAAATGATGCTCAAATGACACGGTAGTACAACATGTAAAGCATACTTTGGTGTTTCATTTTTACCTCTTTACTTTAAGATTTCATTAAACATCCTTTTTTTTGTCTTTTTACAAAACGTACATGGGCGAAGAGGAAGATCTTTGGTTAATAATGAAGATTAAATATGGATAAAATTGAAATCATACCCTCTAAACAAAAAAAAAAAAAAGGCAATCTGGTTTGAACTGGCATTAAACTCCATTACTGAGCTTGTTCACAAGATATTTAAGATATTTAGAGATTCTTTCTAATTTAAATATTCACCATGTTCACCATTTAAAAAAAAAAAAAATAATAATAATTGGTAATGTTTCTGCTCATGCTTTGATGAAGAGGATGAGCAGCGTGTCGTACTGAGGAAGAGTTAATGTTACTCACTGAGAGACCTTGTTTTTAAAGAGTCTTTTAATATTGATCTAATCCAATATCACGAATGACTCAAACTACAAGCTTAATTCTTTATGCCGAAGATTCATGGTCAAAATAATTCCATACATGGCAGCAGAAGATGTACAATATTGAATAAATATGCATGCGACACCCTGAAATAACGGCGTGAATTGTTAAATCCGGCTTATTTTCCAAGAGCTTATTGGAAGAAGATGAAGTTGCCGATCTTTCATATCGCTTCGGGACATATTGATAAACCTATCGGTATATTCTGTCATTGATATGCTGAACCAATGGTTTGTGTGTATATATTTAGGCTGTAATTGGTTTCTTTGTGCGTCGGTGCTTAATATTTCTCTATGATTTATTATCTCTCCGCAGTTCCTCTGTGTTCTCTGCGTGCTGCTGCTGCTTCAGGCCATCGGCCTCACCACGGCGCTCATCTTTGAAAACAAGGTCTCATCCTCTCATCCTGTACATCCTGGTATGTTGTCGGCCTCGTTGACGGCCTCTCTCTGAACCCTCCTCTGTTCTCCTCCTCACGGTGTCCAGACCTCGGCCTTGTTTCAGAACAGCATACGAGAAGGAATCAAACACTACTACGATGACCTGGACTTCAAAAACATCCTGGACTACATGCAGCAAAAGGTGCTTTGGTATTTTATTTTGAAAGAACGGACAGGAAACCTTATTAAACCTCTTATATTTGCTGGGTGTTGTAATGCAAATATGGCATTTTTTATATTGTTAAAATAAGTATATGTAGGATAAAAAGATCACAATAATTCATTGTACATTATTCAGAGCTTTAATGATGAGGATAGATATTTAAGTCAGATTTTTCCTGCTTTTTAATCCAGCCAGTTTAGCATCAAGCTGGTCATTTCATAATAAGATGACATGGTTGTTCATTTCACTATTATTCCTTAATATTTCCCCTTTGAAAAATAACACCACACACACGCATACCTGTCCCTTCAAACCCTCTTGATACATTATTATTTCATGAAATACTGAAAATTATTATTATTATGGTTCAGGTAGCTACGTAAAAAAAAATGTCTGGGTCATTTTTTTAAAAGAAATAAAAAATCTGAGTTTTTTTAGAGCAGAAAAAAAAGATAGTGTTTTTTTTTTTTGTCTACAAACAATAGTCTGCAAAAATGTGGTTTGTGGCCGTCTGCAGCTCCGAATCGATGAAGCGAATAACAGGATAACACAACAGGTGGGTATTTTAGAAATATCGAATGTTCTCTCTGTTTGAGGCAGATTTTATGTGAGCAATAACAGAAGGACTGGCACCAGTATTGGCGCCGCCGAAGCATAAACCATACGTGCTTTAGTTTCTTTGAACTTTGAGTCAAATTAATTGGCCGTAATGGACATTTAACCTTTTCGGCTAAAAGTGTCTCTTGTCTCACAAACCGCCGTTCTCACAGTTTGACTTTGTATCCAGGGTTACTTGCAGGTAATAAATCCCTCTTCCTCCCTCGCGTCCTCTTTTCTTTCGTTTCTTTTCCCACTGCTTGTAAAAAAAAAAAAATGTCTTATTTGCTCAGCCAGTGTGGTTCCTGGCAGCAGACCATCAGGTAGAGATGTCCTTCATCGTCTGAGGAGGGGCTCAACCCGTCGGACACCCAAACCCAGTACTTTAAAAATTATAGCCTTTCATTGGATTGTCCAAAACTCTTGGATGTAGAGAGAGTCTCAACAAACACAAGTCTGGATTGCACACCGGGAGACGTTGGAGGACTTTGAGACGAGCCTTTGTTTTTATCGCTTCGTTGCTAACGGCCTGGTCTGAATTCTGTTTCGTCTTCCAGTTTTCATGTTGTGGAGGAGATGAGTACAAGGACTGGGGAGTCAACCAGTACCATTTCTGCAACGGCACTGGTCCATTGGCCTGTGGGGTTCCCTATACCTGTTGTGTTCGCCACAAGGTGAGTGCTGGCAACACACACACACACACACACACACACACACACACCAAACAAAAGGCCGTGAAACATCGGTTACTTCCTGCTTTCACACCTTTTTCTTAATATTTCAGTACAGTTGGTCCAGATCAAGAAAAGGTCCATACCTTTTTAGTTCTCTCTGGTCTAGTTCGTGGTCTCACTGACTCCACACACAACCCACCAGCATAACATCATATTGGACTGATGGGTAACTCGCCACTAAGTGGATCATTTTTGGCCTCTGTCGTCTTGCAGAGTCGGCAGTACATAAACCCCGTCGGGAAATAAAATCCCTGAGCCCGACAGTAAGTCATGCAGCACATTACAGCAGCACATTGGAATTATCTGCTGTCGCAAGGTGCTCCCCAATAATAATAATAATAATAAAAAGGATTTTGGGCATGGCAAACCAGAAATTTGATTAACAAATTTCCCAGTCAAGCGAACCAGAGTTGGTTTGAACCGCATGCAACCGGTTAGGTGGGAAATCACCCCCAAAAAAAACTACAATTCAAGCTTGGATACAGTATTTTAAAGGAAACTGCTTCTGAAATGAAACGCAACATAAACTATAACGGATATGCTCAGACAGGTGATCGGCCATCGGGAACGTTTGGGTGCTTTGAAGGCCGTGATCGGACTCAACACGCTCACGAAATGGACCGAAGAAGCCCGTTAATTAGAAACTATCGATGCCATGTCATCCGGTATCAGTAACGTTGCTCCCGTCTCGTTTAATAATCCCGGTCCCTGCTGGCGGGTAGCACTGATCCACGCACCGAGTTATTGAACCCTCCTGCTTTCCCAAAGCATCATTTATTGTACGAGAGAAGCATCTCATATGTGGCCTTCAGGGTCGAGCTCTCTTTAAATGATCTGTTTCCACCTCCATGTGACCGGTACCATCGCTGTCCCTCGGCTCAAAACACTGATGCCGCCTCTTAAAGCAGCGGAGCTGTGCTGCAGAAACCTAATGACAGATAAAACACACACACACACACACACACACACACACACACACACACACACACACACACACACACAGAGATAGAGGCATTGATTAGGAACATTGGCTAGATTTCTGCTGTTATCAGTCCCTCCCTGTCAGGGTTTCATGCCCGGGGACAGAAACACTCCCACTTATGTCCTCGGGGGTTTTCTCGGCTCACGTAAAGTCTCCGAAATTTCTCGATCTTAACTCTTTGCACAGGTCGGAGAGGTCGTCAACACTCTGTGTGGCTACAGGACTCTGGATCTTCAGGTAAGAGGATTATTATGGGTTATTGTAGACGCATCGTGACTTTAGAAGCTCTTTGTTTGTTGTTCCCACCTTGGAAATGTGAGGGTCCCACTTTTCCTTCATCAGCTACAGCAATTAGTGGGTTAATTGAGGACATCATTAATTAATCAAATTGACATGTTGGCGTTATCGATCGAATGCCGTTTAGGAACGAGCAATATGGATACAGTATAACATGGAAACATCATATAAATCGTCTTTATAGATCAAATAAACAGATGGAAATGCATGTTTTGATCAGTCGTTGATGCAAAATCACAATAACAAGTGTCACATATGAAATGTAACTACGGAGATCCTGAAGCAGCTGCTCACACACACTCCCGATGCTCACACACTCCCGCACACACACACTCCCATCAGGCTCTCTATCCGGCCGTAATGATTTGTTTCAGTCAGGTTTCCGACTATCTGATCTGCTCTTCATTACATTATGTGACACTAATTCTCGGCCTATTTCTCCCCGCTCTCTTCTTTTGAAGGACGCTTTCCACTCATTTTCTCACCACATACACATGTTCATGTCATGCATAATGTATGTTTAGTGTGTGATTTAGAACAGAGGCTGCACGGGTACTCGCTCCAGTCAATAATAATGTTTGATGTCAATCGTCTAGTTGTTGAATATAATATGAATCCCTGCAGCATGTGATGTTTTAATAAGTTATCTAAGTGGTTCTCAGAGGGATTTAAAAATCGATTTTAAATTAGCATCCATTCAAAAATCCTTTTTAAAATATAAATGTAAGTGTATGTTCATGAACTGAATTTGATATAGTAAATATTAAATCAGAAACTGATGGCCCAGCGTTGGTACATCACTGGAAAGAACCACTGATCTAGTATTTCACGATTGTAAAGGAATATTTCTGGCTTTATTTTTATATTCTACTGTTCAATTGTAAATATTCATTCATTCATTTTCATGAATTGTACTGCGTTTACTGTTAAATGTTAAATGTTATGCACCTTCCTTCAGGACAAATTCCTTGAATGTGAAAACAAACATGACAATAAATGCTTCTGATTCTGGTTCTGAAATATTATATAAAGCCGATATTAACCATTTAAATTCTGCTAGCTTATTGTCATCTGAGAAGGAGTTTCATTAGCATCTATGATTTACTCGTATCCCTCTGGAGAGGTTTGTTATGACTGAAAAACACGACTTAAAGAATGTTTGTTTAGGTCATGCGTGTTGTTGCTGGATGACAGCATCTAGTTTGTCCATCAAACAGCTGAAATTAAAACATTAAAACATAGTTCTACCTCCACTGACTCAGCATGCTGCTCTTCTTCTCTTGGTTTTTAGAGGTAGTGACAGCTAAACTCCCTCTTGTGTCTCCGTCAGCGTGAAACCCTGCACGAGGTGATCCACGTGCGCGGCTGCATCCATGCAGTCAACCTCTGGATGAGCGACAACATTGGGATAACTGTTGCACTTTGCTGCGCCATTGGGCTTCCCCAGGTAATTTAAAGCTCACTGACACCCGGCGTGGTTTGAAGCCCTCTTTTCCAACCAGATGCACCTCTGCACATTAACCTCGGTGTCTGAACCGTGAACTCCACACTTTCTGTGACGGTTTCTGGCTTTTTTTTTATTTTCACATCTGCCTCGCAAGTGATTTTCTCTGCTGCATAGAAATACCTGATTGGCAGATTGCCAGAATATTTAACATGAATTGATTGTGTTTTAAAAAAAACAAGCTTCAGTGGCTCAGTTTTTGACGGTTTCATGCCATTCGATACATAATTATTAATTTGTCTCTAATATTCTGATCCATACGTTTTAGATGTGTTGCAGCATCACAATAATTACACTTCTAAAACTAATGCATCAATAAATACTATTGGTTGCACCTGATTCAGAATAAATTGTAGCTGATTAAGTTAAATGCCCTCACACTGTGAGAATAATACATTTACTTTAAACTTAAACTAACTTCCTTAGCAGGCAATGCTTTGTGCCCATTCCTTTGACTTTCTGTGGCTTATGAGCTCTGAGTAAGATTCCTCTCTGTGTATATATAAATAAATATAATATAAATGTTTCTGTATACAAACGGCGGTGTGGATATTGGGGACTAATACTAATAATATTACTTTAGACTCGTATCAGAACTTTAACCTCAGAGATTGGATGCTGTGGGAGTTGTATTCAACCTCACACCAGATATTTTCTAAGGTAGCGGTTCATCTATTGTGCTGATGATTCAAGCAGAAGATTCAAGCTGTGTATATAGGAAATAAATAAGATTTTTAGAGTAAAGTCCTTGCCTGATGATCAATAAACCATAATGTTGATTCCCCCACGAGAGGTTAACAAGCTCCCGTGTGCCCCTGCAGCTGCTGGGCATCGTCCTGAGCTGCGTCTTCTGGAACATGCTGGTGGACATGAGCGAGTCCACCGACATGGTGGACTTCAAGCTGAAGAAGGCGGACGTGGAGTACAGCGAGCTGGACCTGGCCGGCGCCGGCTGGTGCATGTGTCTGCCGAGGGACAGCGGCTACCTGCCGGTGCCCGTCGTAGAGCCCGATCTGGACCCCATCGATATCCACCTGCAGAAGCTCAAGAAGCAGGCGCCCCGCACTCACGCCCAGCTCCGGGAAATGCAGCAGTCCAGATCGACCACCGGGCTGGACGAGGTGGACGTGGGCCGGAAGCAGAAAAGGGAACACTAATGGGTATTTTTTGCCCTTTTTGTTGCCTTCTGTTTTTTTTTTGCCTTTTTTTTTCTTCTGTCATTGTAATCATTGCATTTGTTGGAGTTGTGTTGCACTACTTTAATGGTCGAACCTGTTCGTCATGGGATCAAGAGAGAAAGTTGGTCAGCTAAAGGGATCAAAAGAGATTCACCAGCACTTTGTTGGTGAATCTGTTTACAACAAAACGATGAAGGAACAACATGCAGCTTTTGGCTTTAAAAAAAAAAAAAAAAAGATTTTGGCTTGTTTGTGGCTGTTGATATTCAAAGATGTATGGCATTATGTCACATTTTTTATTTATTAAATCTTTTTAGCCTTGAAATTGAGCTCATGTGCTAAAGCTTACCTCAGACTGTTTTAAAGAAATAGCCCAGTATTCAGAGGACAGTACTATTTGGTGTGTAAATTAATGGTAGCTTGAAAAGATGTTTTTCAGTGGAGAACTAGGGTAGCCAAGTACGTCTTGCGTGTAGCGTCTGTGACGGATGTGTACAGTTTGTGTATTATTTATTTTTTACTATGATTTTTTTTTGATTTTGTGCAGTCAGTGTACATTGTAAGACTGGTAGTTGTGAAATAACATGGGATGCATGTTTTGTACTGTATATAAAGTAAATTAAAAGAAGAAAAAAATCCAAAATTCTCAGTTTACATGTTAGGCTGTCATCAGGGGGGCTTCAGTCTATTCCATTTTTAAACTAAACTTTTTATTCCATCTTTTAATGGAACAACTAAAGGGATTATCCAGACTACAAATCCAGTGAAAAGATACTCTTGGCGGTTTTTTGTACCTGAGTTATGCACTGTTTTGAGCTTTCCCCTAGCTCCTGCCTTGTATCAGCACTACTGTTCTTGTCAATAAAGCTGAATTTGTCTACTGATTTGTGTGACTTTGAGTTGCTTTGCACAAAAATCAATAAATTTCAACCGCAAACGGAAACATTTCTGTCTCCAGAGAGGATTAAATGTCACAAAGATGTAGGTTTACTCACCAAAACTCAAAAACAAATGTGTTGAATTTTCATTTCATAAAACATTTGCATGATTTTTTTAACTTGTCACTTTCACATTACACTTACATTTTATCTTTTTTTTTTTTACTTTAATTTTATATTCTACTGTTAAATTGTAAATATTCATTCATTCATTCCCATTTATTGCACTTTATTGTTAAAGGTTATGCATAGGTAAAATTCCTTGAATGTGAAAACAAACATGGCAATAAACAGTTATTATTATTATAACCAAAGTTATTTTCTTTATTTATAATCCAGATTACCTTTTTAGATCAGATGAATATAGAGGGATTAATCTGATCCCGCTTTGGACTGGACTGTTCATAGTTTGACTTTGTGATAAATATGCTCATTTGTAGATGGATGAGAAGACGGATGTCATTAAGTTTCTTGGCCAGGATCAGTTGCCAGGCAACCAATTGAAATTGGGCTGGCGTTGAATAGAATATTAAAAAAGAAATTACGCCCTTTTTTGTCTTTTCCTGACCACTTTTTCGTGACCTCCATGGAAATTGCCGTGAGATGAAGGAAAGATGTGAAAGGATGATTCATAACGTGGAAAAAGAGCCGCGATGAAAGTTGTGTTGACGAGGATGTGTGGGATTAAGTGTGCGACCTCCATAAAACTAATCACCATTGTGGAGCCTAATCAATGATGAAGTGTGTCTTCAGCTCTGTGCTGTCAAGAGGAGGTAAAACTCTAGTGACAGAAACATGTAGAGCTCTTTTAGGACTTGATTTGGGATGGATGGATGGATGGATGGATGGATGCATGGATGGATGGATGCATGGATGGATGGATGGATGGATGGATGGATGCATGGATGGATGGATGGATGGATGGATGGATGGAAGGATGGATGGATGGATGGATGGATGGATGGATGGATGCATGGATGGATGCATGGATGGATGCATGGATGGATGCATGGATGGATGCATGGATGGATGGATGGATGGATGGATGGATGGATGCATGGATGGATGGATGGATGGATGCATGGATGGATGGATGGATGGATGGATGGATGGATGGATGGATGGATGGAAGGATGGATGGATGGATGCATGGATGGATGGATGGATGGATGCATGGATGGATGCATGGATGGATGCATGGATGGATGCATAGATGGATGCATGGATGGATGGATGGATGGATGGATTGATGCATGGATGGATGGATGGATGGATGCATGGATGGATGGATGGATGGATGGATGGATGGATGGATGCATGGATGGATGCATGGATGGATGCATGGATGGATGGATGGATGCATGGATGGATGGATGGATGGATGGATGGATGGATGGATGGATGGATGGATGGATGGATGGATGGATGGATGCATGGATGGATGGATGGATGGATGCATGGATGGATGCATGGATGGATGGATGGATGGATGGATGGATGGATGGATACTTTATTCATCCCCAAGGGGAAATGTGTTGGTCCCAGTAGCAGACACATAATAAAATAACAGGAAAAAAACTAAAAAGATACTCTATATATAATATATACTAATATATACAACATAACAAAAATTCAATATAAGCAACAAAACAGAAGAGTGTGTTAATATAGGAATTAAGTGTAAACAATAAAGAAAATGCAAAGTATATGTAGTGAATGAGGTGTATACAGACATTTTCAGGTGCTTCTTCACAAAAGCAGATTTCTTTTTCTGATTTTTTTGCCCCTACTCTTGCCCCCCCCCCCCCCCTCATTTTGTACACACTGCCTCCTTAAAGACTATCTATGCAGCCATGCTAATTCAAGTCTGCAGCTCCAGCTCTCTCTCTCTCTCTCTCTCTCTCTCTCTCTCTCTCTCTCTCTCTCTCTCTCTCTCCCTCTCTCCCTCCCTCTCCTACAGGTCATGTCTCCTCATCCCCTCTTCACCTTTCTTCCTCCCTCATCATGATGATCAAGAGACAGCAGGTGGAATAATTACGGCCTCGGAGAGGAACTGCGTCAGCCATTAAAAAAAAAACACAAAAAAAACCCACTCAGCGCCTGACAGCAGGATGTGCGCACATCCAAACGCGCCGTGATTATGATAATATGGATATGAATTGTTGATGGAATCAGAAGAGGAAAAAAAAAAACACAACCCCACAGCTTCCACCCCGTTATCTGTCGGGGGGACAGGCTGTCTGAAGGGTCGCTATCCATATTGCTTTCTGCACATATATTGACTTCAGATAATAACATACAACATCGAGGATTCTGGGAAATGTGCTGAAATTTCAGCCCATATTGTCAACACCCTCCAGCTGATGGAGAGAGCTGCAGCAGAGCTACAGAGATATCATCTTCTTTACTGTCATTCCAGGTTTTAGAGCTATTCCTATGAAAATGTGTAAAAAGTTATGTATAAAAAGCCCCAGCCAATGTTGAATGTATTTAATTTATAACGACAGATAATTGTATTGTTGTAAAAAGCACAATATTTGCATCTGAAATGTGACTCGGCAGAAGTATAAAGTGGCGGGGATATGGAAATACTCATGTAATAAATGAAATACAAAGTACCTTGCAAAAGTGATGTTTTTCCTATTTTGTAGCTGGAATTTAAAAGGATTTTAATTTGGATTTTACGTAATGGAACTGTCACAAAACAGTCAAATTTGTAAAAGGAAAAGTGAATAAATGCTGAAGAAGACATTTTTAGTTACAATGAACTTGCATGAACTGGAAACAATGCAGGTTTTAAGACATGTTGCTGCTTTTTCCTTTGTTTAAATGATATTTTTATTTTTTTATTTGTGCTCCGTGAGATGCTTAAAAGAAAATGCGGCTTACAATGAGTGCATTCAACCATGAGGACAAACTCAGAACAACAAGAATCAAGAAAAAACAATTTATTCAACAAAGCCAAAGTGCAATACATAACTGCTACAATTATAAAATAATTATTTTACTTCTGAAGCTTGTTGCACCAGATTTTATTTAGAGTCTTCGCATCAAACGGGGGATTCACCAACGTCGACGATTTTGAAAAGGTCCATGACATTAAAAAAAGCAAATCAAAATCCAGGATCACATGCAACAAAATAGTAAAAAAAAGAAAAACACAGAGGGGGGTAAATTATATTGCAAAGCACTTCCGTCATGTACTTAGTTACTTTGCACCGCTGCTTTAAACAATGCCTCATGATGCCTATCAAATTCACCCTCATCCGTTTCTATAGTCTCTTTAATTTCACTTTCATAATGTGGTATGTGAGATTCCGCAACATATATATATATATGTATATATATATATATATATGTATATATATATATATATATACATATATATATATATATATATACATACAGTACTGTGCAAAGGTTTTAGGCAGGTGTGAAACATGCTGTAAACTAAAAATGCTTTCAAAAACAGAAGTGCTAACAGTTTAATTTCATCAATTAACAAGATTTTTCTTTTGTTTGCTCACTTTGCATTTTGTTAATTGATGAAAATAAACTGTTAGCACTTCTGTTTTTGAAAGCATTCTTAGTTTACAGCATTTTTCACACCTGCCTAACCCTTTTGCACAGTACTGTATATACATATATATATATATATATATATATATATATATATATTGTTTTATCCCTAATCTTATTTGAATACCTTTCCTTGTGTAAAACACATATTAACGTCCCTGATATCTCAAACTCTCTCTCTTAACATTTGTAGGGCGGACTGGTGTCCACGCCTGTGTGCTCCCTTGATTGACTTACCCACCTATCTGGCAACTGTTACAGGGAAAGCTTGACCAAGCAATCTGCAGTCAATTTCACACTAAACGCTCCATGTGCTGCCGGGCACAAACACAGAAGCTTCTCCCTCCGGGTATCAGGACTAAGCATTTCTTTTGGCTGCGTGGCCTCAAAGGGGCTTCTCATCAAACGTCTCCTCTGGCTCGCCCTCTTAACCTCTCTATAGTTTAATCGCTCATTACAGCCGCACCTCTGCCGTCCCACTCCATTAGCTTTAAAAAGACTACCTTTAATAGCCGCTCTCTAGCGCTCTCCCCTCTGTGAGTTTGCACAATGTGAAGCAGAAGGATTTTCATCGACACAATCGGCTGAGCAAGCTTCAATTCATGTGTTGTTAAGAGCCGGGAGGCTTTTTGGAGCCCTCTCACGTACTAACTCTGTGAGACATCCTTTGTCTTCTGTGTTTGAGATATTCATGAGATATTGTGTTCTAAAGTATTGTAATTTACTTTCTGTTCGTTAAAGCTATTTTTACTATTGTCCCCTCTCTACCTCCATTATAGTTATGGATTTTCACCCAGAAGGCCGTTTGACAGCACACAGTTTGAATTGCTGCTCTCGGATAGAGTTAATAACATGACCATAATGCATCTGAAGCCATTAGCATGTTTATATTATAATTATGGCACTGCCCCATGGTCGAGATGGGGACAATAACAACCAGGTCCAGACAGGAACTTTCACAAACGAAGCCACAGAAATATTGATATATTGTACTCTGATATTAAAGCTCAAATCATATTCAATAGATTTCTGGTCCGAAATGATGACAATGTTAATGACTGAAGTCAGGAGGCAAGAGGCAGGAGGTAAGAGGCAAGAGGCAGGAGGCAGGAGGTAAGAGGCAGGAGGTAACAGGGAAGGAGGCAGGAGGCAGGAGGTAAGAGGCAGGAGGCAAGAGGGAAGGAAGGCAGGAGGCAGGATGCAGGAGGCAAGAGGAAGGAGGTAAGAGGCAGGAGGCAAGAGGGAAGGAGGCAGGAGGCAGGAGGCAGGAGGTAAGAGGCAGGAGGTAACAGGGAAGGAGGCAGGAGGCAGGAGGTAAGAGGAAGGAGGTAAGAGGCAGGAGGCAAGAGGGAAGGAGGCAGGAGGCAGGAGGCAGGAGGTAAGAGGCAGGAGGCAAGAGGGAAGGAAGGCAGGAGGCAGGATGCAGGAGGCAAGAGGAAGGAAGGCAGGAGGCAGGATGCAGGAGGCAAGAGGAAGGAGGTAAGAGGCAGGAGGCAAGAGGGAAGGAGGCAGGAGGTAAGAGGCAGGAGGCAAGAGGGAAGGAAGGCAGGAGGCAGGATGCAGGAGGCAAGAGGAAGGAGGTAAGAGGCAGGAGGCAAGAGGGAAGGAGGCAGGAGGCAGGAGGCAGGAGGCAGGAGGCAGGAGGCAGGAGGCAAGAGGAAGGAGGTAAGAGGCAGGAGGTAAGAGGCAGGAGGCAAGAGGGAAGGAAGGCAGGAGGCAGGAGGAAGGAGGTAAGAGGCAGGAGGAAGGAGATAAGCGGCAGGATGCAAGAGGCAGGAGGCAAGAGGTAAGAGGCAAGTTTATTGTTAAATGTTTATTGTTAAATGTTTATTGTTAAATGTTATGCACCTCCCGCCAGGACAAATTCCTTGAATGTGTAAACAAATGGCAATAACCGGTTCTGATTCTGAGGAGGCAGGACCAGGGTCCAGATGAAACCACATCTATGTAAACCTGAGAGGGGCAATGCGATCTCTTTCCTTAGTTTTGGTCGGTTCACCTGCTGCAGCATTCTGGATCAACTGGAGAGATTTAAGAGGCTTATTAGAGCATCCTGATGATAAGGAGGTGCAGTAATCTAGTCTAGAAGTAACAAATGCATGAACAGGATGTGCCTCATTTTGAAATGTCATCATACTACAGTGACCTCGATCTGTAGTCCGGGACCCTGTGCCATAACTGTTGGGTGTGTTTCAAGCAAATGGGCTTAAAAGAGAATTCACAGAGCCGTGCTGCATCATATCTGTGGGGTAAAATCCATCGCCGAAAGGATCCCCAGCTGGAGCCCGATCATAGAACATGAGGAGGATTGATTTGTCGGCATGGAGGGTGTCAATTGCTTACTTTATAGGTGAGAATTGCAATTCATGCACACAAAAAAATAAGCAGAACATCCGGCTGGTGGCCAGGTACACAGTCACAGCATGGGGCTGAATATCTTTTCTAATATTACACTTCAATGACATTTTAGTAATGAAATGATGTTAAAGTTGAAACGTGATCTTTACGATTGTCTTTGAACTAAGTCTGGTCGTGTTGGTCGGACACACACAGCCACTCCAACATAAGCACTGTGAAAAGGTATTTATTTTTCATTCACAATTTTTCTACTCACACATATTGTGAACTTTCTTGAGGTAAATACCAACAGTTCATATCCATCAGTTGCAAAAGCTTCATTCCCATCCAACTATGGAGCTGAAAAACATTTGTAAAAAACCTGATACAAAATCTATGATGACAAGGTTCCCACAGTGTTTTTTACGAGCAGCATCCTGTGACGCCCCATTCTTTATCACTTTGTTCCATAATGCTATATATATCTATATATATCTATATATAGATATATATAGATATATATCTATATCAACCTGCTGGTACAGTATATTGAGAGCTTTCTATTGGTGGTTGGTATCAACCATATTCTGTAACCACTTTGTGCCTGGAGCTCTCTGCCGAGTCCTAGTTTGACCATTATTGAACCAGCCACCAGAGAGAGAGAGAGAGAGAGAGAGAGAGAGAGAGAGAGAGAGAGAGAGAAGGGAACTTTCCTCTTTGCTGAGTTTGGACCATCCGATAGTTAGTTGGAGCTCCAGTGGCATGTTTTCATTGATGCGATCCTACGAGCAGCAAAGGCCTTTCCTGCTTCCACTCGTTCCAGCTGACGCCTAATCCAGGTAGGTTGTTTTATTCAATTGTCTTATTTGTTGTGTTTTCTTTTCCTTTCTCTGCACCGTTCATTGTTTTTCTGTCGTTCTGAGCTCTCTTGTCTCAACGGTGCACGACGGCATTTAGATCCTCAACTTTATCTTCGTCTCAAGAGACGTGTTGACACTGTGGGCTCTTGAATATCAACTTCAGACGGATGTTTGATTGAAACTGATGTTCTCAGCAGGAGGAGTTGGGCCTGATGGTTTAATGTGTGACGGTTTGATTCCCGTCATAAAAACATACAGCGATGTGTAATCTTCTTGTAAAGCTTTTCTGAAACAATTTCATATGACCACATCGTCTTGTGTGGAAAAAAGATTGTTGAACAGGTTTTTAAAAATACTTTTGAGTTGATGAGGCATACAGTAATTTCTTTAAAATTGCTGAAGCATTAATGAGCACCACTTATCCTGATAAATGTAATATCTCTCTGACTTTATCTCCTCACACAATGGTTTAGGCTTTGTGCTTGGTTAAAACTTGAAAAGCTATCTCTGATATATGTGCAGGTGTGTGTGTGTGTGTGTGTGTGTGTGTGTGTGTGTGTGTGTGTGTGTGTGTGTGTGTGTGTGTGTGTGTGTGTCTGTGTGTCTGTGTGTCTGTGTGTGTCTGTGTGTGTATTCACGTCTATATAGAATGTTGTATGTAGCTTATACGTGTGAGGAGTTCATATATGTTAATGCTTGTTTTTTGTGCACGAACGTTGTGATTTGAAGAAATCTGTAAACTATGGATGTTTGCACGTGTGCATGTTTACGTGTGAGCGTGTGTGTTATCTCCATCATGCGGTATGGGGGGTTTGAAGGCATCGATCATGTCGTAAGGGGGGCCGCCTGCAGCTTTCGCTCCAGCTGCCCACTGGGTGTGAAGGACACTGATGTGACAGCACTAATTATAGAGGCAGGAAGCCAGCGCTACAAGCATTCACAGCAGCAGCTCCACCGGGCTCAGCTGGGCTGAACCCGTCCTCCACCGGGCTCAGCTGGGCTGAAACCGTCCTCCACCGGGCTCTGTTGGGCTCAACCCGTCCTCCACCGGGCTCTGCCGGGCTCAACCCGTCCTCCACCGGGCTCTGCCGGGCTCAACCCGTCCTCCACCGGGCTCTGCCGGGCTGAACCCGTCCTCCACCAGCTATCTTGCACATCTCATCCCTCTGGGGTGGATTGCATTTAAAGAGTTTCATGGCCAAAATACTTATTTATTTCATTCAAACCTGCATCGAGCAGAGTAACAACGTATTTTTCTGCCCACTTTATTAATTAAATAATTCCTCTTTATGAAGCCAGTTAGCTGCTCACCAGTTAGCTACTCACCAGTTAGCTACTCACCAGTTAGCTGCTCACCAGCTAGCTACTCACCAGTTAGCTACTCACCAGTTAGTTACTCACCAGTTAGCTATCACCAGTTAGCTACTCACCAGTTAGCGACTCACCAGTTAGCGACTCACCAGTTAGCGACTCACCAGTTAGCTATTCACCAGTTAGCGACTCACCAGTTAGCGACTCACCAGTTAGCTACTCACTAGTTAGCTACTCACCAGTTAACTACTCACCAGTTAGCTACTCACCAGTTAGCTACTCACCAGTTAGCTACTCACTAGTTAGCGACTCACCAGTTAACTACTCACCAGTTAGCTACTCACCAGTTAGCTACTCACCAGTTAGCTACTCACTAGTTAGCTACTCACCAGTTAGCTACTCACCAGTTAGCTACTCACCAGTTAGCTACTCACTAGTTAGCTACTCACCAGTTAGCTACTCACCAGTTAGCTACTCACTAGTTAGCTACTCACCAGTTAACTACTCACCAGTTAGCTACTCACTAGTAAGCTACTCACCAGTTAGCTATTCACTAGTTAGCTACTCACCAGTTAGCTACTCACCAGCTAACTTGTTCTGCTTGGTGTTCAGTGGGTTATTAGAGGTTTTTTTAATACCAATATACAACTGAATTACATTTTCAATTACGGTTCAAGGGAGAGAAATAAATCTCCAGATTATGGTTTCTGTTGTGATGTTAGTGACATAACTGAAGGTATGTACACTCCACCCCAACCCTGTGTGGGCTTTATGTGCAGCGAGGACACAACACAGTCGTCCTGTTGCAAGAAATTGATTCGCTGACGACAACAAAAAACAATTCTCACATTTCAAATCTGAAATTAAAATTGCCATCTTGCTAACATTTATAGTAGCTTAGTGCACATAACGCTGGGAACGTATATGCTCTCTAACCCGTCACCAGCAGGAACAGGGTGGCCTTAAACTTTGCTGGTGGCGCTCAATGTGTGAATCGTTGCCACGTGCGATAGTTTTCCTTACATTTGTTTTCCATTGATTTGGCCTCCCTTTTAATTATTTCCCTATTGATCTGCACTGTAACCCGACATGCAGGTCAGTGAACAAGAGCTGCTGCTGGAGCGTTCTATGCCAGAAATAAAGCAATGATGCACACACACACACACACACACACACTGAAACACACATGTGTACATAAATGACAACACTAATATACAGTGTGCCAAGGAAAGGGACACACATTGTGCGTTATAGAGCAAAGAGTTGTGATTCTCAACCTTTTTTTGTCAGGGCCTCTAAATGGACACACATTATGTCACAGACCCCATTTTTCACTTCAGGGAACTCCATCTGAAAAGATTTTGGTTGTTGGATATGATTGGGATTTGCTTTCTGTAGTTTCCAAGAACATTTGAGGAGATATTGAGGAGGAACGCTCCGAATAGTCTCTCTTATCACTTTTACTTCTATAGTGAATTGAATAGTGAAAGTTAACTAGTCCCCATTTTTTTCTGGGGACCCTCTGGAAGTCCCTCAAGGAACCCTGGCTGAGATCCACACACACACACACACACACACACACACACACACACACACACACAGTCTCAAATAACATGCCACAACACAAACAGTCCAATGCTACACACACCTGAAGTCTATTCACATTTTCAAACAATCCTCTTCCTCTATTCCAGGATGGACCATGGAGACCGAGGAATGGGCGTCTCTCACCTTCGCTATGAGGAGGAGGAGGGTGAGTGTGTGTGTGTGTGCGTGTGCATATATGTGTGAGGTTCATATCTATGATGAATCTATCAGGCCCTCTGTTACAGTAATAGAAACAGGAAATTAAGCCATTACACCAACTCTGTCTATTAGTATTATCATGAGACAGTTCATCACAGTAACTTATAGTTTCTAATTTGTTCTGAGGGTGTGTGTGAGGGTGTGTGTGTGTGTGTGGGTGAATGCTGTTAATGGATTGCAAATGAGGAGGCAGGATTGACATGAGATTGTTTGTATTTCGAGGGCTTGGCGAGCTACATATGCTTGTTTGTGTGTTTTCTGTCATCACACCGAGCAGCAGGTTCTGTTATTTCTCCAAACATCCAATATTGGTTGGCGTCTCCCAGTTGTTTGGTTATTGCACATGAGGTTTAGTGTGCAATTAGTTTAAAAGCGACACCCTAATTGCCGCCAGCAGATGATCAAACTCACATCCTCCAGGTTTTTGTTGCAAAACATAGATTTTACGAGCCAAAAGCTAAGTCAAAGGAAAGCTGCAGCTTTGAGTGACTCCAAATAGACTTGATTTGCTTTTATCTGTTAATGAGCAACCATGGTGTGAAACATAACACATTCAGAGTTTGAGAAAGTTGTTGAAAACACTCCTCTGAATATTAGGCGTTAATGATCTAATGAAACAATCTGCCAGTGTTGCTCGCTGTCAGTCGGCTCTGTTTGGGCCTTTCGTGACGCCTTCATTTAAGTCACTTGTGTTGGAAGAGCTTTGCCCTCATTTTGGTAGATCTGTGTTCTACAGGAACCCATATTGCCGTTTTAGTTTTGCAACCATCCGTACAGTATTCCTGTAACCAACCAGGAAAGGTCTGTATTTGCCCCCAGACCATCAGTCCATCTACATTGGCGTCCCAGTGCCTCGGGGAAATCGGCGCAAACGCCGGCGAAGGCGCTCCAGTCGTGAGCCGGCGGACGTGGACCGGGAGCAACACTACAGCCAGCACAGGCAGGAAGAGCACCAACGCTACGGAGACGTCGAGGAAGGACTCCTGGATTCAAACGATCAGAGTCTCCAAGACATCCACCGCACATGTAAGTCAGTGGCCCGAGAGCCACAAGATCACATGAGATGATGAAGGAAAGCAATAACCTCGAATCCATATGACCTGAGGCCTGGTCGGTCTTCCCCTGTGTGTCTCTTCCTGTTTCTGTTGCCCTGGAACATCTTGATTGGCTGCACTGGGTGTCAATCACGAACCTTTATCGGCCACCAACCTTTCTTCCTACTCATCAACTAATAGTCTTGTATTTGTTTTAACCCTCGAACACTAACGTTAAAAATAGTACCACCATCAGTAACGTAGTGTACATTTCACCTGATATAAAGTACCTGATAAAATCAAGATATATTAAAATACAACAACACAAGGCAAATTGAAGTCCTCTTCTTTTATTTTACCCTGTAGAACTTCTCATAAAACTAAAAACAGGTATCATGGGGGGACCCTGAAAAAAGGCTCAAAATCAGGTGAAAAATTAGGGAATGGTCAATAAAACCTGATTAAAAACATAAATAATGGAGCTATGAACTTGTTCTCTGGTCCACATGTTCCTGGGACATGTGAGCCTTGTCCTGTGAAGGAAAAGTCTCCTTCAATGGGAAAACCATCCGGAATGTTTTCACCCTCTATCACTAACGTAACACGTGAAGGTTGAAACAAGCAGGGATTGGAGCAGAGAGACACGCCCACATTCAGTAGAGACACGCCCACCTCCAATAAAGACACGCCCACCTTTGAAAATCACCCAACGTTAATATTCTAGGGTTAATTGGGCACTTTAGGACTTGAACCATATACCAGGAACCAAAATTCAGGATATCACAGCCTCTGCTTTATTAATTTTTACCATTATTTTTTTAATTGGCCTCTTTGTTTTACACTGCTGGAGTGG
Source organism: Cottus gobio (assembly GCA_023566465.1). Classification (NCBI taxonomy): domain Eukaryota; kingdom Metazoa; phylum Chordata; class Actinopteri; order Perciformes; family Cottidae; genus Cottus; species Cottus gobio. The sequence goes on from CM042218.1 coordinate 4,281,959, forward strand.
ACCAATGTGGTCTATGACCAAACATTGCATCTCTAATGAATTTGGTGCTGACGGTGTATCACCATGCATCTCTCTTAAAGTTATAAAATAAAACTGTCTCTGGCTGCAGGATAAAGGAACATGAATATCCTCTCATACAACTGCTAATGCAGGGAAGTAAAGCTTCACTCTCTCCAGTGTTCTGCACACCGCTGCCAATGAGGCTTTCACTGCAAACATTCAAACACTCAATAGAATTGGCACAGACACGATCCAGATTGTGTAGTGTGTTGCAATGTTGTTGCACTCGTCATGCTTTTTATTTGAGTTTGCTTCCTCCCAGCAGTTGTAACAGAGAACAGAAGGAGTCTGAGATGCAGCCCGAGCCTGTGCAGCTTCAGGTTCAGGCTGGTAATGAGTAGCCGGGCAGAACTCTGCTGCGTCGGCTTTCAAAAGCTTGGCTCGGGGTGGTTGTCACCCTCGCTAAATCGATTTGGCGCAAGCAGCGGCAAGAGCAGCAGAGGTGTCTACTTTTGTCTGGACTTTGTCGACACACAACTCTTTTGGAACGTGTCCGTGCATGAATATCAATAATGCATTTAGTGCCGTTACCAGGAGGAGGTTAATAGCAGGAAATGTAAAGTTAAAAAAAGACAACGACAGGAGAGAATGGTGCCCAGTGTGGGGGAAGTAAACAACTTGGAGAGCATTGGAAGGAAAATAAATTCGACATCCAACATGGGTGACTGTGGGTCAGTGGTTAGCAGGTCTGTCTTTCAATCAGAGGATCGGTGGTTCGATCCCCGGCTCCTCTAGTCCATGTCGTTGTGTCCTTGAGCAAGACACTTAACCCTAATTGCTCACCGTTGCTGTGTCTACGGTCTACTGTATATCATGTAAGTCTCTTTGGATAAAAGTGTCAGCTAAATGTTGTTTGTAAGTGGTCATGAATTTTGTCGATTTGTTTTTCCGCTTGCCATTCAGATAAAACAACATATAAGTAGAATCCACAGTTGGGTCGATATAATCGACTCACCCCGTGTACAGTTACTGCCATACAGCTCGGTCCATAGCATGTCAGCTGACAGCTCATTACCCTGCAGCACCTCCGCAGAACATCGGGTCCAGTTCAACCTCCATACAATAATGAAATGGATTTTATGTACAGTTGACACACAATTGAATACCTATAATCAGGTTGAAATGTGTGATCTGGATTCACGCTTCAATGCTGCAATCATTACTGGAGGAAGTGCATGGAACGACATACAACAGCTGGTTGGGAAAATAATTTTAAATAGAAAGTCTATTGACGCAGATTCAAGATCCCTATTTCCATTTATAAATTGAAGTTTATCTGCATTGCATTGCATTTAATAAAAGGCCCGTAAGCCTGTCAAAACTCTATAAATGATAGTATAAAATAAAAATAAAAACACTTCTTTCATTGCAGTGTCTCCAGCGGCCGAGCGGCTGCGTTACATCCTCGGTGAAGACGATGACATGAGCACGCCGACACTCTTCACCGAGATGGACACTCTGCAGCGAGAAGGAGACGAGCTGGAGTGGAAGGAGTCGGCCAGGTGGATGCACTCACACACACACCTGCACAATCAGACACAGGCATGCTTCTAACACTCCAAAATACAGTTTATTTTGTATTTTGTTGCTTTGCTTTTGCCTAAATATTGTCAAATCTGAAGTATATCCACTTGACTAATGATGCAAACTGTCCAAAATTCATATCAGTCTTTTAGTAGCATATAGAAAAAAGCATTCTCTCCCATTTATGATGTATAAATATCACATGTCTGTGCTTCCTCTTCTCATGATGTCAAGTGTTTTCATTCCTTTCAATTAGTTTCACCTGATCATCCGGGTCAAGTCCTAGCCTCCCATTGGCTGTTAACACTATATAGGTGTGACCCTAACCCATATTAATTTAATGATCTAGCCACTATGGATAAGGCGTTTAATATCCTGCCTGACATGCTCTCCAGATTATCCTGATTTATTTTCCCGATGTGCAAGAGAACATGTTTTATACTACGGTTGAGAACACAGAGAGACAGAGTTATCTATATCTCACTGCCTGTTGAAACTTGTTGATGTGATCAGTACCCTGTCTAAGTATTGTGTTGACTCAGTGGACTGCTAAGCAATTTAATGCAAGGGAGCATCCATTACTGTCATTAGTTTATCTGTGTTTCCTGCTTTGACAAGGCAAGATATTACAAATTCAGATGTAAAAGGATGCATAAATATGAAAGGCAGATATGATATCTAATCCCAAATGATATGAAGACGAGTCTTTGATGTTCCAGGAGTGGGTGCCATATTTATCAGTTGGAAAAATGGAAATGAATGTCAATGTCAACTCAGAAAATGATTACTTAGCAGGAAACACTGTCAACTTTCTATTGCACAGCCTACTCAAAATTCATTTTGGATTGCATTCATGCAAAATGAACCCTCAGACCACATGAGCCAAAATGCAAATAGTGTGTGTTACAAGATCAGAGTGAGTACAAAATTTTGGAAAGGTCATAAAAGTGATGATTTACATGCACCACTCCTGTTCCTCCATGAGCACCGTCCTGCTTCTCATTTAAACAGCTTCATGCCCGGGAGCTGAAAACACAGACATCCACTGAGTAATGGGCATCTCCTGCTGAGCTCAGTGAAATCTGGACAGTTGTGTATTCCTCACCTGTGTCTTTGCTGCCTTCAGGTGGGTGAAGTTCGAAGAGAAGGTGGAGGAGGGCGGAGAAAGGTGGAGTAAACCACACGTGTCCACGCTGAGCCTGCACAGCCTCTTTGAGCTCAGGACGTGTCTCCAGACGGGAACGGTGCTGCTGGACCTCGAAGGCTACTCACTACCGCAAATCATTGGTGAGCGGATTTGTTTTTGATTGTCCTGATTATTGCATTGCTCATTGTGTGTCACTGTTAATTTTACATTCACAGACACTGAGTAATATTTTTTTGGCTCCACAATGTTAGCTCGTAGAATAATGTTAGCTAATATCTCGTTAGCAAAGACTTATAGTTGAGTGGTGATCTGCACAGGAAGTTGTCAGGAAGCTGTTTTATAGATTGTCTCAAAGGTAAATTGCTTCAGTGCACCAGAAGTTCAAGTGCAGTAAAGTAAGTGTTGTCTGCTCTGGATGATCAGACAGGAAGTGACCTCATCTTGAAGGCCTCTGGTTCAGACTTGGATCTCTACAACTACAGGGTCTATTTGAATCATCTTGGAACACATAAAGGGTCCACTTGTGATACTTCAGCAGAGGTTTAAGCATCAGTATTTATGTTACTGTTTGCTATATGCAGGGTTCATACGCTCATGGAAAACCTGGAATAGTTATGCAATTTTAAAATGGTTATTTCCAGGCCTGGAAAAGATAAAATCCCAGAGGTTTGAGTTTGAAATAATTAATATGCTTTTAAAAGAAAGACTCAAAATATAAGCAGGCATACGCTGAGTATATCTATAAATGTTTATTCTTTTAATCAAACTATTGTCTCTCATTCATTTGTGTCCTTTAAGGAATACTGTATGCTTTGGAATCCTCATTGTTAGTTTAAATACTACATTTTATCACTTTTTCATGGACACACCCAGATTTCACTAAATGTTTGCTCATGGGAATTTGGTTTAAAGTCCTGGAAAAGTCCTGGACCTCACAATGTGTATGAGCCCTGAATATGAAACTGTGTTTTATTATATTCACAACAAACTAAAGACCTATTTGAGGCCCTCGTCTCATTCTAATGATAGTTGAATCTGAATAGTCTCCGTTAGGCTTCTGGTAAATGGTTTGCTACTCTATGCATATCCATAACAACTTATGAACTTTCCCTGTTGACATTTGTGTGACACAGCTGCCAACTCGTGCTTTCCCCACACTACTCAGCATGTGCCGGAGCGGAGGCAGCAGAGGCACTAGTATGGAGGGGTCAATAAATCAATTAGCTAATCAATAGAAAGTGAAACAGTTACAGGGTTTTCTAGTTTGCAGCTAAATTAAACAACCGCTGGTTGCAGCTCCATATAACGTGTTTTTACATCCATATACATCGATGTTGCTCAATTCCATGTTAACGTTACCCGGTAAGTATTGTGATCGGTAGAAGACCTTTAGACCTCATTATGCTGTTACCTTTGGCTCTGTAGACAAGAGTGTTGTTATGGAACAGATATTTAATTTTGATTGAGCTGTTATTAGGGTTAATGAAGACTTATTGTCATGGTCTGTTCTCAGCAAATCGTGATGATGATAATACAGAAGATTGTTAATGCATTCATCTGATATGCACCAAACAGAGCTTTAAAGCCACTCAACCCCAATCCCAGGATGTTGTATACGTGTATGTATATATTAAAGGGCCTTTGCATGCCGTTTGGTGGTAATGTTAATAGTTTTAGCCGCACTAGCCGTGTGGTTTACACACGACCTGCAGGACTGTAGACATGTTCATGCTCTCAACATAGACAGTAACAATAATAAAGTAATGCAATGTGTGAATGCGTGTCATTGGGAACACTGGATCCCGATGCCACATTTCCCCGTGTGAAATTTGAACGTGTCCCATTTCCAGACAACATCATCGAGCGGCAGATAGAGGAGGGCATGATATCTCCCGAGCTCCGAGAGAAAATCAGTTTCGTCCTGCTGAGGAAACACCGACACCAGACCAAGAAGCCAATCCACCGCTCGCTAGCCGACATCGGCAAGTCCAGCTCCTCCACCAGTGAGTGTCCAGTTCCTATAACGGTTGGAAATAGCTTTATCTCACAGAAAGAAAATACATTATGGGACCACCATGTCCATGAGTACGAATACATACAATGTAGGAGGCACAAAATAACTCTTTGTGTCCCTGATGTGCAGCAATTATTCTTTCTTTATCAATAATCACCCCACTTTGGTCCCTTGTATAATTGTGCAGCCTCTGAGAAACACACTATGCATGTATTGGACTCACTTGGTAAATTAATGAACGCACTCCTGCGGTCAACAAGGCTCACATCCTCCACAAGGGATGTATTAATGTTTGATGAGTTAATTACCGCTGTAGCATTTCCTCATCTCATCCGGACAGGACACCTACTGCTAGACGCACCATAAGGCATCACCTCCCCAGCCCTCTGTTACTGTTTGTGTCTGTTTCTGTTTCCCTTCCCTCGCCAGATCGTAATGTAGGGCCCCGAGGTGGTCCGGGGACAGGTCCAGGGCCAATAGCTAACTTTAATCGATCCACAGAGGACCTCCGAATGAAACAGCAGTCTGCCAACTATGGTCGCCTGCGTGAGTGTCTCGCTATAAGTTCACAGTTTGTGCATTTTCTCTGGGGTTTAACGATATTGGGTTATGTTTTGATTCATCTAAACACGGGGTTAAATCAAATATTTGAAAGAAAAAACAGGAGAAAACCTCTGAAACCGCATGTAATGCAGAGTAACTCCTTCACTTCACCTCCTTCACATCTGTAATCAGTGGGAAACGCCCTCTTGTCAGCGGGGGTGTGTCTAAAGGGGAGGTACGGGGTAACCCTAAGCCCCGCCCCCCCTCCAAAAAATATGATTGATGGTATTAACTGCCCAAAATCAAATTGACCTACTTATTTACTCACAGGCCAATGTCAGCCAAATTGATCTGTAATTCATGATGCTGGACTCCACCCCTTCACTCCCTCATTCCATCACATGAGCCGACATGTGTTCACCGAGCCTGATTTAATTCATTAAAGTCCTCGAAATTTAAATAGTGCTCACTACCTTTGGGGTACAATATCCTATTTTAGGTAATCAGTCATGGGTTGGCATCTCAACAATGTTAATAAATAAAGCAGTTTGAATTCAATTGCATTGCTTTAAAATAAGCAGGTGATTTCTGCATCAACAGAACATTATTACGTTTTCATCTGGATGCTTTGGTCTATCATTTCTAACTCTTATATTGTTCACATATCAGGAGGCCGAGCGTGGTTAAGATGAAAGAGATGAAACAATGACTCTCTATCTTTTGTCTCATTGCTGTATCGTGTAGCTCATTTTACAGTTATCATGAATGATCTATAACATATTGCATGTAATTAAGATGTTATAACTGTTGGTTGTTGTTGTTGTTTTGAACTCCAGGTCACGCCCAGAGCAGGAGTATGAATGATATTGCAGACGCTCCCAGCACAGACCAGGTGACGGCTCCGTTCTGCTGCATATACTTGAGCATTATGTACTATTAGAGAGTGACATGGACTGAGTTTGGGCTTTATCCACAAATTCGTATTCAGTTTTTTATATATTAGCAACATTTCGAATTTATCCGCATCCAAGCTATTTCTTATTTTCCACTTCTTGGCTTTTCATTATTTTAGAGATTCCCTGTGCCATGTCTCAGCGCGGCGTGAGTGTTGTGTTGACGTCTCACCAGAACCAGCCCGGTCCTGAGTGGCATCAATCTCTATGTCTCTGGCGACGCCGACAGCTCGTGATAGAGGAAGCATGCGAGCACATAACTCACTCGTTTGTGGGGGCCGATGCAACGCTGTGGCTTAAACCCAGCGACACTTGTCTGGACCGATGCGAGGCCGTGCCGTTATTGCTCGGATTAGGCCTCCGAGCTGTGGAACCGACGGGTCAGGATTAAGTGTCATCCACAGCGATGACTAACGATCAGAAACTAATGAATGAAAAGATGCTATATGTTGTGTGCGGGCTCCGAGTAACCCAGTTATGAGTGGCGGGCCGGATGTTTAAATTATATTTACAGGCCGACTGTTGGTCGCATGTAACAATTGACACACAAGTGCATGTGTGTGTGTGTGTGTGTGTGTCAATATTGAATCGGCGCCTGAAACAACATGGATACGTAGTCCGGTCCGCGTGCTTGGCCTCCACATGAAACCACAGATTGGGGCTGCGTGTTATTGGCGAGGGCTCTTCAGCCCTGAGTGTTATTGTGCTGCCATCCAATATCCGGCCACACCTCCACATGAAATCAGGCAGGTCGGGTCAGCCTGCCATCCCGCTTTCAGCCGCTCTCATTACTGCATTACAAACCTCGGGGTTGTTATCTTGCAAATTTTCTGCCAGTTTAAGGACACCCTCCGAGATTCACTGCCAGGTTTAGAGAGACTGTCGGTAACGAATGATGAATATGACGCGTTATGATCAATGTGGGGAGCAACTGTTGGGCAAATCTGCAGCTGAAACTAATCATTATTTTCACTATCGATGTTTTCTTGCGGGTTTCTTTCTATAAAATGTAAGAAAATATTTTTTTTTAATCTGTGCATTCACTTTACTATCACATATGACAAAGAAAAGCAGCAAATGCAGACGAGCTGGAATCAGGAAGAAATACCGAAACAATGAATTGATTTTATAAAAATGTTTGCGCTAATGTTGCAGTCTAATTGTTTCAGGAAAAGTAATAGCTGTGTCAAAAAAAAGTGTAAAAAAAGTGTCAAAAATGCAAAAAAAACCCAAAAAAAACACAAGTCACATGTTCTTTCTTTTTCTCTCCACTTTCGGTAGCTAAGAAATAAATTCATGAAGAAAATACCCAGAGATGCGGAGGCGTCCAACGTCTTGGTGGGAGAAGTGGACTTTCTGAACAAGCCCTTCGTCGCCTTCGTCCGCTTGGCCCAGGCGACGACGCTGGGGGGCCTCACCGAGGTCCCTGTTCCCACCCGGTAAAAAAAGGGATCTGCAGTCTTTTGCCTCTTCTCAGAGACGCCTGCCATCGCAGCGCATGCCTCACGCTTCTCTCGTCATTACACAGATTCTTGTTTATTCTCTTGGGACCGCAAGGAAAAGCCAAATCATATAATGAGATTGGCCGAGCCATAGCAACCCTAATGGTGGATGACGTAAGTGTCATTGTGTGTTGAAATATGTTTTTGCACGACGTGCCTGTGTACCTTATCAGACAGCGTGTGCTGGAGGAGGTGTCGTTTACTGTACTGGAGTTTCAAAATAAAATGTATGTGCCATGTAATTGTGTTTGAATTGCATCTGGAAGTGATGCTGATTGTTAAGCATCAGTTAGGAGCTTCTCTTTGGATAATGAGTCACCCACGGCTTGTTTTTACATAACAGATGCAAGTATTCAATAAATAAGAGGCTATTATTTTAGATTTGTGCAGTTTTGCGCAGAAATAGTATGTTCACCTGGTACAATCCATCCCTGACTGTAAGGTTAGGGGTTAGAGGCAGGCTGACCCCAATAGGAGTTAAAATTAGCTCGCTAAGCTAACAACATGTATACCTGCTAACGTGTCATTGTTATCATGTAATAATAATAATAATGTATTTAATTTATACAGCACTTTTCCAGATACTCAGACACTTTACACAACATTTTTAAATCCTCCTAAAAGCTAAACAATAAAACAAATACAATAAAAAGCAATAAGAACACAGAGCACACAGTGAAGAGGTGGGTTTTGATTTGTGATTTGAATATGGAAAGATCAGCACAGCCTCACAGGTTGTTTTTAACATGGATCTATATGAATAGATCTATATGAATGCCTCCTCATCAATCCAATGACCAAATGCTGTTTATATTTCTGTTCTTACAGCAGTAAAAGAGGCAGATAAACCCAGATTACAACACTGGCTTTAATCGTAAAACTTATATCACATGAAATGGTTTCAGTAAGCGCCAACTTAATCATTTACAAACATTAACACAGACATCGTCTGAACCCCATATGCAGGTATTAGCAGCAGAAACTCAGCAGCAAAGACTCAAACACATTCACACAAGTGTGTGTGGGATCAGTGAAGGTAGCAAAAAATATAACTGTTTTCCTGCTGCAGATACCTGTTTTACTCTGAAATTTAGTCTGTGCTCTTATTTTGCTAAACTGTTGTGATGACCTCTATCTGTGCAGCATGCAGCGACCATTTACAAAGAGATATTATAAATATTGCCAACTGGAATCAATCCTTTGATTATGCTCCTGTGCACGTGACTCTCAGTCATGATTAGTCACTGACTGCTTTTGAGTTTTCCAACTAACTGAGGTGAAAATATTGATATAGCTTCCACAGTTTATGTTCTTCAGATGGCCACGAGAGAGAGAGGGCGCCAAAGAAGCAGCACACACACTGATCACTATCACCATGATGTAAGCTTGGCATATCATTGAAATGGTGAAATCCTCTCCTTTTATCTCCCAGCTCTTCAGCGATGTAGCTTACAAGGCCAGAGATCGCGACGACCTCATCGCGGGCATAGATGAGTTTTTGGATGAGGTGATTGTACTGCCGCCTGGAGAATGGGATCCCAAAATTCGCATTGAGCCGCCCAAGAAAATTCCCTCGGCTGACAAAAGGTTGGAGTTTTTTCACTCTACGTCTGCAATGCACACCAAGCTCTCCGCTTCTTTATCTGATGTACGACAGCTATGTGCCTACAACTGTTGTACAAAGTTAAACCTGAATGAGGCTTTATGCAGGAGCCTGTAAAACAGCACTGATAACACCAGTAGCCCTGGTAGAGCTTTAATAAACACACATGAATGAACTGCTGTATGCATCTTCTCTACAGGAAGTCGGTGTTTTCCTTAAACGAGCTGGGGCAGGGGAACGGCACAGCTGGAGGAGGAGGAGGAGGCCTGGCCGAGGACGAGGAGATGCCCCCGCAGCATGAGCTGGGAGAGGAGCTGGCCTTCACCGGGCGGTAGGTGGTCCGTACGCTGCTGGGAGGTCTGAGGCCTCACCTGACTGGCATCTGGACATGAATATGAATAATTCATACACTTCTTGTACTGCATATACTATGGAATTTGGCACTTTCTTTATTGTTTAATTTCCAAATGTATATTTCCTCGTGTCTATAAGCTGTGACAAACATCTATCTATCTATCTATCTATCTATCTATCTATCTATCTATCTATCTATCTATCTATCTATCTATCTATCTATCTATCTATCTATCTATCTATCTATCTATCTATCTATCTATCTATCTATCTATCTATCTATCTATCTATCTATATCTATATATCCCTACCTATCTATATCTATCTACATTAATACAAATTTGGCAAAGTGTAAAAATGATCTGGGTACCATTTCCACTCACCAGAGACTCGTAATAATCTCTTTATTTGAGGATACAAAGAACACTCTTGGATCAGTGCATCAGTGATGGACCTGAAACAACAGCACCAATCAAACAAATGTGATTTCATCCGGATCTACAATGCAGTGATACTTTCTTATGAAGCGTCCTAACCGGTGTGCTTCTCTGTGTACATTAGCTTCTGTGGAGGTCTGTACCTGGACATAAAGCGTAAACTGCCATGGCTGCCGAGTGACATCTATGAAGGTTTCCACCTTCAGTCCATCTCCGCCGTGCTCTTCATCTACTTGGGCTGCATCACCAACGCCATCACCTTCGGTGGTCTGCTGGGAGACGCTACGGACAACTACCAGGTAAAGCAGAACGGGAGAGCCAAACTTAGGAAACAGAGCACAGGATTTATCATGCATAAATCATGGCTTTGTCCAAGATAAACCAAACAAAAAGCTAATTGTGAAAAAACACCAGGTTGCAGTTTAATGGGTTATGTGCGTTTTCTTGAATGGGAGCGGTCACTTCCTGTAGTCTTATGGTCAATTTGAGATCGTCAGGCATCCAGCAAAGACTTCAGGAAGTCACCCACCGTACATCCACTACGTCTTAAACAAATGATATAACATGTGTTCAGTCGTAAAGCAGTGATACAGTCGTAAAGCAGTGATACAGTTGTAAAGCGGTGATACAGTCATAAAACAGTGATACAGTCGTAAAGCAGTGATACAGTCATAAAGCAGTGATACAGTCGTAAAACAGTGTTACAGTCGTAAAGCAGTGATACAGTCATAAAGCAGTGATACAGTCTTAAAGCAGTGATACAGTCGTAAAACAGTGATACAGTCATAAAGCAGTGATACAGTCATAAAGCAGTGATACAGTCATAAAGCAGTGATACAGTTGTAAAGCGGTGATACAGTCATAAAGCAGTCATAAAGCGGTGATACAGTCATAAAGCAGTGATACAGTTGTAAAGCGGTGATACAGTCATAAAACAGTCGTAAAACAGTGATACAGTCATAAAGCAGTGATACAGTTGTAAAGTGGTGATACAGTCATAAAACAGTGATACAGTCGTAAAGCAGTGATACAGTCATAAAGCAGTGATACAGTCATAAAGCAGTGATAAAGCAGTGATACAGTCGTAAAACAGTGATACAGTCATAAAGCAGTGATACAGTCGTAAAACAGTGATAGTCATAAAGCAGTGATACAGTCATAAAGCAGTGATACAGTCATAAAGCAGTCATAAAGCGGTGATACAGTCATAAAGCAGTGATACAGTCATAAAACAGTGATACAGTCATAAAGCAGTGATACAGTCATAAAACAGTGATACAGTCATAAAGAAGTGATACAGTCATAAAGCGGTGATACAGTCATAAAGCAGTGATACAGTCGTAAAGCAGTGATACAGTCATAAAGCAGTGATACAGTCGTAAAGCAGTGATACAGTCATAAAGCAGTCATGCAGTCATAAAGCAGTGATACAGTCATAAAGCAGTCATAAAGCAGTGATACAGTCATAAAGCAGTCATGCAGTCATAAAGCAGTGATACAGTCATAAAGCAGTCATAAAGCAGTGATACAGTCATAAAGCAGTGATACAATCATAAAGCAGTCATACAATCATAAACAGTCATAAAGCAGTCATACAGTCATAAAGCAGTCATAAAGTGATACTGTTGACTCTCTATTATGAACTTCTCCTTGCCAGAGAGTAAATGGCTTCATAAATAAGCCTCAGGCTCCACTGCACTGTGAAGTCAGAGTATTCTTAGCTCATTGTGGTCTTGCATCAAACCAGGTCTGCCTTTTCCTTTTCCTGCACCAATACGAGCTTTAACACACTCACACACAGACACACACAGACACACACACACACACACACAGAGACAGAGACACACACACACTCACACACACACAAAGACACAGCTGCACACGGGAATCATTTCAGATAAGGGCTTCGACACTCGTTCACTCCTCTCCTTGTCAAGTTGAAATAAAACATCTTGTTTAATGTCTGATGCACTGAACACACTGCAGACACCTCACGCCCTCCAACACACACACACACACACACACACACACACACACACACCACATTTCTTTTCAAATCAGTCCCGACTGTCCCAGCTATTTTCAGCTGCACATTCACTTCCCACTAACTTGATCTGGGAGTCTCACACCACAACAATGGACCCTGCCTCAGGAAAAGCAGAGGAGAGGCTCCCTCCTAACACGGTGGTAGTCCGACCAACTTTAAGGGAATAGAGTCCCTCGAAGGTGTCGGTTAATACCTTCTGCCTTTTATCTCACCCCGCAGGTAAATCGTTAGGAGTTCGTAATTATTGTCTTTCCGAGACTCTTTTATGGCGACGGCCTGGGCCTTCTCAGTGGGATGAAACACCCTTTACATGGTGATTTTCTAGAACATCTGTCCCATACAGATTACAGATTACTACCTATTTTGTTTTGTATTGTTTTGTATTCACCAATTTGATCAACACTGCACATAGTCTTCACCCAGGGAACTTAGCTTAAGTTCTTCTGGTAGAGTCGGTCGCCACCTGTGCGTCAGCTTTTGCAGCTTTCTTGTTGTTATTCTTCTTCTTTTTATTCCTCTAGCAGAAGTGTCTTCCAGACTCTGAGGCTGGAAGCAGTCCTGATTACTCAGGAAACTCTAAGTGAGCTTTCTCTGTTTTTAACTCTCTTATAGTAGAAGGGTCGTCCAGACTCTAAAGCTGGAGAGACACACAGGCTCTCAACATACCTTCTTTACATTACATTTCATTTAGCTGAGGCTTTTATCCAAAGCAATTTATATGCTACACACCGCAGACACAGCAGCGGTGAGCAATTCGGGTAAGTGTCTTGCTCAAGGACACGACGACTTTGTCTAGCGGCGCCGGGGATCGAACCTCCGACCCTCTGATTGAAGGACGGTCTGGCACTGAGCCACAGTCTCTCTCTCTGTGTCTCATTCTCTCTCCTTTTTTTTCTTTACCTGATAACATACAATCATACAACCCGATACATACAATTTACTTGACTATGCTTTCATACTTTTCTACGATCTTCTAACAGTATACCCCCCCCCCCCCCCTTCTCTTTCCCTCCCAACAGGGGGTGATGGAGAGCTTCCTGGGAACAGCTCTGGCTGGCTCTGTCTTCTGTCTCTTCAGCGGTCAGCCCCTCATCATCCTCAGCTCCACTGGACCCATCCTCATCTTTGAAAAGCTCCTGTTTGAATTCAGCAAGTGAGCTTCTTGAGAGCCAAATGATTTCGCAGCAGACAGACAAAGTGGAAATACTAAGTACTGTTGACACTCTTCTTTGTGTCATTTAGAGAATTATTAGATAATCCCATTATAAAGAAAAAGAACAGTTATCAAAGTCTATAGACATCAGTTGTTCTAGCTTTTATTCCCTTGGGGCTTATATTTAACACTCATCCTGCAAATGGTCCCACTGCGGGACTAATAAAGTATTATCTTATTTATTATATTGCCAGGTGAACAAAAAAACTTTAATTTCTCGCTAAATTATCGAGAGGGTTTGATCTCAAGGCAATTCAAAGAAACAAATTAAAAGTTTGCAGAAAACAAAATAGAGATATTTCTATCAGCAATGACTATGTGACTGAATAATGTCAGACGGCCAATCTAATTCCCAAATGCCACGAGCATTCGGATTAGTCAGAAATTGCTGGAATAAGTTACTGCATCTGTAAAATGTTTGTTCTCGTCTTTCTTTTCCGTATGTTCATTATAAATACATATATATGAGCAAAAGACTAGCATTAATCAATGCATTCACCATGCGTCTCTGACTTCTCACTCCCAAAGGAGCAACGGCATAGATTACATGGAGCTGCGTCTGTGGATCGGCATGCACTCCTGCCTGCAGTGTTTCATCCTGGTCGCTACAGATGCCAGTTACATCATTAAATACATGACTCGCTTCACCGAGGAGGGCTTCTCAAGCCTCATCTCCTTCATCTTCATCTCTGATGCCATCAAGAAGATGGTGGGCTCCTTTAAATATTACCCCATCAACACCGACTTTAAGCCCGACTACGTCACCACCTACAAGTGCGAATGCCTGGCTCCAGACCTGAGTGAGTTCACCCCTTGGCTCAGGGAGATGCAGGGGTTATCCACAAGGGGGCAGCGTGGCTACAAGTGGCTCTTTTTGGGCTCCGTAAACGGATTCATTCATTATCTTTATAGGGACAGAGCATGTTAACCCTCAAACACTAACGTTAAAAATAGTCACACCATCATTAACACCCGATATAATGTAGCTGATAAAATTATCTAAATATATTAAATACAACAATACAAGGCAAATTGAAGTCCTCTTCTTTTATTTTACCCTGTAGAACTTCTCATAAAACTAAAAACAGGTTTCATGGGGGGACCCTGAAAAAAGGCTCAAAATCAGGTGAAGAATTAGGGAATGGTCAATAAAACCTGATTAAAAACATAAATAATGGAGCTATGAACTTGTTCTCTGGTCCACATGTTCCTGGGACATGTGAGCCTTGTCCTGTGAAGGAAAAGTCTCCTTCAATGGGAAAACCATCTGGAATGTTTTCACCCTCTATCACTAACGTAACACGTGAAGGTTGAAACAACCAGGGATTGGAGCAGAGAGACACGCCCACCTTCAGTAAAGACACGCCCGCCTTCAATAAGGACATGCCCACCTCCAATAAAGACACGCCCACCTTCAATAAAGACACGCCTACCTTCAATAAAGACATGACCACCTCCAATAAAGACACGCCCACCTTCAATAAAGACACGCCCACCTTCAATAAAGACATGCCCACCTCCAATAAAGACACGCCCACCTTCAATACAGACACGCCCACACTCAATTAAGACATGCCCACCTCCAATAGAGACACGCCCACCTTCCATAACATCAGTGAGCAGCATGAAGCTACACAAGGACCCACACAGCTCAGACAAAAGCAACATAATGACAATCACCTGACGTTAGTGTTCCAGGGTTAAATATATTTTAGGAAGCCAATTAAAGACAAAAACATATTTATTGTTTTTCTAGTATAAATACATGTTGTGGTTACTGTTGGCTCGGACTGTATCAGCTGCTATTAGCTTATGCAGGTATACAATATTGGCTTGTTTTCCGGCTAATAAGTAACACATAAGTAACGTATATGTTTAAGCTTGTGTAGAAACAGTTTAAAAATATATAAAATGGAATGTTCATAACTATAAAAACCAAATAGAAACACTTGTGTTCATGTAAAGAGATACATGTTGTATTTGTAACTTGAACCATTTCTCTCGGGGTTCTCTGGCTTAATGGGAATCTAATTTAAATGAGATTCCTTCATTGTACCAATTCACAGATCGAATCTATTTACCATCTTTCAACAAGGCGGTGATTTGTGGTAATTTTTTGTAAACAATCATTTCTGTAACTAATTTGTCTCTCCTTTGTTTTCGCCATGCATAAACAATTTGGCTCCCATCTCTTGGAAGTAAGTATCTCTTTATGTGTTTGCATGAGCTTCGGAGAGCTCTCTGCAATGTCCAGCTGCTGGATTCTCATTGTCTTTGCCTTTTCTCTTCTTCCTCTTGTTTCCCTCCTCCCCCCCTCTTAATTTGCTGTCTCATTACCTCCCTGCCTCTGCCCGTCTCTCTCCCATTCATGAACAGTGGCTGCAATGATCTTCAATGGTTTAGTTCCAATACCAGATAACAGCTCTAGTGTCTCCGGGGTAAGTACTTGTTTTCATTCCCTTTTCATTTTGTCGCCTCTATAAACAACCCCGTCTCCTCCAAATAAAATACTTTCCCATACAACTAAACTGCTCTCTCAATTACGGTTCGAGGGGAACGTAATTGTTTCGTCCGGATGGAACAGTTTCAAACACGTGGTAAACAAACAGAACAAAACAAAAACTCTAACTCTTTGTTAGGTTTAGCTTACAATGGCTACTACATTTAAACAAAACATTATATTACATTACATTATTTTTAGCTGACGCATCGATATGAACTAGCGGAGCCGGCGATCGAACCACCGTTCCTCTGATTGAAAGACAGACCTGCTAACCACTGAGCTACAGTCGCCCCCAACCAAAACAACAAAGTATAAAAAACAAACAAAAAACAAACAAAAGTACTTGGTTATGTGTAGGCAACTACACATAACTAGGTTATGTGGTCCATCCATCACTCTGACATCGTCCTTATGAGGACTTCCGTTAGCAGGTCTGTCTTTCGATCAGAGGGTCGGTGGTTCAAACCCCGGCTCAGCCAGTCCATGTTGTTGTGTCCTTGAGCAAGACACTTAACCCTCATTGCTCACCGTTGCTGTGTCTACGGTCTACTGTATAGCATGTAAGTCTCTTTAGATAAAAGCCTCAGCTAAATGAAATATGTAATAATAATAATTTGAAACTTAATGATTCGTCAAAAATAAACGGAATCCACGACAAAATGTTTTTCCCCCGAAACGCAGTTTCTTTGTATGAGAACGTACATTTTAGGAGAAATCGCTGCTATTTCGATGCATTGTATTTCAAGCTGAAGGTTTAAAGGGTCAGAAACATCAGCTTTTCCCAGAATGAATTACTGGGGTTGTATTCAAGCCCTCTCTGGTAGAAAAGAGCTTTGTTTGTTCCAAACGAAGTATCATCAACTCTTTATTCTAGCTTTATTCTCCTCTTTCTCTCCTTTGTTTGTTTCTGTCATCGAACCCATCATCTCCTCTCTCTCTGGATTACAACTTCACATCTGTGATGGCGATTTTCACTCTGTGTGCGTTGACATGTTTCTCTGCGCCTGTGTGCAAACACTTCACTCTTCTTCATCATCATCATCCTCTCCTGTCTCCCCACCACTGCCGACCACCATCCCAGTTGAACGTTACAGGTTTGGACTGGAGCCAGCTGAGCAAGAAGGAGTGTCTGAAGTACGGAGGCTCTCTGGTGGGGAAGACCTGCAAGTTCGTCCCCGATCTGGCCCTCATGTCCTTCATCCTCTTTTTCGGCACCTATTCCATGACTGTCACCCTCAAGAAGTTCAAGTTCAGTCGCTACTTCCCCACGAAGGTGACAAATTGATCTGTCAGTCTATCCGTGTGTAAAAATATATATTACAACATACTTTTCAGAAGGATGAGTCTGGTTTAAATGAGACTGGACTCACTCCATCCTCTCGTCAGCCTGTTCCGCTCCATTTGTGGTATATATATATATATATATATATATATATATATATGTCTTTTTTCTAATTGTGGTTTCTCTCTGTTGTCAGTTGAGGAAACTCATCAGTGACTTCTCCATCTTCATGTCCATCATGACGTTCGTGGGTCTTGATATGTTGTTGGGACTCAAGACTCCAAAGCTAATCGTGCCCACAGAATTTAAGGTATTTCAAACTTTTTTCAAAGAAGAGATTAGGTTTTGTTCATTAGTTTGCTCTAAAAATTACGCTTTTGACAGCGCAAAATAAAGCAAATAATTGTTTTTTATTTCATTTAGTTGACAAACTGCTTTCCCAGACTGGAGTTTCAATTTTTAAGAAATACACTTAAATGCTTTCATGCTGATAATAACAGAAGAAAGTCTAATAGCTGTTTTTTTAGTTATTTATGTATTAGTGTTCCTGTCTTTCTTGTTTTTAACAGTTATATCTATATTTATAGTTGTTTACTCATGGGGACTTTACCATTATCATTGCTTAGGAAATAAAGCAGCGGTATAATCCAACATCCTTAAACAAACACACTCCATGCTTACTTTCACATGCACACACACACACACTCGACACAATTACATTATTTTTCTTTTTTCTTTCTTTCTTTTCTTTTGTTGTCTGTCTTATGCATATTTAATTTTATGTTTTTATAATTTTAATATTATATAGGTGGAGGCTTTAAATAAGCCCAGTTTGCTTTTTGCCTCTTCCTGCACTGTCATATTAATTTATCTCTGTTATGTTTGTTTATTTTTTTATTTAATTGTTTGAATTATGCAAAAGAAAATCTGAATTTGATGCTAATATTTAAATATCTCTTATTTCTGAACATTAAATCTGAATCCAGGAGACAGTTCTCTTGTCTTATCAGACTCATTCCAGAGAAAACTGCCTATAACAGACCTCATTAATTTAACTCTCTGCAAGGAAACAGTCTGTCGCAAAATGTTGAATGACTCTATTATATATAATGATTTTTATCTAAAATGTGCGTGCACCTCTGTGCACATGGGCTCCATCATTATTGAAATAAAGTGGCTTCTCATCTCCCACCAGCCAACTCGGCCGGGTCGTGGTTGGCTGGTGATGCCATTCGGGAAGAACCCGTGGTGGATTTACGTGGCGAGCTTCGTCCCGGCGCTCCTCGTCACCATCCTCATCTTCATGGACCAGCAGATCAGCGCCGTCATCGTTAACCGCAAAGAGAATAAACTGAAGGTAGGGCATATTCATGGGTGATACACAGGGTTCATAAGCTCATGTAAAAGTCATGGAATTTTCAAAATAGTTATTTCCAGGTCTGGAAAAGTCCTTGAAAAATTCCAAAAGTTTAGTAAAAGTCATGTAAATGTGTTATATTCATGTGTTCATGTGGTTCATTTACGCTGAGTTTGAAATAATGAATATGCTTTTAAAAGAAAGACTCAAAATATAAGCAGGCATACGCTGAGTATATCTATAAATGTTTATTCTTTTAATCAAACTATTGTTTCTCATTCATTTGTGTCCTTTAAGGAATACTGTATGCTTTGGAATCCTCATTGTTAGTTTAAATACTACATTTTATCACTTTTTCATGGACACACCCAGATTTCACTAAATGTTTGGTCATGGAAATTTGGTTTAAAATCCTGGAAAAGTCCAAGAGATTTGGTTTAAAGTCCTGGAAAAATCCTGGAAAAGTCCTGGAAATTTGGGTTAAAGTCATGGAAATTTGCTTTAAAATCACAGGAAAATCTTGGAAAAGTCCTGGACATGTGGTCTAAAGTCATGGAAAAATCCTGGAAAAGTCCAGGAAAAGTCATGGAAATTTGGTTTAAAGTCATCGAAAAATCCTGGTAAAGTCCTGGAAATGTTATGGAAGTCCATTGGTCAAAATGTGTGTGAACCCTTATACATATCTTTCATATGTATTATGAAGTAATGGCATTGCATGTTCCCACTATTGCACTTTGATTGAATCAATGTATCAATAAAATGTATTTCTCTAAAATAAAACCATCTCAGACAGTAACATTCAATCCACCACGACTCCACTTTCCCCGGCAGAAAGGCTGCGGCTACCACCTGGACCTGTTCTGGGTGGGCGTCCTGATGGCCGTCTGCTCCTTCATGGGCCTGCCCTGGTACGTGGCCGCCACCGTCATCTCCATCGCCCACATCGACTCTTTGAAGATGGAGAGCGAGTCCAGCGCTCCCGGAGAGCAGCCCCAGTTCCTCGGGGTCAGGTTGGTCGCCAATAAGATAGAAACACAGAAATCAAAAGGAAGGCTGTGACTTAATCCCCGGAGGCTGGCGCTGGCAATATCACAGTATGAGAGACACCCTTTGAAATCGAAATTTTGAAAGAGAGAAGAAGCCTTGTGAAATTAACTTGTCAGTCTGTGTTTATTTCCTCAATGTCCAATATGCAGAGAACAAAGAATGACGGGAGTTTTGGTGTTTGCTCTCACTGGCGTCTCCATCTTCCTCGCTCCGGTACTTAAGGTATGAAGTGGATGAATCACATGTTTGTTCAGATTGTTTACGGAGGATAAACCATCTAAATATTACTTTTTTAAAAATGCTTTCCTAAAGATACAACTGATTTGTGGTCTTTTTTCTTTTTAAGATCCTCTAGAGGTCACGTTAAACCCTCCTTTCCTTTATGTTGATAGCTAACAGGTCTAAGTGACATTATGAATTATAATGTGACATGAAATATCCTATTATTGTCACAATATCACCTTTAATGACTCAGGAAAGATACATTATGAAATAAAAAATGTATTTATTTCACAATTAACCGGTTAATTTATATGTTATAAAATGTATTCATTGATTGATTTTATTTAGGGATGCACAGATACCGATACCGGTATCGGTATCGGGGGTCGATACTGCGTTAAAGTACTCGTATTCGTTTTCAATTGCCGATACCAAGAACCGATACCACTCAACAGTATTTCGCTACAACAAACTGGTCGCGCTTTGTGGAGAAAAAGATTTGTTGTCCTACCTGACTTCAACGTCTAGGGCAGGGGTCGGCAACCCGTGATCCAGAGCCGCATACGGCTCTTTCGTCGCTCTCTTGCAGCAAGGTGTGTAGAGTAATGTGCGTCGCGTTCACACAGTAACAAATGACTGCCGTCCTGCCGGTGTGAATCAAACTGTTGCTGATCCACCTGAAGTAGCGCTGGCAGCGGCCTCATTCAGACGCTGTTGTGCGGCTACGGATGATATTATTGTAGCCGAGTGTCTGTTGTGTGTCTATATTTGTAATTCTAATAAAATGAAAACACGCTGCAGGGTAACTTGAACCACTTTTTTATCTCCTTCACACACGTATATCCCACAATTCCACTCCTCTTTTCCTTTCCGTTTCTCCCTCCACAATAAAAGCACCGGAAACATAACTTGGAACACAGCTTCCTATATAATTGCTCGATCCCTAATATTATCGCTTACATTATGAACCCGGACACGGGGCGTTTTATGGTCCGACATTAGAGGGACTTCCACGAGAAGTTTAAAGCTTGGGATAGCCTTCTGTTAATTTTGTACTATAGGCTTGACATAATCTGCAGAGGATAAAATAAAATCTGCCTCCAAATTAATTGCACTTTCATGGAGACCAAATCTAAGAAGTATCGGTATCGGTACTCGGTATCGGCAAGTACACAAATAAAAATACTCGTACTCGTATCGGTTTGTAAAAAGTGGTATCGTTGCATCCCTAATTTTATTTCATCAATGTTTTTTTAATTTTTTTATCACTTTTTCCCACCTGAAAAATTATTTTAGTTGTTGTCAGGATCATTTTAGAGTTTGTTGTTGTAATACCAATTTCGGCCACAAGACACTTTTTCATGCGACGCTTAGATTGCTAACAGGTGGACTTCATTTAACTGATTATGTGACTTCTGAAAGCGATTGATATCACCAGATCATATGTTGGGGCTGAATATATAAGCACCAATTAAGAGTTTTATATTTTTTAGAATTATCAACAAAAAAAAGTAATTTCATCACCAATTTTAACAATTCTTCGTGGGTCCATGACATACAATCCAAATAAAAATCCTTAAAATTAATTAAATGTATGTCAAATTGTAACGTCAAATAATAGAAACAAAGCCAAGGAAATGAATACTTTTGAAAGGCACTGTACATATATTGTCCGATAGCAAGAAATATTATTTTTAGCCTGTAAATGTATTTAAAGTGTTGCTGATCTGCCTTTAGGGAACCCATGAAAGCTTTTAGTCATATTTAGAACATGGGTAGTGATGCACTTCAGCCTCCTGCCAAAACTTTTATTCACTTGTTTTCACATTTGAAAAAAAAACAAGTGACTTAAAAAACCATAAAACCTGATTAACGAGTTCTGTTAACATTGAAATAATTTTTTGCCTGCATTATGTCTGTAATAACGTGTGTTCTGGCCTTCTTGCTGCCTGTAGTACATCCCCATGCCCGTGCTGTACGGTGTCTTCCTCTACATGGGCGTCGCTTCCCTCAGTGGAATCCAGGTACACCGAGTGCCAGCTGTTGATGTTGTTTATCTTAGTAAATTGAGTTATTGTGGCTGGACATCTTACTTATTGCATTTCTGACAGCAGGCGGGAAGCGGCTTATTAAAGCTGCCAAACAAACAAGCAGACAGGCAGACGGGACTCGTCTTTAGACGTAGCATAGCTGAAAAGATTAGTTATAATTATGTGTATATGTGCAAATGTGGAAAAAATAAACAAGAGGTATCTAAACCCGGCTGAATACATAAATACCTGCGGGTGGCCGTACTGAATGCATCTGCTTCTGAAGGCCAGGTGTCTTATTATAATGAACAAGAGTAACAAGTTTACAGATGCATTTAGATGACTTTGCAAAACTATATCTTGGGATATCTTTGCAATTAATCACTCATGTGCTAATCAGACGTTTTTGTCCTCCATTGGCTCCCTTTTGGATCTTTATCTCCAGTTCTGGGACAGGATCAAGTTGTACATGATGCCCTCCAAGCACCAGCCCGACTTCCCTTACCTGCGTCATGTTCCTCTGAGGAAGGTCCACCTGTTCACGCTGGTCCAGATCGCATGCCTGGCCGTGCTCTGGACCCTCAAATCCACCTTCCTGGCCATTATCTTCCCGGTTATGGTATGAAATCACATGTGTTATGTATGTGATCACATGTGTTATGTATGTGATCACATGTGTTATGTATGAGATCACATGTGTTATGTATGTGATCACATGTGTTATGTATGAGATCACATGTGTTATGTATGTGATCACATGTGTTATGGTATGTGATCACATGTGTTATGTATGTGATCACATGTGTTATGGTATGTGATCACATGTGTTATGTATGTGATCACATGTGTTATGGTATGAAATCACATGTGTTATGTATGTGATCACATGTGTTATGTATGTGATCACATGTGTTATGTATGAGATCACATGTGTTATGTATGTGATCACATGTGTTATGTATGAGATCACATGTGTTACGTATGTGATCACATGTGTTATGTATGAGATCACATGTGTTATGTATGTGATCACATGTGTTATGGTATGTGATCACATGTGTTATGTATGTGATCACATGTGTTATGTATGTGATCACATGTGTTATGGTATGTGATCACATGTGTTATTGTATGTGATCACATGTGTTATGTATGTGATCAAATGTGTTATGTATGTGATCCAATGTGTTATGTATGTGATCACATGTGTTATTGTATGTGATCACATGTGTTATGTATGTGATCCAATGTGTTATGTATGTGATCACATGTGTTATGTATGTGATCCAATGTGTTGTGTATGTGATCACATGTGTTATGTATGTGATCACATGTGTTATGGTATGAGGTCACATGTGTTATGTATGTGATCACATGTGTTATGGTATGAGATCACATGTGTTATGTATGTGATCACATGTGTTATGTATGTGATCACATGTGTTATGTATGTGATCCAATGTGTTATGTATGTGATCACATGTGTTATGGTATGAGATCACATGTGTTATGTATGTGATCACATGTGTTATGTATGTGATCACATGTGTTATGTATGTGATCCAATGTGTTATGTATGTGATCCAATGTGTTATGTATGTGATCACATGTGTTATTGTATGTGATCACATGTGTTATGTATGTGATCAAATGTGTTATGTATGTGATCACATGTGTTATGTATGTGATCACATGTGTTATGGTATGTGATCACATGTGTTATTGTATGTGATCACATGTGTTATGTATGTGATCAAATGTGTTATTTTGTGTGATCACATGTGTTATGTATGTGATCACGTGTTATGGTATGAGATCACATGTGTTATTGTATGAGATCACATGTGTTATGTATGTGATCACATGTGTTATGTATGTGATCACATGTGTTATGGTATGTGATCACATGTGTTATGTATGTGATCCAATGTGTTATGTATGTGATCACGTGTGTTATGTATGTGATCACATGTGTTATGTATGTGATCACATGTGTTATGTATGTGATCACATGTGTTATAATATGTGATCAAACACAGCATTTGATAAATCCTGTGGTGTTGCATTGTGGGTAAAGGAAGAGATGTCAGTGCATCTCTGTGTTGAACCCTTCAGATTCTGGGTCTTATGGTGGTCAGAAAGATGCTGGACATGGTCTTCTCCCAGCACGACCTGGCCTGGATAGACGACCTCCTACCTGGGAAAGAGAAGAAGAAGAAGAAGAAGGATGACACTAAAAAGAAGGGAAAGGACAAGGACACGGAGAAGAAGAAGAAGAAGCCCAAACCAGACGACAGTGAGGAGGAGGTGAGGAGCTCGAGCGTCTGCTGCCCCCTGCAGGAATGCTGGATCATGACCGTTTCTGATGATTGTGGCTCTTCGTTGTGCGTTTGCTTGCAGGACAAGTGCCACTCGTACTCCAACCACTCCGCCAGCCCCGACTCAGACCTGGACCGAAGGTACTGTGTCCTCAAGCTGCACATCCCCTACAGAGACCTGGTCTATCCTGATGTGGATCAGTCTCAGTGGGGAGCGTACTGCGAGGCTGCTGACACACACAGGGCTCTTTAACACACTCACACACACACACACACACACACACACACACACACACACACACAGGGCTCTTTAACACACACACACACACGCAGGGCTCTTTAACACACACACACACACACACACACACAGGGCTCTTTAACACACACACACACACACACACAGGGCTCTTTAATACACACACACACACACACAGAATAAAGGTTCAGTTCACACACATTTCAAAAAGAAAAAAGCTTCACGGTAAAGCTTTAGTTTTAGTTACATCTCATTGTGTGGAATATAATATTATGTAAATATTTAATATAATCTGGATATTTAGCGTCCAGGCTCTGACTAATTGATCACTTAACACAAGCGAACAGCAGAGTGTGTGTAGCAGCAACTTCCAACTCCTGAGCTTCATGTCTCTTGGCTCTGATGCAGATTGGCAACAGTTAGGGCACCGTAAAGAAAAAGTTTTAATTTAATTTGAAATGTCATTTATTATGATGTGACCACCAAAAATGGTATTATATTCACCTCCATTGTAAGGAAGCTAGTTATTTATCATATGTTTGTTTTTGTGATGAACTGACCTTTTAAGAATATGCCCAAAATGCCACATTTTAATTAATCGGCTTATTAAATGCCTCACATAGATGATCACAGCAAACACACACACACACACACACACACACACACACAGACAGACTCTGGAGCATAAAAGTAGTCCATAAAAGCCCTTCTGACTTATTATTGCATTGCATTATATAATAGTGTCTTTCCCCATGAAAAACAAACTATTAGCCCAAATGAGTCGTGTACTGTGTCGTTTACGTCCAAATTAATTCATTATTTTATTACAGGCCTCACAATACGATGCATTTAAGAATAAATGTACATTTTAATAACGGTTGCTTTGTTTGCAGACATGTGCATTTACATTTACAGCCAAAATGAACACGCAACATACTGTGTGTCGTCATCAGTCTCCTCTCCATGCACTTTAAGGCAATGCAGATCATGGATGTCAGTCACTGCATACTCCTGCTCTTCCTGTCGGGTGCAAAGCCAAATGTCAATTCTTCATTGATGTGTGTTAGTTTTGAGGTTTTATAGTAAATTTAAATAGATGAATACAAAAAATGTGTGGTATATTGAGCCTGTTGTACATGGAAAGGCTGCATTTTAAGCCAGTTTGTACACAATGTATGATCATCAACGTGCAGCAAGCATCATTGTTTTGGTTGTTTCTTTTTCCTCCGTGTGATGAATCACATTTTGTGATGTGAAATGTAGCCGGAGAGCCGTTTGCCCTCTGAACTCAGCTGGAGCTTTTTCCTCAATATGCTAAACATTTAAACACATGAGTTAGACCCTGTTTTTGTTTGTTTTTTCTTTGTGGGAGATTCAGAGTTTAAAGTGTGCTTCATGTCTGCATTGCTTTGAAAGAGGCATGGTCTGGAATGGACTGTACTTTATTATTGGTTCATTTGAAGATGTTGTCAACTGTGGATTAAGATGAAGAAACTTTTTATGTTTTTATTCCTGCCGTGAATGCTTTTCTATCACCAAACCTACAATTCCATCTGTTTTATAGAAAACTATTTTTTTTTTTAAAGATACCGCCTTCAAATAATGTTACAACTTCTGACTTCAGTGTAAAAGCTTTGAGGTTGAATATAAATTTGCTTCGAGGTAAACGTCGTCAGCCTCAAAGTCAGATCTGTAGTTTTATTTTGTAAACTATTGAATATTTTTATTAACAAAATCAGGATTTGCTCTTTTAACAGAAAGTGTAGTCAAGATACTGAAAGTCACGCTTTTATTTTGTCACTAGTCATATTACATTATTAAAATACTCCATTTGCTTTTGGCATCCGAACTTAAACATAAAGTTCATTTGACATTTTTCCAGGTTATAAAATGTGGATTGATGTTTGCTCCATTGGAAGTGTGACGGGGTCCCACCTGGGGACCTGCACCCCAAGAAATACAGGTCTAAACCACCCTAAGATTTAAGTTACTGAAGGAGACAGATTCATTGCTACTTCAGAGACGTTTTATAAAATCAGAAGTTTATTTAGAGGATTTAAAACAAAACGAAAAAGATTCTGACTACAATAAATTAATCTAAGAAAACACACCAGGACAGGGACCTTAAGGGACTGGGACCAGGACTACAGGAGCCCTTTATCTATTTCCTGATTGGGGGGAGGAGCCAGCCCGAGTGCTCTTAATGTGTCTCTATTGGAGAGAAAGTTTGCAAAGGGTTGATGGTACAAATCCTTCCCCAGCCTCAGAGTTACCTTTCCCAGTCCCCAGTCCCGGTCCCAGTCCCAGTCTCGACCATAAGGCGTGGTGGGCGCCGTACTGGGGGTCATGACCCCCCGTGGTTCCCCTCCTTGCTTGTGTCTGTGGGTGTGTTTGGTAACTGGAGCTTGCCCTTCCTCAGCATCACCCTCCACCTGAAGATCTCCTGCCCGTCGTCCCCGTCCATGCCCATGGGCCGCGGGATGTCCTGCCCCGTGCCCCAGGTCAAGATCGAGATGGAGTCGGACTACGACTCCGACATGGACCCCCACCGGCCCCGGGACATTAGCAGCGAGACCACGTTGTAGGGCCCGGACTCTGCGTCCTGTTGACAGAACATCGCACAATGTGGGGGGAAACTACTCGATGCAGCCGGCGCTGCCCCCACGGGCGGTGCAGGGGGGGCGGTGCAGGGGGGGGGGGGGGGGGGGAACTGACTCCTGAACAGACCGGATGAAACTGGATCCAATCGATGCAGTTTGAGAAGTTTTAGCTTCGTCTGCCTTCAAATTGGTGCAGTTTTGAATAATATATTAAATACATTTATTTGTTTACTTGTATAATATAAATGGCCGTAATAACCATAAGAAATATTTGGTTGTATGTGCTGTATAGGATTATATATTTAATGTGAAAATATTTATCTTTATACATATTAGCTATATATTTATACTGTACTATTGATGTAGTTACTCCAAATATTATTGTGCAATCAGTTCACATCAGTCTGTGTGTGCAGGCTTTTATTTTGAAGCAGGAAATGTGAAAACAAGCAACAGGACTATTTACCATGAGGTTGTAAAGTCTTTTACTTTATGGAAGCATATTTGTGTTTTGGTTAATTTCCATGTGCTGTAGTGAGACTCCGACCCCAGAGACCCGGCCCTCCTTTCCCTGTTTCCTCTCCTCGTCAGCACATTAACCTGGAACAAAAAGAAACAACCAAAAAACTCCTGATGTTGTTGAAAAGGATTTATTATGCATGAGGTTTATATTTGTATGAAAACATAATTAACTTATGCATATGTCAGTAACAAGAAATTGACAGATATAATATATGTAATTAAAATGCAGTTATTCCAAAGCATGTGGTTTGTCTTGTGTTGAACACGGCGGCTTAAACACACATCATCACTAAAGTGTGTTCGCTTCCTTTTTTTATGATCTACCAAATTTTGTAAAAATAGTTAACAATGTTGAAAACACAATATTACAACCAGCCATTCAAAAATGTCCAAAACAAGCACATTATGGTTTAATATTATCAATGTTGACTTCTGGGACAAAACAGGCACTTTTCATGCATCATGTGCATACTTGTGTTTGGTAAAGAACGAGATATATTCAGTGGTTAATCCCTCATTTTGTATTATTTGGCACAAAATATAGTACAATACTGTTTATAAATAGAGGGACTTGACCAGTGTGGATTGTGTGATAATATTGGAATAATATTTGAGACAATAAAGTCACAAAATAGGACTCTGAACCAAACGAAACACAGCATTTGAGAACTATTACATTACTAATAGTACAAATAATAAATATGAATATAATTCCAATTTGGAATACGGTCAAAATGTGTCATTAGAAAAATGCCATTTCCATTTAGTGTAGTCTTAATTAACTCGACAACAAACCAAAAACATTTAAAAATCATTTGAAATGTCAAAGGGGCAAATTAAAAAACCCCAAATGTCTTTTATTAAATTATTAAATTATTAAAACGTCACGTCAACACACACGAGGCGCTGGGCGGAGCATCCGAGGGTTCGGTGAACCCGTCGGCAAAGCCCCGCCCTCCCACCAGATCCGGCCTCCTGTTGCACATGGGGCACAGCTGGTTGCGTTCCCGGGAGGCTCGCATCCAGAGGATGAGGTTC
This sequence comes from Cottus gobio, assembly GCA_023566465.1. Lineage (NCBI taxonomy): Eukaryota > Metazoa > Chordata > Actinopteri > Perciformes > Cottidae > Cottus > Cottus gobio. The sequence goes on from CM042218.1 coordinate 4,310,531, forward strand.
CAGCGCTGGCCGGAGGCGATGGGCAGGGCCCCGTGCATGTGCTGGCCCCGGTGGAGGAGGCCCTCGGCCACCCTGTGTTGGACCTCTGAGCACTCCATCTCACTCAAAGGCACCTGCAGGGGGATCCACCAACTTAAGACCACATTTAGGTTTTTGGGATCAAAAAATGGACGTCAAGACTCGTCTCTCCGTTACAGCTGTTATAATGTATTCAAAATATCAGGTAGTTTGGTTTTTAATGAGATGCAATTACAGCATCTGTAAACTGACAGAAAAGCTTCATCAGTAGGCTTTCATATCTTTTCGACATTGTTTGGAACAACAAAAGATAAAATAATGTTCACACAACACTTACATTCCATGCACATTATCTTATTTTTACATTATACTGTTCAATTGTAAATATTCAGTCATGCATTCCCATTTATTGCACTGTGTTTACTGTTAAATGTTAAATGTTATGCACCTTCCACCAGGACAAATTCCTTGAATGTGAAAACAAACATGGCAATAAATGGTTCTGATTCTGATTCTGATTAACGGAAGTGAAAGGGTATGCTTCTTAGATCTGACATGAAATTCCTCTCAGAAAAAAAAAAAACTAAAGGATTAAAAATAAATATCCTGCAAAACCTTTTTCACCTGCTTAAACACAGTAGAAAAAACTATTTAGATCACACTCAGAGAATAAAAACCAGGAAAAATTATTCTCACTTGTCTTTTAGAGCTTCAGTATAAATAACCTGAATTGTGTTATATTACACAATGCTACACAAAGTGCTGGTTGTCTGTATGCTAACAGTACTAATAACAGTACTAATAACAGCATATGCTCACCTGTCTCATGTCACCAAAATAAAGGTTGCCCTCGGTGAAGTCCTTGCCCAAGGAGACGTTCAGGGTGACCTCTGCGTTGTCGTAGTGGTAGCTCAAGTCCAGGTCTTCCTCCATGTCGTACTTAACCACAAAGGCCTTGTGGCTGTCCAGACAGCGCCCCCCGCAGTCCGGGTACAGCAGCGAGGTGAGCGGCCGCAGGTAGAGCTCACGGAGGGGGGTGAGGAAGTCCTCGTCAAAACCCAGCTCATTCAGGAGGATCTGCCCGACAGAAAAGGAGCCGAATACCATGAATAATAGAACGTATCACTCATGTTTTATTCCCTGAGCGTCTTACGACAATACATATTCAAGTTAGACCTCTTTTATGGCTTCAATATATAATATATATACGTATATATATATATTCCTAATTTATGGTTTCAGCTGCATGCATAAAGACATACAATGCACTAAATGTTGTATGCATATGCATTTTACTGTGAAATAACTCTTGAATTTCCCTGACTTATTGAGACATGTACCTACTTGGAATGCACCTCTTATATTTCACAGACTTATACATGTTTCATGGCCGAGGGGCCGAATGGGATGTAAACGTGCCCGTGGCAGCTCATACGTCACCCCATAGTGGTTCATGGTGTTGGGTCTTCCTTTTGGGGCGGAGGACTGCTCAAAGTGCTCCAGCTCCTCCAGCAGCTCCTCACAGAAGCTTTTCTCAAACACGGGGAAGCGATACACCTTCGCAGCTTCAACAGAAGGATAGGAATCACTTGACTAGGCTCCAGGTGGCATTTCAGCTCATCAGTATATTGTTATCCAACTGTGGTGACGTGGCGCAGTCAATACAAAGAAATGAGAGCATGGGGAAGATGTTTTCTTTAGCTTTTCTTTTTTATGCAAAAGATCCTCGGTCCTCGTTGTCATGAGTCAAAGTTTAGGACCATTCTCAAAACCTTGTCTGCTGATATGAAGCGTGCATATGGATGGATGTATAAAGTCAGAGCTTTTCATTTTAAAAAGGTGAGCGTGTCACTCTTTTTTGCCCTTTGCATCAAGAGTTTTGCATGTTGATGTAAAAACAGAGCCAATCATTACATACAGTGAGCCACTGACAGGAAAGTAAAGCGGTTTCCAGCTAACCTGCCTCTTCCTCCATCATGCCTCCGAGACCTTCTTCGCTGACGTTGCTGCTTCGACAATACTCAACAATCTGCTTGAACTTTGGTGCGAGGAAGGACTCCTGAGGAGAGAGAGGAGGTGTGCAAGCGTGTCTCAGCAGGGTGTTAATGACACACTGGTAATGACGCTGTTGGCAGTGGCTGATGCACAAAGTACCTGCAGATGGTAGACATGAGGATGGAGAGGCTGGTACATGTCTCTAATAGCGACGGCTCTCTCAGCAGATGTCTCACTTAGACGCCTCCGCCTGTCCACTTCCTGTGAGATCTAAAAAGGAGCAATTGTGCCGTTAAGAGCAGGGTTGGTCATCTAAAACTGTAAAAACATTTGGATTTTTGTATTCTCATTACACCCTGATCCCTATTTCAAACATCTTGTTCTGTAAAACCAGTAAAATCAAGAGTTTGCTGTAGGTTAAGAAAACAAGAGCCCAAAACTAGAGAATTAAGAGCATTTTATTTTGAAAAATAATAATAATAATTGTTTTCCGATTCATTATCTATCGATCAACATATTCATCATTCGTCTAATTGTTGGAGCTACATGAGAACGTGTTTAAATGCACGTGGGTTACTTTGCTTCAACACACACACACACTCACACTCACACACACACACACACACACACTCACACACACACACACACTCACACACTCACACACTCACACACTCACACACACTCACACACACTCACACACACTCACCTTGTGGAGCACATCCTCAAACTGTTGGTCCGTCACGCAGCCGAGCCTCCGAAGCGGCTGCGCGCGCAGCACCAATTAAACACACGATACACGCATGTCAACAGACTTTACAAACCGGAATATTTCACTCTCAAGTATTATGTTTGCACTAAAAACGTTGAGTAAGACCCACTCACGGATTGGTAGTCCAGTCTGAACTGCTGCTCGGATGAAAAGCGGACATGGAGTTTGTAGTCGTCCAGGAAAATATTATCAGTGGTGAAACAGTTGCAGGTATAAAACTGGCGACTTCCGTCTTCCTTGTTTGTCATTACTACCTGTTTTAAAAGGAAACGCTTCAATAAAGCACACAGACGTGCAATAAACGGAGTAAAAACCACCAAGACTGTTTACTAACAAGCTCCACGGCAAATTCTGCGTTAACGCTCGTTAGATAGCATCAACAAGCAAACATAACACTTCCGGTTCGAAGTCTACATTAATAAAAGTGTCATCTCCACAAATACAAAATTGACTAACAATGCACACAATTTATTTTTCAACTGGAGGAAAAATAGTAGCCATTTACATTAGACTTTACATGTTTACCCCCGTGTAATAGTACAGATATAGTTGTCACATTGGTAGCTGTGGTTACACCATGTGACCACTAGATGGCAGACATGTACTAATATAAAAAGAGAGAGAGATAGAGATACAACGCAATGAATAAACGACTACAACTTTTGAGGCATTGACGGCAGATGCACTGTAACTGTATTTATAGCCATTGCAATGTCTGTATTAAAAACACAGACATTTAACATTACAACATAAAACTAGACCCATAGATTTGCCCCATTTCTTTTTTTTAAACGACTGACCGGTAGTACCAGTAGTTGTCCACCGGGGGGCGCTAAACATTAACAAACGCATACATGCAAACGTAGAAGAAGAAAAAGAATACAGCACAACCGTTGTATCGTTATCCTGAGTGATTTATCTGTGTGGATTATTTGATATTTGTCGTCGATAGGAGTAGCTAGCACTGCTGCTAAATATGCCGATGGGCAGTTAGCATTTTTGTGTTTATTGAGAACACAAACGCCGGCCATTGGACTACTTTGTAAAGTCTGAGCGGAAATGTTAAGCGTGGAGTCGTTGCAAGTGGCTGAGGAGGAGGTGGTTGAATCCAGCTCCAGTAAACTCGGGGACATTTACACTTTTGTGGCTAAAGGCTGCTTTCCTCAGACGATGAGTCCTTTACGAAAGAAGAATCTTAAAAGATACGCCCAGAAATTTATAGCTGATGGTAAGGTTTCTTTTAAAAAACCTTAAACACTGACAATGCACCGCTTTCCCGTGTAGCTCCAGTACGCGTCTTCGTTTCTACATCACGTACTCCCGTTTAAAAAACACGACAATTTGAAATCGATGTTCTTGTCATCAAGTGTATAGCATGTAGGACATAAAGTGATATATCAAATTAATCTGTAGGAGCCTGTAGGAAATTCCGCTAACTAACTTAATGATTAACTATAACCAGTCATAAACTATATGCAGTCATAAACTGGCTCGAGTATGTGCTTTGGTTGAAGTGGCTTTTAGTATATACAGTGTATGCCAAACTGATAAGGCATCATCTGTATGTGTGTATACCATCAACACATTTAATACATTTTTTATTTTTTTAAGTATATTGAGACATTCTCCACAAGTCAGAATACCAAAAGTGTTTCACAGCATGTCCCACTTTTCCCTCGTTTCTACATCCAAGAGGGCAAGCTGTACTATGTGGGACCCAAGAAAGAAGAGAAGAGGGAGGTGGTGATAGAGGCAGAGAGGAAGAGGCAGGTTTTTCTCGACTGCCACTTCAATGACATCGGCCATCACCTGGGCCAAAAGAAGACAGTCCACAGGATCCAGAGCAAGTACTACTGGCTGGGGATCATCAAGGACGTGGTGGATTGGGTACCAGCATCTCTGTGACCACAGTGTTCTGCTCCCATCAATGAGATAGGATGATGATAATGTGTGTTCTTTTACAATAACTTTCAGATAAAAGTATGCGAGACCTGTCAGCATACAGAGAGGAATAAAAACTTGGCAAGGACAGTTCGGCCTATAAAAGTGGACGCACCTTGGGATATTGTTGGGATCGACATAACAGGTTTGTGCCTTAATTAATTAGATCTTTTTTTTTTTTAAATCTGTATAATTTCTTTTCACGCTTTGAGACCTGCTTCCTGTTTCTCTCGTCTCTCCACCAGGACCTTTCCCGGAGACGCAGCAAGGCAACACCAGTGTTACGGTCCTCATTGATTATTTTAGTAAATGGCCAGAAGCTTTTCCAGTACAGAAGACGGATGCTGTCTCTGTTGCCAAATGTATTTCCAAATGCGTATACAGGTAGAAGCATTTCACAAGATCTTAAATTATTATATTTAGGTTATAATATGCTGATTTATTTTGATGTAATTTGCCAGTATGTGTTATTTCGTTCTCTCTTTCTCTCCCTCTCTCTTTTTCTCTCTCTCTCTCTCTCTAATATATATATATATATATATATATATATATATATATATATATATATCATTTAACCTGGAATAGAACTTATTCTGATCTCTGTTCAATCAGGTTTGGTGCCCCTAAAACAATAGTGTGTACACAGAATGCCGACTTCTGTGATGAGGTGAGATGTGAGTCCCAAAGTCAATGAGCATAAAGCGATCAATTAAATGATCGCATTCTGCAACACTGTGGTGGACCAGTTTCATCACTTCCTGTCCTGGTGTTTCCTAGGTGACGAAGCTGCTGTGCGACCGGTGGGGCATCGTGCAGAAGGTGTCTCCTCTGGATCAACCACAGCTCAACCCGCTCCACGACTGCACCAGTCCTCTGCTGAAGGAAGCCATCCTGCAGATGGTCACGGAGAAGCAGGCGGAGTGGGACGACTTCCTGGACCCCGTGCTGTTCCTCTTCAGGACGTCCACTAACCCCACCACCAAGTTCAGCCCTTACTCCCTCATGTTTAACAGGAAGGCCAATTCACCGAACGAGGTAGGGCTCCATTGTCGAGACCAGCATCAGGGTTCATACGCTCATGGAAAACCTGGAAAAATCATGGAATTTTAAAATGGTTATTTCCAGGCCTGGAAAAGTCCTTGAAAAAACTAAAATCCCCAAAGTTTAGTAAAAGTCATGTAAATGTGTTATATTCATGTGTTCATGTGGTTCATTTACGCTGAGTTTGAAATAATGAATATGCTTTTAAAAGAAAGACTCAAAATATAAGCAGGCATACGCTGAGTATATCTATAAATGTGTATTCTTTTAATCAAACTATTGTCTCTCATTCATTTGTGTCCTTTAAGGAATACTGTATGCTTTGGAATCCTCATTGTTAGTTTAAATACTACATTTTATCACTTTTTCATGGACACACCCAGATTTCACTAAATGTTTGGTCATGGGAATTTGGTTTAAAATCCTGAAAAATCCTGGAAAAGTCCTGGAAAAGTCCTGAACCTCCATTGGTCAGAATGTGTATGAACCCTGCAACATGTATAACTCCATAGTTTGTTTCTGCTTACTAATTGGACTCTCTTTGCTCTAGACCACTCTGAGCCAGCTCGACTATGAGGACCAGGAGCAGGACGTGTATTCCACGAAGGAGAAGGCCTCGGCCTGCATGACCGTAATGCAGGAGCAGCAGAACTCTGTGAAGCAGCTGGTAATGGTTGTGTCTGCTCTGTCACAGTGATGGAGGCTTCTTTGTTACTCTAAATGAGAGCATGGATTACTAAATGAACTTTAGGCCACAAACTCAAGTTTACAATATTTACTGAGGTAATAAATCAAATGAGAATTTTCTCATAGACTTCTATACGATCGTCTTTAGCTGCAGCTAGTTCTTTATGTTTGGTGTGTCTGGACTTGCAGGTTTGTAGGTTTGCATCGATCAGACAGAAGCAGAGTTATTTCCTGCGAGCTGTTTGTGAAGTTATGCAGTCTCAACTTACTAAACCTGTTTTTAGCCTCTTAAACATGTCGCCACTCATACAAGCCTCTTCCTTATGCAACCGCAGCTGGCTGACTTTAGCTGCTATTGTTGCTGACATCTACATATTATTAGTATAATAACAGTGGCCTCTTTACATAAGTTGGAGGAGCAGAGATAAAGTAGCATTATTTTGGCGTCTTAATTAAAAAGAAAGCAACAAAACCAAGAGACCATATAATTTATTCTCAATATAAAGTAAATATTTAGTTTATTATTATATATTATTATTATTTAGTTAGTTTATTAATTCACTGATTGGGTCATGTTTTTTAAATATACATACATACATACATACATACATACATACATACTTACTGGAAAGTATAAATTATTACTGATACGTTCACACTGGTCTTACCCATGTGTTATGCAACAATTTGTCCAAACAATTATTCACAAATGCACATATTTATGGGCTTAATTGTTCACAAACATAACTGTCTGTGTGTAACATGGTAGAAATGATTTAGCTTTATATTTATTTAATCCCTTTTTCTTTTCTTTTCTAAACAGAAAACCTAACTCCTTCTGTTTTGCATGCGTTTCCTTCCAGGTGATGGCCAATATGAACGCTGCCTACAAACAAGAGAAGAAGAAGAACACCAAGCGGAGAACACATAACATGCGCTCCGTGACTTTTAAAATCGCAGATCCTCTTTTCTGTGCGGGAGACTCGCCCTCCCCGAAAAAACTGAAAGACGGAATATATTTATCTTTCCCCGTCGAGACGGTGCTGGCCACCGAGCAAAGCAGCTCCGAGGACTTGAAGACGGAGTTGGAATATCACTTGGCCGAGTCGGACGTCCACTGAGGGAAAACTGTAGAGAGAACAGATGAGCGGTCGGAAGTCTGCGACAGAAAGATGGAAATCCAGATGTTGGTGAAATCAGTTTTAAGATTATTGCTGCCGACGCTCACTTCAGAGCCGGAATAACGCGGCAAACATTGACGTGAACGTTGACCCACGTGAATTGTTGAGCTTTTTCCAGGTTTCCTTACAAACATTGTTACCCCATGAAAGTGAATAACTTATTTTTTTTCTTCCATATGTGTCAAATAACAGATTTCTTTTAAGCTACGATACTTTTAGATAAAAGTAAAGTTTAATTTCCGTAGCCTCTGTGTAGTCGTCACCTGATGGGAAATCAGATATTGCTTAAATAAATGATGCATTTGCAACAGTGTGGTTTCAGTTTCTAAATGTTGGCAAAAATAGTAGCTTCTCCACTTTGGGTTTCAATGCTTTTGAGAAAGTTAAAGTAGCTTAAAACAGCTGTCCAGCTATAAGCAGGGTTCATACGGTCATGGAAAACCTGGAAAAGTCATGTAAATTTAAAATGGTTATTTCCAGGCCTGGAACAGTCCTTGAAAAAAAAAAAATCCCCAAAGTTTAGTAAAAGTCATGTAAATGTGTTATATTCATGTGTTCATGTGGTTCATTTACGCTGAGTTTGAAATAATGAATATGCTTTTAAAAGAAAGACTCAAAATATAAGCAGGCATACGCTGAGTATATCTATAAATGTTTATTCTTTTAATCAAACTATTGTCTCTCATTCATTTGTGTCCTTTAAGGAATACTGTATGCTTTGGAATCCTCATTGTTAGTTTAAATACTACATTTTATCACTTTTTCATGGACACACCCAGATTTCACTAAATGTTTGCTCATGGGAATTTGGTTTAAAGTCCTGGAAAAGTTATGGAAAAGTCCTGGACCTCATTAGTCAACATGTGTATGAACCCTGTTTAAACTGAAGACCCTTTTGGTGTGTTTTGCTGATTGCACACCAACTGACAAAACACAAGATGCTGGTCTTCTTAAAAAAGAAAAACAAAATGTATTGCATCTCGGAAAATGCTCCTATCAATACACCAATCAGTCATTCACACACTGTTAAGTTCTTAAAGTAGAAAAAGGGATTATGGTTTGTTCCACTCAATTGTTGGCAATTTATTCTTTGGGATCAACTGGAAAATAATTTAATTAAAGATTGTGGACAGACATAAGTGAGGAAGTGTAAACAAACAGCGTAAAAGGCACATTCACATTTCATAGGACATCTCGTAAAAAAAAAAATAAAAAAAAGTGACGTCATTCACTCAAATATAAATCTGACCTCTTGCAAAGATGCAAGATTCAAACCCACAAGCGTTAAGGCCGCCCCATCAAAGGCCTCGACTCCCAGTGAAACCAGCACTTCCGTGATTTGGGAGATCACGATTGTTCCAGAGACGTTTGCAAACAGAAATACAACTAAAGGGAAACATCACAGTGCATCGCCACATCGCGATGTCTCGCTCACGGCTTCTCCCCCGGGTGGGCTCTCCTCACGTGAGCCGACAAGCCCCGGTTCCTCCTGAACTCTTTCCCACAGGTCGAGCTGGAATGCGACTCCTCGGCTGCGTGGGATCTGACGTGAGTCTTCAGCGACGATGCCCGGATGAAGGTTTTCCCACACGTGTCGCAACAATGTGGCCTCTCGCCGCTGTGGGTTCTCACGTGCCGAATCAACGGGGAAATGTCACCGAATCTCTTCCCGCAGGTCTGGCAGAGGTACGGCTTCTCGCCGGTGTGGGTTCTGGTGTGGATCTTCAACGATGACAAATGATTGAATCGTTTCCCGCATGTTTTGCAACAATGTGGCTTCTCGCCTGTGTGGGTTCTTGTATGACCCACAAATATGGAGGCCTCGCGGAAGGTTTTCCCACATGTTTTGCAGACAAACGGCTTCTCCCCCGTGTCGATCCTCATGTGGACTTTCATGGCGGTGCTGCGGCTGAAGTCTTTCCCACATGTTTTGCATGAATAGGGCTTCTCGCCCGTGTGGACGCCCATGTGTCTCTGCAATTCGGACTTAAACTTGAACTCTTTTCCACACGTATCGCATTTGTTAGTCCGTTTACCTGCGTGCGTGATGTTGTGACTATCCAAGACGGTGAAGTTGTTAACAGTGTTTTTGTGGCGCTTTTTTTCTTTGGTTCTGGTTCTGCATTTCTGGTTGATCCTGAGTCTTCATCCTCACTTCCTTTCTGATCTGGGCTCTCAGCTACATGAGAGATGTAAGAGAGGAGCTGGTGGTCAACTGTTGGTTCTGGTTCACTGTGGTCCCCTTCCTCACAAGTAGGAGTCAACATGGAGGTCTCAGTCTCCTGCTTCAGCTCAAGCTGCTCTCCCTCCTGACTGGTGCAGAGTTCCTCCTGTTCCTCTTTAATCTGTGGAGGCTCTGGGTCCTCTTGGTCCAGACTGGAGCTCCTCTCCTGAATACAGAGCTGCTGCTCCTCTTCCTCCTCTTCCTCCTTACAGACATGTTGATGTGGGAGCTCTGGAGGGGACAGAATAAAATAAATAATACACTAAACTGATATTAAGCAGAGAATACCTGTCATATTTTTTTACACATTATATAACTAAGTTGTACTCACCTATCCTGTGTAACTTTATTTCAGGTTTCCAAACGATGTCCAGCAGTCTGCTCTGACGGTCGACCTCTTCCTGGTACTCGACGATAGTTTTTTTAAAAGCTCCGAATATTTCCTCAGCAGCGGCAGACAGTCGCTCGTTGACAAACTCTCTCAAATACTCAACTGACGACATTGTTGCTTAATTATAATTAATGTGTCTCTTTTAAGTTTTACTGCTGTAACTCTGGACCTCTTTCCCGGGACCAGCGCCCGTTTGACGTTTACGTCTCCTGCGTGTCACACTCTTAAGTTCCGACAGTGGAATGTATTTTTTGTTTGTTCTTTTTGTTCCGCCTAAAAATTGTTGATATTTATGAATGAATGTAGCGAGTTGTCCTGGTGTAACACTACCCTTTTATTCGTACTTTTTTTCATAAAACAAACAAAGAAGAAATAAGCAGCAATTGTATGGAGCAAGGAAAAAATTTTTGTTCATTTGAAAAAAAAATTTGAACCTGAAAAATCAAGTTTTTTTATTGAACTTTGAAAAATTCAACAATGTATTCAAAATAAAAATAAGTGTATGAAAAGTATTTTTGGGGTTAAATATAATTTTGATTCAGTTATGTTTTTTTTCTATTAATAAAATTTATTTTTTCAGTTTTTAGTAACAGATTTATATTTTCAACTTTCAACCTTTTATTTTGTTTAGAATCTTATTTTTTCAGGTTCAAATAATTTTTTCAAATGAACAAAAACATTTCACCTAGATTCGGCTCCATACAATGGAAGATTAATTTAGATTGTTCATGTAGAAATACCAGTATAATTCAAGTACAACGGAAGTACTATTAGCAAAATACGTATATAAGAAATGTTAAATATATCATTATGCAAAAATGCCCCCCTCAGTGCCACATAAATGAATGAAATACTGCTTAAATATTAGCATCTATTTCAAAGGTAATGCTATTTTTAGTTTACTTTATTGTCCATTAAACTCTATTTAGAGCATTCAGTCATTAGTTTGAACTCATTACACACTAAAAATACTACTTAAAAAATGAACACTGATTCTACAAATATGAAGAAGCTATTATCAAACTACCAAATGTTATCAAATCATTTTAACTTCGACTCCAGCTGGTAAGCAGCAACACCAAAACATCTTGTGCATGTCACTCTAAACTGAACCTTTCTTCACTAAGACGTTTTCTTTTGATGTCAGTCACACACAACTGCAGCCTTGATAAAAACAATTCAACATGAATCAGGTATTCTTATATCATCACCGTACGCATCTTTATTGTTAGAATACACAAAAGATCTCCATGTAGCACACCATTGACAGTGTGTGTGTGTGTGTGTGTGTGTGTGTGTGTGTGTGTGTGTGTGTGTGTGTGTGTGTGTGTGTGTGTGTGTGTGTGTGTGTGTGTGTGTGTGTGTGTGTGTGTGTCATCTCTAGTCTCCTAAAAGAAAACATATATGATGTTACGCCAATTTAAGAAAACATATCAAATAAAATGAAGCTGAGCATTAGAATTAACAATCCACTCCTCATATAGAACTGTCAAATAATACTTGAGGTTCATGCATCTTGAGTTCTTGTTTAATATTACACTAAACAAAATAAATGTCAGTAATATAGTTAAATAAAGGGATACTTGATATTAAGATATGGTATTTCACTGTGTATATTGATCCTCAGGTCTTTTTCTTCAGCGCAGTGATGAGTCAAATTCTTATTTTATATATTTGAGTATATATAATAAGTATAATAAGTATCCTTATCCTTATAGTTCTGGTGTGTTTGCACCATAAAGCACTAGAACTGAATCCTCTCCCACATATTTAACAAATAAAAGGCCATGTGTGCCTGTTGTCTACGTCACTGATGTGGTTTTCCAGATCAGACTCATAAAAATACATTTTCTTGTAGGTTTAGCAACAATTACGGCTTCAGCCACTTGTGGGGTCTTCTCCTGTGCACCGCCAGGTCACTACTATTTCTGAACAATTTCCCACATAAGAGGCAAGTAAATGGCTTTTCCCCCGTGTGGATTCTCATGTGGACTGTCAAGTCACAACTCAGTCGGAAACCTTTCCCGCATGTTTCACAGGAATACGGTTTCTCACCTGAGTGGATCGTTACATGCGTGTTCAATGCTGAAGTCTGAGTGAATCCTTTCCCACATGTTTTACAAGAGTACGGTTTCTCACCTGTATGAACTCTTATATGAGATGTCAGTGAAGATTTCTGACTGAATCTTTTCCCGCAGGTGTTGCAAGAATACGGTTTCTCTCCTGAGTGAGTTCTCAGGTGCATGAGTAAGCTCGACCGATAGATAAAAGCCTTCCCACATATGTCACATGTTAAAGACGCATTCAAATGAGGCTTTTCTCCTGTGCATACTATCTCGCTTCCTTTCTGAACTGGGCTCTCAGCTACATGAGAGATGTAAGAGAGGAGTTGGTGGTCAACTGTTGGTTCTGGTTCACTGTGGTCCCTTTCCTCACAAGTAGGAGTCAACATGGAGGTCTCAGTCTCCTGCTTCAGCTCAAGCTGCTCTCCCTCCTGACTGGTGCAGAGTTCCTCCTGTTCCTCTTTAATCTGTGGAGGCTCTGGGTCCTCTTGGTCCAGACTGGAGCTCCTCTCCTGAATACAGAGCTGCTGCTCAAAGATAACCTCCTCTTCCTCCTCCTCCTCCTCCTCCGCCTCACAGACACGTTGTGTCTGTGGGAGATCTGGGGGGGACAAAGAAGAAGAAAATAGTAGTATCTATGTGTATCATGAGAATACACATGGACATGGCCTAGGTCCTCATGAACAATAATCCATTGAAATTATGAGTTACCTTTTCAAGGGTCTGCTTTTATAACTGTTTAAATATTGGTAAATTATGAATATCTTTGTCTTTTGAGCTGAATGCATAACATTTTCTCCAAAACCGTACAGTAATATCATGACAATACACATGGACATAGCAGAGGTCCACATGAACAATAACCCATTGGAAATTTAATTTACTATTTTAAGATTCTGCTTTTATAGCCGTTTGAATTTCTCCGTGCTTTCTGAGCTGTACGAGCCCCCGTACCGTAACACCCAGAATAGAGGTGCATTTATTTTCAAGCAGCGGCTCATTTGACCGCAGTAAGAAAAGGGCGAGGCGAAAGAAAAAGTTATGTATTTTAAAGAATACGTTATACACACTTATCCTGTACAACTTCAATTCGGGTTTCCATATTTTATCCAACAATCCGCGCTGACGGTCGATCTCCTCCTCGTACTCGACCATAGTTGTCTTTAAAAGTCCGAATATTTCCTCCGCAGCGGCCGCGAGTCGCTCGTTGATGAAAACTCTCAGATGTTCAGCCGAAGACATCTTTGTTATTTTAACAGAAACAACGAGCAGCACGACTACAGCGTCGTCTTCCAGCTAATGCAGTGTATTCATACTTCATACAGCATAAGCTACAGAAGAGAGGCAGCGCCTGTATTGTTTACTTCCGCTACATGTCACACTGTGAAGCTCCGACAGTGCACAAGAGCTGACCGTACGTTCCGTTTTCATCTGCGGCTGTACGCCTCTCCTTTCCGTAGGAAAATAGTTCATTTTCTCCATGCTACATTTAAATTATATATGTTCTATAAATAAATAAATATATATATATATATATATATATACTTCATGAGTTTTTAGCTTTCTGCTGCCCAAATGTAGCTAATACGCATACCTACATGCACAGAGGGGAACTCCTTTGATGTTGCATCTGTCATGCAGTGATTGTTGCAGTTATAGAAATAACTCAATGAGCCCCAGGTATTCTTACTTGAGTATATACATTTATTACAACACAAATATAGCCAGAGAAGATCTTGGTACAGCATGGATAAAAACAGCCATACCCAGAACTTAAAGTAACAAGAAATTCACACAGCTTCCTGCTCCATATCCCACATCATACAGAATATAATCACACTATCTTGGAAAGAGCCAAAAATGTTGTTAGCAGTCAGAAATATCTAAAAAGTGCTCTTATTATCTTAATGCCTCGACATCCAGAGCATGCCGAGTGTGACCAACGTACGCATTTCAAAATATCAAACCGATTAATATTATCACATAAACATAATTGATTTTGTTTTTCCACCAAAGTCACCTCATATCAAACTGAACCAATCACACAATTGTATACTGTTGCTAACAGCATTATGAGTTATGCTATACCTTGCAGGTAACAAACTACTTAATCTAACAAAACGTGATGGCATTTTTGATGATGCACTAATAAAATTAAATATAATGAACTATTATTTATGCTTTACATACAATTTTAAAGATTACATCATTGTAAAAGTGTATGTATTTTAGTACTGTTTAGGGATTTATCACGTATGATATTTAACTTTTCCCACATGTACTGCATTAATGTGGCTCTTCGCTTGTTGGGAATTAAATATGCCACTTTATTTTATGCAGATATTTACAAAATTGTTACAATATGTTCCCCCACATGTAAGATAAGATAAGATAAGATAATCCTTTATTAGTCCCGCAGTGGGGAAATTACAGGACTAATAAAGGATTATCTTATCTTATCTTATCTTACATGTGGGGGAACATGTGTTGCTGTTATGAGTTCTCATCTGTATGGACTCTTTTGTGAGCCTTCAATTGTGATGTCCAACTAAATCTTTCCCCACATGTGTTGCAGGAGTAGGGTTTCTCACCTGTGTGGACTCTTGAATGAGCCTTCAATAGTGTTGTCCAACTGAATCGTTTCCCACAGGTGTTGCAAGAATAGGGTTTCTCACCTGTATGGCTTCGTACGTGACTGATCAACATTGATTTCCGATTGAATTTTTTCCCACAGGTTTTGCAAGAAAACGGTTTCTCACCTGTGTGGATACGTAAATGAGCACTCAACCGCGATGTCCGGCTGAACGCTTTCCCACAGGTGATGCAAGAATACGGTTTCTCACCCGAGTGTATTTTTACATGAGCGTTCAAGGTCGACGTCTGACTGAATATCTTCCCACAGGTGACGCAAGAATATGGTCTCTCACCTGTGTGTGTTCTCATATGAGTGTTCAATGTTGATGACCTGCTAAATCTTTTCCCACACGTGTTACATAAATATGGCTTCTCACCTGTATGGGTTCTTAGGTGTCTGTCCAGTGTTGATTTATACTGAAAATGTTTTCCACATGTGTCACATCGCAAAAGCTCTTGGCCTGTGCTTGTACGACAGTGAATCGGTGACATAGTGGGTTCATATACATCGTTACTTTGACTGTTCTTTTTGTGGCGTATTTTCTTTAGTTTAGGCTCTGCATTTTGTGATGATTCAGAGTCTCCATGTTTGCCCTCTTTCTGATCTTGGATTTCAGCTTCATGATCCTTGTTTGGTTCCGGTGCTACGGGGAATTCAACTGAAATGAAGCCTGGAGGTGTTTCCTGTACCACCCACTGAATTTCATCAGTACACAAGTTCAAAGTCTCATCTTCACTGTTATCAGTTTCCTCATAAGTAGGAGTCAACATGAAGGTCTCAGTCTTCAGCTCAAGCTGCTCTCCCTCCTGACTGGTGCAGAGTTCCTCCTGTTCCTCTTTAATCTGTGGAGGCTCTGGGTCCTCTTGGTCCAGACTGGAGCTCCTCTCCTGAATACAGAGCTGCTGCTCACAGAGAACCTCCTCTTCTTCCTCCTCTTTACAGACATGATGCTGTGGGAGCTCTGGGAAGAGAACAAAGGAAATAGGATACTACTGAGATCGTAGAAAATAGATTTCTGAACAAAAAAACACAATACGTTTTTCAACCATCAGGATCATGTGTGAGTCAAATTAATGTTTTCTCAAGGATAATTTTAGTCTAACACACCTATCCTGTGTAGCTTAATTGCAGGTTTCCAAACGATGTCCAGCAGTCTGCGCTGACGGTCGATCTCTTCCTGGTACTCGACGATATTTTTAACAAAAACTCCAAATATGTCTTCAGCTGCTGCAGTCAGCCGCTCGTTTATAAACTCTCTCAAATATTCAACCGACGACATTGTTGTTGAAATACAAATGATATGATTAGCTGCGCAACGACTACGGTGCCTGGATTATTTACTTCCGGTCATGTCACACTTCCGGTCACTGCCACACGAACAAGTTCCGGCGGTGGAATGTGTGAAGATTGGTTCCGGTTGTAATTGTTGTTCCTGTATCATATGTGTTGACATCTGGCCCCTCACTGAATTGTATGTCCTATTAATACTTGAAAGTGGATATTGTATTAATTAAAATAATGTACAATGTGTAAAATACTTGTAATGGTCTATTTTGAATAGAGCCTAAATGTTGTAGTTTAATAGAAAACAGGAAACCGTTCTGTATATATGAGTATTTTATGCCAGTGTATTTTGCTTCTAACTTATGAACACCTTCTCTAATGAATATCTTCACATTGTTGTATTACAATGTTTAGTTATGTAGTCCTCCTCAATCCAAATACTCACCTTATTGTCAGTCATGACCATCTGCACCTGTTTGAAAGAACATGGCTTTTAACCTGTATTCATTATTCTATGAGTTTTGAATGCTGATTTATGGCAGAATATTTCCTCGCCGGATTATTAAGTGTATAACAACCTGGAATTATACTTAAAATCTTTCCCACAAGAATCACAATGTAGAGGCTTTGCAAGTAATTCAGGACATATGTTCATGGTGAGGGTGTCTGTGTTGTTAGTGTGACTTTTATAAATTACCCCTCTTTAGTTTGGCTCATTGCTAGTTGATCCTAGACGGTCAGTTTCCTCCTTTGTGATCTCGGCCTTAAGCTTCGTTAAAGTTGTGAGATGGGATCTGGTGCTTATTGTTTGGTTAGATATTAATTTATAATACTATTATTGACAGCCGAAGTCCATAATACAATGTAACACACAATGTAAGCAATTCAAGTTGAACCAATCACAAAAACAAGAGAAAAAAAGTCCACTTGTATAACATTTCTGTATGAAAACGGTACAAATAATATTAATTTAGCAGGTAAAACATTTGTGGGAACTATGAACTCACTGTGCAACAAAAAACAAAAAACAATTTTTCTAAGTGTTATTAACAGAAATAATAGCAAGACAGTAACATGCGGAAAAACAGATTTATTAACAAAACTTGATTGTTGATGCTATAAAACTTTATAGAAATGTATTTTTACATACAGATACAAAAGTGTATTCCACAGGCGATACAAGAATATGGCCTCTCACCTGAGTTTATTATATGAGTTGATGTCCTACTAATCTTAAATTGTTCCAAAATGTTTCCCCACATGTGTTGCTGTTATGACTTCTCATCTGCGTGGACTCTTTTGTGAGCCTTCAACTGTGTTGTCCAGCTGAATCTTTTCCCACATGTGTTGCAAGGATAGGGTTTCTCACCTGTGTGGACTCTTTTATGAATATTCAATTTTGTCCTCCAACCGAATCTTTTCCCACATGCGTTGCAAGGATAGGGTTTCTCACCTGTGTGTGTTCTCATATGAATTTTCAATGCCGATTGCCAACAGAATCTTTTCCCGCACGTGTTACATAAATACGGTTTCTCACCCGAGTGTATTCTTACATGAGCGTTCAATGTTGACAGATGACGGAATATCTTCCCACAGGTGACGCAAGAATATGGTCTCTCACCTGTGTGTGTTCTCATATGATTGCTCAATGTTGATGACCTGCTAAATCTTTTCCCACACGTGTTACATAAATATGGCTTCTCACCTGTATGGGTTTGCAGGTGTCTGTCCATTGCTGACTTATACTTAAAATATTTTCCACATGTGACACATTGCAAAAGCTCTTGGCCTGTGCTTGCATTACAGTTAATCTGTGACATAGTGGGGTTATATACATCGTTACTTTGACTGTTACATTTGTGCTGTACAGTCTTTAGTTTAGGCTCTGCATTTTTTGATGATTCAGAGTCTCCATGTTTGCACTCTTTCTGATCTTGGCTTTCAGCTTCATGATCCTTTCTTGGTTTTGGTGCTGCAGCGCTTTCAACTGAAATGAAGCCTGGAGGTGTTTCCTGCATTACCTTCTGAATTTCATCAGTACACAAGTTCAAAGTCTCATCTTCACTGTGGTCCCTTTCCTCACAAGTAGGAGTCAACATGGAGGTCTCAGTCTCCTGCTTCAGCTCAAGCTGCTCTCCCTCCTGACTGGTGCAGAGTTCCTCCTGTTCCTCTTTAATCTGTGGAGGCTCTGGGTCCTCTTGGTCCAGACTGGAGCTCCTCTCCTGAATACAGAGCTGCTGCTCACATATAACCTCCTCCTCCTCCTCCTCCTCCTCCTCCTCCTCCTCCTCCTCCTCCTCCTCCTCCTCCTCCTCCTCCTCCTCCTCCTCCTCCTTCCAGACATGTTGCTGTGGGAGCTCTGGAGGGACACAGAAATAGGACACAACTGTGATGGAAATACGTTTCTTTTTCAACCATCAGGTTCATATATTAGTAAAAATGTATTTTCCATTTAAGTTGAACTCACCTATCCTGCGTAGATTCACTGCAGGTTTCAAAACGACGTCCAGCAGTCTGCGCTGACGGTCGACCTCTTCCTGGTACTCGACGATAGTTTTGACAAAAACTCCAAATATGTCTTCAGCTGCTGCAGTCAGTCGCTCGTTGACAAACTCTCTCAGATATTCAACCGACGACATTGTTATTGAAATACAAATGATAATTAGGTTCGTTCGAGATGAGCCAGTTCTGCGCAGAATCGATCGCCGACGATCGGTGCGCAATGCATGCCGGTTAGATTTGTGTCCGACTTGATCCCGATTTGCTCTGACGTCATGCACACGTGGTCAACGATAATCTCACGAGAGCCAGGCGTCGCAGCAGCGCTCCACCGACTGCGTGGCCCAGTGCATGATGGGAAACGACTGGCTCTCGCCACATAAGAGCTGATTGGCTCTTACATTTTTTACAGCAAACACCACGTGTTGTGGACTAATTCTTATTTTATGTGTAGTTGTAATACTTAACACTGGATCGTTGACTATTAGTCTAATGTTGAATCTGAAAACATATCGCGTGTGGTTGATAATAACATTTATTTATATGACACATCAAAACCAGTAGTCATTTATAAATCAGGCAGACATACAAAAAATAAAGGAAGCAGCTACACACAAATTTCGATATGAATATATATTTATAAACACATGAATAAATCCAAACGTGATCTGTAATCTACAGATCGCAACTAAAAGGAAGTTATTTTGTCTTTAACTTCCTGTGTATGCGTTGACGTCAGCTGAAAACTGTATGACTTAACCGCAGTTTGTTTCCAACGCCCCATGCTGCTACCGCTGCTCTCGTCTGGAGTCCAGGCGAATATAGCTTGTCTCCTATATGGCTTTTTATGTGAGGGATCAATGTTGACAGCTGACTGAATCTTTTCCCACAGGTGATGCAAGAATATGGTCTTTCTTCTTTGTGCATTTTCAGATGAGTGTTCAATGTTGATGTTCTAATAAATCTTTTCCCACACGTGTTACACAAATTTGACTTTAGTTTAGGCTCTGCATTTTTTGATGATTCAGAGTCTCCATGGTTGCACTCTTTCTGATCTTGGCTTTCAGCTTCATGATCCTTTCTTGGTTTTGGTGCTGCATGGCTTTCAACTGAAATGAAGCCTGGAGGTGTTTCCTGCATTACCTTCTGAGTTTCATCAGCACACAAGTTCAAAGTCTCATCTTCACTGTCAGTTTCCTCACAATAAAGAGTCAACATGGAGGTCTCAGTCTCCAGCTCAAGCTGCTCTCCCTCCTGACTGGTGCAGAGTTCCTCCTGTTCCTCTTTAATCTGTGGAGGCTCTGGGTCCTCTTGGTCCAGACTGGAGCTCCTCTCCTGAATACAGAGCTGCTGCTCACAGATAACCTCCTCTTCCTCCTCCTCTTTACAGACATGTTGCTGTGGGAGCTCTGGGGGATGGGGGAGGGGTTGGGGGGGGGACAGAGAACAAAGGAAATAGGACACAACTGTGATGGAAATACGTTTCTTTTTCAACCACCAGGATCACATACGAGTACAATTAATTTTAATTTCCATTTAAGTATAACTCACCTATCCTGCGTAGATTCACTGCAGGTTTCCAAACGACGTCCAGCAGTCTGCGCTGACGGTCGACCTCTTCCTGGTACTCGACGATAGTTTTTTTAAAAGCTCCGAATATTTCCTCAGCAGCGGCAGACAGTCGCTCGTTGACAAACTCTCTCAAATACTCAACTGACGACATTGTTGTTGAAATACAAATGATATGATTAGCGGCGCAACGACCAAGATGCCTGGATGATATACTTCCGGTGAATGTCACATGAACAAGTTCCGGCGGTGGAATGTGTAAAGATTGGTTCCGCTTAACATTATTGTCCTTTTTTCTGTTTACAGAAAACGTTTTTAACACTAATCATGGCTGAAACGAGTTGTTCTGTATCATTTGGGTTGACATCTGTCCCCTCACTAAATTTTATGTCCTGTCCTGTCCTATACATATATATATACACATACATATATATATATATATATATATATATATATATATATATATATATATATATATATATATATACATACATACATATACAGGCACGTGCACAGACATTTTGGGTGGCAGGTGCTCAAACCAAAAAAAAGGGCACCCATCGCCAAAATTATTTATGAAATTAAAAATAATAATAATAAATAAATAAATTCTCCCTCATTTGTTTTACTAGTCGATGGCCTGATCCAAGATAAAAGAGAGCTGCTACCCTGAGCTGCTTGCTGCAGTTCCCTGTTCTTCTGCTTTTGGAGTCTGTCTTTTCTTGACATTATGCTGCAAATTTTTTAAATGAGATAAATCAATGTTGTGCATAATCATCGAGAGTGACTTACATAATCTCTATAAAGCTGACAACACAGTACACACATGTTTTACTGTTTTCTGACTAGACAGCTAGCTAGATTAGACAGCTAGCTTACTCCTTATGAATAAAGATTATTGGCTACATACTACATACTGATCAACATACTTTCGAAATTGTCTAAACGGCATTTATACAACAACACAAAGAAGATGCCTGCCTGTATATCTCTCCCTCTCTCTCGTCATTAAACATGACTAACAGTAAACAGCTGATCAAGGCTTTGAAATCACGGATTTCATGAGTTTTTTGTTTGTTTATTTTTTTAGGAAACGTCGGACCAGTTGTGACGTAATGTTTTCAGCGGCGCTAATGTTGTGGTTAATTTATCACCAAACAACGTGGGGATTGCACAAACACCGTCATTATCTGTTGTCTGATGCTGCGGGTCAGAGGAGAAGTAGGCTGCACCCGTTTGGCCTGGCGCTCAGCACGCATGCGCACTAAGTGGAGGAGGGGGGGCGGGGCTTGTGAGCGCCGCGGAGCATGTCGGGGCGAAATTCTCACAAGAACTCAAATAAATGCCCCGTCAGATATATAAATGCATCATCAGATATATAACACATTTGGGGGGAAAGTCATTTTTTTAATTACATTTTTATTCTTAAATACTGATGAATGAAGAAAAAATTGGGCTCCAGTAGAAGGGGCACTTTTCTCATTCAGGGCAAAGGGGCGGGTGCTTGAGCACCACTAGGGGTCTATCTGTGCACGTGCCTGTACATATATATATATACACATACATATATATATATACATATATATATATATACATATATATAAGTTTTTCATTTCAGGTGTGGTATTTGAAAACAGTAAAAAGAATATTTATTTGACAGGTAAAACATTTGTGGGAACTATGAACTCACTGCAACAAAGACTTTTCAAATTGTTGTTAACAGCAATAATAGCAAAACAGTAAGATGTAGGAAAAACAGATTAATTAACTAAACTTGTTGCATTGTTGATGGTATAAAACGTCAATATTCTAGGATATTGTGTACGGTTCTTTATAGGAATTAATTTTTACATACAAGTGTATTCCACAAGTGATAAAAGAATATTTTTCCACGTGTTGCACGAATAGTTTTTTCACCTGTTTGGAATCTTGAATGCGTCGTCAATTCTGATGTACACCTGAATCTTTTCCCACATTTGTTGTAAGACTAGGGTTTCTCATCTGTATGTATTCTTATATGACTGATCAATGCTGATGAATTCCTAAATCTTTTCCCACACGTGTTACATAAAAAGAGCTCGTCTTCGATATGGCTTTTTATGTGAGGGATCAATGTTGACAGCTGACTGAATCTTTGATTAGATTAGATTCAACTTTATTGTCATTACACATGTACAAGTACAGAGCAACGAAATGCAGTTTAGCATCCAACCAGAAGTGCAATAGCAGTAAATACCAATATACAGATAATAAGTATTTTACAGATAATAAGTTAGTGATATAGGTACGGGATATACAGATTGATTGATTGCGGTAATATGTACATGTTATACAGGTTGATTTGTGCATTAAATGTAGGTAGACTATAAGCAGGAACTATAAACATAATTTACAAAAGGCAAATGGGCATATGACCCACAGGTGATGCAAGAATTTGCATCTTTCTTCTGTGTGTATTCTAATACGAGTGTTCAATGTTGATGTTCGACTAAATTTCTTCCCACACGTGTTACACAAATATGACTTTAGTTTAGGCTCTGCTTTTTTTTTTAGGACTCAGGGTCTCCATGTTTGCCCTCTTTCTGATCTTGGCTTTCAGCTAGGGCTGTCAAAATTGCTCAAAAATTACGTTTGAATATTCCCTTTAAAAAACACATATTCGAATATTCGAAGTTGCGCATTAGGCACGTCAATAACAGGACAAATTAATACAACGAGACATAACTACTTGTATATGTAATTTATTTAAGTTTAAACATATTTAACAACATATTACCTCTCTCTCTCTCTCTCTCTCTCTCAATGAACGACAACAATCGTGCTGATCAAGAGTTTTCTGCAAGCAATTTAAGGTTGCAATTCTTGTCCCAAATATGGCCGCTTCATTCAGTGATTGAAACACCCGCAAAGCAGACAATCGCGCCGCTGCTGCCGCTGTTGTTTTTTTTAACATTCGAAATTCGGTTTTTAACAACTATTCGAATATGGAATATTCGTTGACAGCCCTACTCTCAGCTTCATGATATCTGGGTCCTCTTGGTCCAGACTGGAGCTCCTCTCCTGAATACAGAGCTGCTGCTCACAGAGTACCTCCTCCTCCTCTTCATCCTCCTCCTCTTCACAGACATGTTGCTGTGGGAGCTCTGGATACGTATATTCATATTACATTACATTTAATTTAGCTGAGGCTTTTATCCAGAGACTTACATGCTATGCAGTAGACGGTAGACACAGAAACGGTGAGCAATTAGGGTTAAGTGTCTTGCTCAAGGACACAACGACATGGACTAGTGGAGCCGGGGATCGAACCACCGACCCCTCTGGTCGTTTCTCAATACCAAATATGCTTAGTACAGACTTGTGTTCTTTTGGAGTTTGGACTTGGGAGTCCAGACTCCAAAGGATGGGAGGACGCAGGACGGTCTTTCTGCAATTGGAACAGAAGCTGATTTGAAGACGTCACCACCTCAGCTGTTGTGGCTCATGATATGACAACCCTGCTTCTTTTGTATATGTGTGTGTATGTATGTATGTGTATATATATATAGATAGAGAGAGAGAGCGAGAGAGAGAGAGAGGCTACACATAATTGCAAACAATTCGGTCAAAAGTAAAAAGACACCGCTGTAGCTCAACGTTAAAGTTAAATTTAAATATTAAGTTATGAATCTTAACCTTTCCCTCGGTCAAACTGATGTAACGTTTCTGTGAACAAATACACTGATAAAGAGTGCTCGTCAGATCCTCAAACAGAATTATATCTTATGTTTAATCGCTATAGAGAAATCTGAGCTAGCGGATCATTTAAAAATGTCCCGCCGAGATCAGGCTGCTCTCCGCGGGCAGCAGAGCGCTGACCGCCCGGTGCCGCGGGTCATATCGGCGGCGTACCTTTTTAAGTAGGCTGAGTCTTGACAAACCGACCACAGATTTGATGTTTGAACAACTAACTTCTCGCTTTAAAACATCCTAAAATTACATTTTGTGTCTCAACAACAGTGGTATTCAGAGAATGTCAACTTTCAGTATGGGTTTTCTCATCCGCCATTGTTCCCCGTTTGCTGGTGCGAAGTGCATTCTGGGATATTTGGCTGTCTCAAGTACGGACAAGTCTCCTCTGATGCATCCTCGATAAAATGGGCGGATCAAGTCACATCCGGGCATTTTCACCGTGCTTGGCGAGAAGCGGACTTTTGAATTTCAACAGTACTTGGGCTGCGACTGATGACGTTTCACAAGTCCACGAGAACACAAGTCCAGAGAAGAACGCATATTGAGAAACAGATTGAAAGACAGACTTGCTAAACACTGAGCCACAGTCGCCCAAGATTTTACTGAATTATATTGTAATGAACAGAGTTAAGATGTTCCTGTTATTATGCATCAGTTATGGAGATGTTTACATGTTGTGTTCTGCACTGTTACCAGCAGAGGGCAATGCAGTTATATGAGACCATGGAGGTGGGGAATGGTCTGGAGAGACAACGGGAAGTGGGGGGTGGAGCCGGAAAGAGGGAGAGAACCGGGTAAGAGAGTGTGACCGGTGTGTGTCGAGACCGAAATAAAGGCACCGGAGTTACGAACCAGTCATCGTCTCTTTATTGAACGTTACAGCGTAGGAGAGAACGTTACAATATTACAGAAGTGTATTCTAAAAACAAAACAAGTGTCAAACATTTGAACAAACTGAACTTGAGAACGGAATTATCTTTTATGTATTTGCAAATATGAGGCTACTTGTCTGTATGCAATCTTATATGCCTTTTCAATTGAGACGAATCAAAGTATGTTTTCCTTAAGGTCTTGCAGAGGTATGGTTTCTCCAGAGTGTGGACTCTACTTATGTGAGCCAACCAGGTACAATAATGTCCAAAATATTTTCTACATGTTTTGCAAGAAAATGGTTTCTCATCTGTGTGTCCTCATGTGGACAATCAAGTTACTATTATATGTAAAATCTTTTCCACATGTTTTGCAAGAAAATGGCTTCTCACCTGTGTGTATCCTCATGTGGACCATCAAGTGATCATTACGCCCAAAATCTTTTCCACATGTTTTGCAAGAAAATGGCTTCTCGCCTGTGTGTGTCCTCATGTGGTCCATCAAGTCTCTTCTATATCGGAAATCTTTTCCACATGTTTTGCAAGAAAACGGCTTCTCACCTGTGTGTGTCCTCATGTGGACCATCAAGTTACCATTACGTGCAAAATCTTTTCCACATGTTTTGCAAGAAAATGGCTTCTCGCCTGTGTGTGTCCTCATGTGGACCATCAAGTTACCATTACGTGCAAAATCTTTTCCACATGTTTTGCAAGAAAATGGCTTCTCGTCTGTGTGTGTCCTCATGTGAACCATCAAGTCTCTTCTATATCGGAAATATTTTCCACATGTTTTGCAAGAAAATGGCTTCTCGCCTGTGTGTGTCCTCATGTGGACCATCAAGTCGCTTCTATATCGAAAATCTTTTCCACATGTTTTGCAAGAAAATGGCTTCTCGCCTGTGTGTGTCCTCATGTGGACCATCAAGTTACTAATATATGGAAAATCTTTTCCACATGTTTTGCAAGAAAATGGCTTCTCACTTGTGTGTGTCCTCATGTGGACCATCAAATGACTTTTACACCTAAAATCTTTTTCACATGTTTTGCAAGAAAATGGCTTCTCACTTGTGTGTGTCCTCATGTGGACCATCAAAGGACTTTTACACCTAAAATCTTTTCCACATGTTTTGCAAGTAAATGGCTTCTTGCCCGTGTGGGTTCTCAGGTGTCTATGCAATTTCGACCTGTACATGAAGGTTTTGCCAAACGTGTCACATTGTAAAAGTGCTTTACCTGTCTGAGTAGTACTGTGCATCTTTAACAAGTCCACGTCGTCACAGTGACTTCTATTTTTGTGACGTCTTTTCTTTGGTTCTGGTTCTGCATTTCTGGTTGATCCTGAGTCTTCATGCTCACTTCCTTTCTGAACTGGGCTCTCAGCTACATGAGAGATGTAAGAGAGGAGCTGGTGGTCAACTGTTGGTTCTGGTTCACTGTGGTCCCTTTCCTCACAAGTAGGAGTCAACATGGAGGCCTCAGTCTCCTGCTTCAGCTCAAGCTGCTCTCCCTCCTGACTGGTGCAGAGTTCCTCCTGTTCCTCTTTAATCTGTGGAGGCTCTGGGTCCTCTTGGTCCAGACTGGAGCTCCTCTCCTGAATACAGAGCTGCTGCTCCTCTTCCTCCTTACAGACATGTTGCTGTGGGAGCTCTGGAGGGACAGAGAACAAACGGCATTAGGTACTACTGTGATGGTGAAGAAGAAAAAGCCAACAGTGCATTCACATGAAACCAGGCATTCAGCACACCGGCTATCCAGACAGTGGACGAGGACAGGATGGTACCATTGGGTGAACCCGGAGGAGAACACCAACATCAGTATTGGATAACATATTTTAACTTTTATAATCTTCTTCCCTCATAGTGGAGAGAGTTGCTTAAGTTTGCAATATAATATTAAGAGCAAGCACAATGTTCTGGCTATATAACGATAATATTTTGTGAATAATTAAATAAAACCGTAGACCCGAAATAGACTCAAATATATCTCAGTCCATCGCGGCATAAAGTGGAACTATTGTAGGTTTGGACAAGTGTACCGTGAAAGGTGTTC
The DNA here is from genome assembly GCA_023566465.1 of Cottus gobio. Classification (NCBI taxonomy): domain Eukaryota; kingdom Metazoa; phylum Chordata; class Actinopteri; order Perciformes; family Cottidae; genus Cottus; species Cottus gobio. The sequence goes on from CM042218.1 coordinate 4,337,478, forward strand.
TCTGGCTGCCTCCCCTCATTGTACCAACCTGTTCTCATCTGCTGTCTACCATCTGCATGAATCCACGGGACTGCAGTATTAATTAATACCAGTAAAGTTACATTAAACGGAATTCCTATCTTTAGTGCAATTAAAATGATTACATGTCACTCACCTATCCTGTGTAGCTTTATTTCAGGTTTCCAAACGATGTCCAGCAGTCTGCTCTGACGGTCGACCTCTTCCTGGTACTCGACGATAGTTTTTTTAAAAGCTCCGAATATTTCCTCAGCAGCGGCAGACAGTCGCTCGTTGACAAACTCTCTCAAATACTCAACTGACGACATTGTTGTTTCCTCTCAAAACCGTTTCCCAGCTCACTCCACACGCGCGAGACGTTAACGCTACGCGCGCTTTGTGTCGTTTACTTCCGCCGGATGTCACACTGACAAAGTTCCGACAGTGTAAGCGAGTTTTTTTCTTCTTTTCCGCTTTTTAAAGTCGTTTTTTTTTCTCAGCACAAGCTGATGTGTTCTAGTTATTTTAAAGACAATCATTTAAAATAAAATTAAAAAAACACATTAACTAACAATGTGTTTTGTTGATGGTGTAAAACTTAATTATTCTAAGATATTGTGAACTCTTGAGCTGACTTTGCATTCAACTTTCTCCAAAACCGTACAGTAAAATATGACAATACAGATGTACATGGCAGAGGTCCCCGTGAAAAATAATTCATTGGAATTATGAGTTACCTTTTCAAGGGTCTGCTTTTATAACAGTTTAAATATTGGTAAATTATAAATATCTTTGTCTTCTTACAATTTTAGCTAACCACTGAAGGACATGGCTTTATTACAGATTATATATAATATGATTTGGTAATTACATATTATGACCAATTTCAATTAAAAACAGTACAGTAGTGTAACTTAAGTTGTTATCAAAGCTCTATCTTCGTTCTTTTTGGGCTATCCAAGCCACCGTAAGTCATTGTACCATAACCATGGTTGTACGGAAACTCACTAAACGGCGTTTACCCAAATTTACGAACGAAAGTAAATCAGGGAACTCGGGTATCCCTAAAAATAAGTTGAAACAAGTTAAAAATGATTTAGATGATTTAGAAAATTGTTGTAACTCCTTGATGAAAAGCCTCACAAATCTGATTGAGAAATATACTAAGACATTCAAAGGTACGCAACGACAAACCTCTTTACCATGGCTAAACAATGACATTCGTCAGTTAATGAAAAAAAGACTATGCACTGAAAAAATCATTGCTTTCCAAAACTAATACTGATTCTCTCATCTTTAAAGGATTGAGAAATGCAGTAGTCAGAGAACTGCGTAAAGCAAAGACAGCCTATTTTATGCAATTGATAGAGGAATCAGAAGGAAATAGTGCATCCCTTTGGAAGCACCTCAATAGCCTCACTAAACTTAAGCCTGGTCAACAAAAAACAATAGCTGAATTGGAAGTGAATGGAGTTATCAGCACTAACAATTCAGCTATTGCAAACGAATTTAATAATTTCTTTGTTCAGTCTGTGGAGGAGCTTGCTGGGACTTTTGATCCAGCAACCCTATCACAGACCACAAAGTCTGACCAATCAGATCTTTTTCGTATTAAGGAGGTTGGTCAGGAAAAAGTATATACAATCATTAATACATTAAATAAATCTAAGGCAAAGGATGTATTTGGGTTGGACACTGCCTTTATTACAACTCACTGCTCAGCCTTGATTAAACCTGTAACCCACCTTGTAAACCTTTCCATCAGAATGGGCACATTCCCACAAAGTTGGAAACAAGCCATCATTACACCAATTTTCAAGGCTGGTGGAAAGAACCAAGCAAGTAATTATAGGCCAATCTCAATACTGCCGGCTCTATCCAAAATTTTAGAGAAAATTATTATAGAACAGTTAGTAGAACATCTTCAAGGTAATAAACTTGTTAATTCTAAACAGTTTGGATTTAGAGCAGGGTATTCTACAGAAATGGCTAATTGCTATCTTACCGAGAACATTAAAAGTAAGTTGGACAAGGGTAATGTTGTGGGAGCTGTGTTTATAGACCTAAAAAAGGCCTTTGACACCGTGAACCACACCATACTCTTGAATAAACTTTCCACCTTTAACATCTCTGAGCACGCTATCAGGTGGTTTGCATCATATCTGGAGCATAGAGAGCAACGGGTCAAAATAAATACCGAACTCTCAACATCATTACAATCCACAATGGGTATTCCACAAGGCTCCATTTTGGGGCCTCTGCTCTTTAGTTTATATATAAATGACTTGCCTTCATGCTGTCTGTCAGCCAACTGCCAGATGTATGCTGATGATACAGTTATTTATGCATCAGCTAGGACACCAACTGAAGTAGCAGAGACCCTGACCAAGGAAATGGAGGGTATAGCCCAGTGGCTTAAAGAAAATCATCTGGCGCTTAACGTCAAAAAGACGGTATCTATGTGCTTCTCAATTAGAGGAAAAGCTAAATGTACTATTAAGTTAGATCAAGAAGCAATAGAGGAAGTTGAGGAATTTAAATTTTTAGGTATTATTCTGGATTCCCGACTCAAATTCAATAGACACATTAACAAACTCTGTAAGACTGTCCGGACAAACCTGAACTGTTTTAAATTGATTAGGCATCATATACCTGTTAAGGCAGCTTTGCTGTTTTTTCATGCTATGATACTTTCCCATTTATCTTATTGTGCTACTGTATGGGGCCAAGCTTCCCAGACATCAGTTAAACCCATCATATCATTATACAAACAGGCACTGAAAATAATGGATCAGAAATCAATTATGTGGCACCATTGTTTGATTGTACAGAAATATAAGTTTTTAAATTTTGATAGTTTTATTAAGTTCTCTTTTCTTAAACTGATTTTTAAATGCACTAATAATCTAGCCCCAGCCGTACTCTGCCCTTTTGTGACAAAAATAAACGCAAGGAGAGTGGCCACTAGGAGAGCAGTGGGTGGCAATTGCATAGCAGAAGGGCGCAAAACCACTTTTGGCCAGTCAAGTTTTTCAGTGATAGGGATACATTTTTGGAATGATTTACCAACGGAATTAAAAACAGAAACCGACCTGAAAACATTTAATAGAAAGGTGAAACATTGGCTGAAAGACAATCAAATATGTAGCCACTGAGAAATTCTGGTTGTAATGCATCTATGCTGGGCTCTTAAGTGATGTGTTCTTTTGTGTAATGTGGTCGTGATTATGTAAAATGTTAATGTCTGTACTTATGTATTTGTTACATGATTGAGTAATTTATATTATGTAGTTTTTTTTTTGGATTATGTTTTTAGAAAGGTCTGACCAGGGACTGGGGTTGCAAATTAGCCTATTGGCTAGAAACCTTTTATGCAACACATCTACACATATTGTTATGGCTTTGTCTATGATAAATTATGTATGTAATAATTTGCTGACTGAATCTTTGCCCACAGGTGATGCAAGAATTTGCATCTTTCTTCTGTGTGTATTCTAATATGACCAACCGTCCACAGTATGTGCGGATACGGGAGTGTGAGTCAGATCGGGTGTCCTGCAGCACGGGGGCCCCACAAGGAACCGTTCTGGCTCCATTCCTGTTCTCCATTTACACCTCGGACTTTAAACACAACTCTGCCAACTGCCACCTGCAAAAGTTCTCTGACGACTCTGCAATTGTCGGCCTCATCTCTGCCGATGATGACAGGGAGTACAGGGAACTGAACCAGGACTTTTTAGGATGGTGCCAGCGGAACCGCCTCCAGATAAACTCCAGTAAGACCAAGGAGCTGGTGGTGGACTTCCGCCGGGGTAAACGCTCTCCTCCGCTACCATTGAGCATCCAGGGACTGGACATTGAGATGGTGACATCTTACAAGTACCTGGGTGTTCACTTGAACAATAAACTGGACTGGTCCGACCACGCACATGCACTCTATAAAAAGGGACAGAGCAGACTCTTTCTGCTGAGGAGACTGAGGTCTTTTGGGGTGCAGGGAGCACTCCTGAAGACCTTCTTTGACTCTGTGGTGGCATCAGCCATCTTCTATGGAGTGGTCTTCTGGTGCAGCAGCATCACGGCAGCTGACAGGAGGAGACTGGACAAACTGGTAAACAAGGCCAGCAGCGTACTGGGGTGTCCTCTGGATACTGTGGAGGTGGTGGGAGACAGGAGGATGATGGCCAAGCTCTCATCCCTGATGAACCACGCCTCCCACCCCATGCAGGACACCCTGGCAGCTCTGCACAGCTCCTTCAGCCACCAGCTGATTCACCCCCGGTGTGTGAAGGAGAGGTACCGCAAGTCCTTCCTCCCTGCTGCTGTCAGGCTGCACAACAAGCTGACCTCCCAGTAGCCCACAAACATTCAACTCTCAATACTTAAACACTTTTTACCACTCTGGTCACTTTAACTCATTCTGGTGCAATATTTGTAATATTTTGTAATTTGTATATTCAATATTCTACTGTACATTCAATTTCTTCTTTACTGTTTTATTTTATTATGTTTATTACTGTTTATTTATATTACTAGATTTTTTTTATCTTTACGTACTGAGCAATGCTGCTGTAATCCTGTAATTTCCCCACTGCGGGACTAATAAAGGATTATCTTATTTTATGAGTGTTCAATGTTGATGTTCGACTAAATTTCTTCCCACACGTGTTACACAAATATGACTTTAGTTTAGGCTCTGCATTTCTTTTTAGGACTCAGGGTCTCCATGTTTGCCCTCTTTCTGATCTTGGCTTTCAGCTAGGGCTGTCAAAATTGCTCAAAAATGACATTTGAATATTCCCTTTAAAAAACACATATTCGAATATTCGAAGTTGCGCATTAGGCACGTCAATAACAGGACAAATTAATACGAGACATAACTACTTGTATAGGTAATTTATTTAAGTTTAAACATATTTAACAACATATTACCTCTCTCTCTCTCTCTCTCTCTCTCAATGAACGACAACAATCGTGCTGATCAAGAGTTTTCTGCAAGCAATTTAAGGTTGCAATTCTTGTCCCAAATATGGCCGCTTCATTCAGTGATTGAAACACCCGCAAAGCAGACAATCGCGCTGCTGCTGCCGCTTTTGTTTTTTTTTAACATTCGAAATTCGGTTTTTAACAACTATTCGAATATGGAATATTCGTTGACAGCCCTACTTTCAGCTTCATGATCTCTGGGTCCTCTTGGTCCAGACTGGAGCTCCTCTCCTGAATACAGAGCTGCTGCTCAGAGAACCTCCTCATCCTCCTCTTCCTCCTTACAGACATGTTGCTGTGGGAGCTCTGGATACATATATTCATATTACATTTCATTTAGCTGAGGCTTTTATCCAAAGAGACTTACATGCTATCAGTAGACCGTAGACACAGCAACGGTGAGCAATCAGGTTTAAGTGTCTTGCTCAAGGACACAACGACATGGACTAGCGGAGCCGGGGATCTAACCATCGAACTTCTGATTGAAAGACAGACCTGCTAAACACTGAGCCACAGTCGGCCAAGATTTTACTGAATTATATTACTGAAGTGTATTCTAAAAACAAAACAAGTGTCAAACATTTGAACAAACTGAACTCGAGAACTGAATTATCTTTTATGTATTTTGCAAATACGAGGCTACTTGTCTGTATGTGATCTTTTATGCCTTTTCAATTGAGCCGAATCAAAGTATGTTTTCCCTCAGGTCTTGCAGAGGTATGGTTTCTCCCCAGTGTGGGCTCTTCTTATGTGAGCCAACAAGTGACCATTACATCCAAAATCTTTTCTACATGTTTTGCAAGAAAATGGCTTCTCACCTGTGTGTGTCTGCATGTGGACAATCAAGTCTCTATTATATCGAAAATCTTTTCCACATGTTTTGCAAGAATATGGCTTCTCACCTGTGTGTGTTCTCACATGAGTTTTCAATGTTGATGTCTGAATGAATTGTTTCCCACAGTAGTTGCAAGAAAATGGCTTCTCACCTGTGTGTGTCCTCATGTGGACCACCAAGTGACTATTACGCCCAAAATCTTTTCCACATGTTTTGCAAGAATATGGCTTCTCACCTGTGTGTGTTCTCACATGAGTTTTCAATGTTGATGTCTGAATGAATTGTTTCCCACAGTAGTTGCAAGAAAATGGCTTCTCACCTGTGTGTGTCCTCATGTGGACCACCAAGTGACTATTACGCCCAAAATCTTTTCCACATGTTTTGCAAGTAAATGGCTTCTCGTCCGTGTGGGTTCTCAGGTGTCTATGCAAATCTGACCTGAACTTGAAAGTTTTGCCACACGTGTCACATTGTAAAAGTGCTTTACCTGTTGGAGTAGTACTGTGCATCTTTAACAAGTCCACGTCGTCACAGTGACTTCTATTTTTGTGACGTCTTTTCTTTGGTTCTGGTTCTGCATTTCTGGTTGATCCTGAGTCTTCGTGCTCACTTCCTTTCTGATCTGGGCTCTCAGCTATATGAGAGATGTAAGAGAGGAGCTGGTGGTCAACTGTTGGTTCTGGTTCACTGTGGTCCCTTTCCTCACAAGTAGGAGTCAACATGGAGGTCTCAGTCTCCTGCTTCAGCTCAAGCTGCTCTCCCTCCTGACTGGTGCAGAGTTCCTCCTGTTCCTCTTTAATCTGTGGAGGCTCTGGGTCCTCTTGGTCCAGACTGGAGCTCCTCTCCTGAATACAGAGCTGCTGCTCCTCTTCCTCCTTACAGACATGTTGCTGTGGGAGCTCTGGAGGGACAGAGAACAAACGGCATTAGGTACTACTGTGATGGTAAAAAGAAAAAGCCAACAGTGCATTCACATGAAACCAGGCATTCAGCACACCGGCTATCCAGACAGTGGACGAGGACAGGATGGTACCATTGGGTGAACCCGGAGGAGAATACCAACATCAGTATTGGATAACATATTTTAACTTTTATAATCTTTTTCCCCTCACACTGGAGAGAGTTGCTTAAGTTTGCAATATAATATTAATAGCAAGCAGAATGTTCTGGCTATATAACGTTAATATTTTGTGAATAATTAAATAAAACCGTAGACCCGAAATAGACTCAAATATATCTCAGTCCATCGTGGCATAAAGTGGAACTATTGTAGGTTTGGACAAGTGTACCGTGAAAGGTGTTCTCTGGCTGCCTCCCCTCATTGTACCAACCTGTTCTCATCTGCTGTCTACCATCTGCATGAATCCACGGGACTGCAGTATTAATTAATACCAGTACATTAAACGGAATTCCTCTCTTTAGTGCAATTAAAATGATTACATGTCACTCACCTATCCTGTGTAGCTTTATTTCAGGTTTCCAAACGATGTCCAGCAGTCTGCTCTGACGGTCGACCTCTTCCTGGTACTCGACGATAGTTTTTTTAAAAGCTCCGAATATTTCCTCAGCAGCGGCAGACAGTCGCTCGTTGACAAACTCTCTCAAATACTCAACTGACGACATTGTTGTTTCCTCTCAATACCGTTTCCCAGCTCACTCCACACGCGCGAGACGTTAACGCTACGCGCGCTTTGTGTTCTTCTTCTTTCAGGTTTATTGGCGGTTGGCAAACAACTGTTTGGTGCATTACCGCCACCAACTGGTATGGAGTGTGGGTCAGGATGTCTAGCACTTGCCCTATCAGCAGATAACACTACTAACTAAAATAACCAATGACCCAACAAAACTAAACAAAACTCAACATAAATACAAAAATATCTATATATATAATAAAATAAATATTATTAATAATAAAAAAATAAAAAATAAAAAGATATATATACACACATATACATACCTACACACATATACATACCTACACACATATATACATACACATATACACATATATATACATACATACATACACATAAACACACTAGGGCTGCAACAACGAATCGATAAAATCAATAAAATTCGATTATTAAAAGCGTTGACAACGAATTTCATTATCGATTCGTTGTGACGCGCGATTATTACGCCACTCAATAAGTCACGGAGATGTTTGAGTATGAAAAGAAAAGTTGAGTTGAGCGCGGAGCAGAGCGGAGGTCGAGGAGAGACCAGCTGAGACCGTAACGTTGACTGAAACACATCGTGGAGGTCGAGGAGAGACCAGCTGAGACCGTAACGTTGACTGAAACACATAGTGGAGGTCGAGGAGAGACCAGCTGAGACCGTAACGTTGACTGAAACACATCGTGGAGGTCGAGGAGAGACCAGCTGAGACCGTAACGTTGACTGAAACACATCGTGGAGGTCGAGGAGAGACCAGCTGAGACCGTAACGTTGACTGAAACACATAGTGGAGGTCGAGGAGAGACCAGCTGAGACCGTAACGTTGACTGAAACACATCGTGGAGGTCGAGGAGAGACCAGCTGAGACCGTAACGTTGACTGAAACACATCGCGGAGGTCGAGGAGAGACCAGCTGAGACCGTAACGTTGACTGAAACACATCGTGGAGGTCGAGGAGAGACCAGCTGAGACCGTAACGTTGACTGAAACACATAGTGGAGGTCGAGGAGAGACCAGCTGAGACCGTAACGTTGACTGAAACACATCGTGGAGGTCGAGGAGAGACCAGCTGAGACCGTAACGTTGACTGAAACACATCGTGGAGGTCGAGGAGAGACCAGCTGAGACCGTAACGTTGACTGAAACACATCGTGGAGGTCGAGGAGAGACCAGCTGAGACCGTAACGTTGACTGAAACACATCGTGGAGGAAGGCCGTTCAACAGGCAGCTAGTAGAGGCACTTCCGGTTGAGGCTCCGGTGCTGCGGCTAGTCGGCAGGTTGTGTTCCGTTTGAAGTGATGACGTAACGTCCCTCCAGCAGCTTTCTGCTGTTTACTCGTTATTAGCTTGACAAGCTAGCGTTAGCTCGTAAGAACAATGTGTCTGAACAAAGGGAGTGAGAGAGAGAGAGAGAGTGTGTGTGCGTGCGCGTCTGTGAGTGGTTGAGTGAGTGTGTGTTTGTGAGTGTGTGCGTCTGAGTGTAGTGTAGAGTGGCGACTGTGGTTCAGTGGTTAGCAAGTCAGTCTTTCAATCAGAGGGTCGGTGGTTCGATCCCCGCCTCAGCCAGTCCATGTCGTTGTGTCCTTGAGCAAGACACTTAACCCTAATTGCTCACCGTTGCTGTGTCTACGGTCTACTGTATATCATGTAAGTCGCTTTGGATAAAAGCGTCAGCTAAATGAAATGTAATGTAGAGAACAAGTTCTGACGTACAAACAAATCCAAAAGTTTCACAAAGTTTTCTGATTAGTATTTTTCTTTATTTTTTATAAGTTATTTATTGTTCTGACAGCTCAGGTCCCATTAAACAAAATTTTGTGCAAAATGTTTTGTGCACTTTATTTAAAAGCCTATATATTTGGCAGTTGTAAAGCATACATGTGTATGTTTGTGTTAGTCCATTATCTTATTTTGTATTATTACTACAGCTTAGGGATGTTCAAGGAGAAACCTTTTTATGCACTTTCTGAAGATTTTTGCACCATCAGTTCTGTTTTTGAATAAAGGGTTGGAAAGTATGCTTTTTATCCGATTCATCGATTAATCGAAAAAGTAATCGACAGATTAATCGATTATTAAAATAATCGTTAGTTGCAGCCCTAATATATACACATACATACACACATACATACACACATATACACACATACACATTAATTAACCACCCAAAATAAATACACAAATAACCTATAGGGCTCATATTCTATCAATAATCCTGGTTATCCTCAAATACTGCAGTAGTGCTTTATAGCACCCACTCGAGTTGTTTTGCAGCACCCTCGTCATACCCGAACTTACCCCCTCCTTGCAGAGGCTTCCCACTAGCTGCCTCCTTTCCTGCTCATACCTCTGACATTGTAGAATGACGTGTTCTATCGTTTCCTCCTGCCCACAATAATCACATCTACCCGTGTCGTGTTTCCCTATTTTCCGTAGCATTCCGTTCAACCCAGTGTGTCCAAATCGCAGCCTTGAAATGACGGTTTCTTCCCTCCTGTTCCCTCCTGCCCGTCTCATTTCCCCCACTTTACTCTGGACTCTGAAAAACCATCGCCCTTTTCTGTCCTCCTCCCATTGCTTCTGCCACCTTTCCTTTAACCTCTTTTTAATAATACTCTTGGTCTCTGTCTTACTGAAATTGACTTCAACTTTTGAGCAGCTACTCTTCGCAGCGTCTTTTGCCGCTCTATCCGCCATTTCATTTCCTCTAACCCCCACATGTGCAGGAACCCATACGAACACCACCGTCATACCCATCATTTGAATCCTGTATAGTGAAAGATTCTGCTCGTTATCCCGGTCAGTCCGTGGGAGAAATGCTCAGATATTCAAATTTACGTAATTAAAAGATTTAATAAAAGATGATGACAAAACAGTTATACATTACTCGATTCGAGGCCTTCCTCCTTTCTGCAAATTCACAGACTGTAAACAGTTAGCTGTCGCATCGCATCCAGAAGAGAGAGCTTACAATTGCCGCGTGTTAGTTTAAATACTCAGTCACGGAGCTTAAGGCCCTCCCATTGGTTAGTCCCCTTCCCTTCCCGATTATCCATAGGTCCATTTGCTTTTGGAGAAGGCGGAGGCTCTTCCTCTAGAGACAAAGGAGTAGTCCATCTTCAAAGTATCCATGCGCGCATCCTTCCGGTCTCCCAATGTCTGTGTCTCACTCCATCTTCCCCCAGCAACACATAAAGGAACCATTCTTCTTTGAGAAACAGTCCCACATTCCTAACTCCTATAGAATCATTATATAAAAAAGACCCATTCACACCTAAACATTACATACAGTGACTTTCTTAATACATACAATTACATATCCTTCATAATGCCCTTCATTATTTATCATATCCTTCTTATGCATTGTAATGTACACTTAAACAATCCTTTATTACACATGTACAGGTAATTTCAAGCTCACTAATCTATTAGAACTTAACAATAGTGTTTGCTGTATTTCAATGAGGATGTCTGGTCTACTGTCTGAATGACTGTTCTGTAAGCTGTCTAAAGATGAACTGGAGTCTGAACAAATGATAGCCCTCAATGGTCTTGTGTCCTCTATCCACTGTAGTGCAAACATTATTGCCAGCATTTCCCCTGTGTATACTGACACTCCCTCTGTAATCATTTCCCCTATTTTTGTATTAAATTCTGGCACTATAACTCCTATCCCTACTTTGTTTCCTAAATTCTTTGATGCATCTGTATAAACCTGGACATAACTGTGGTAACTGTCAATGTGTGCCTGTATTGTATGCATATTAAATGTACCCCCTCTATCCTTGCTCTTCTTTTTAAGTAACGCAAAGTCCACTGTTGCCTCAGGGAGTATCCACGGTGCTATTACTGGCAATGGAACTGTTGCGCGCTTTGTGTTGTTAACTTCCGCCGGATGTCACACTGACAAAGTTCCGACAGTGTAAGCGAGTTTTTTTTCTTCTTTTCCGCTTTTTAAAGTCGTTTTATTCTTCTCAGCACCAGTTGATGTGTTCTAGTTATTTTAAAGACAATCATTTAAATTAAAATAAAAAAAAAAATATGTTTAAAAAAAAAAAACACATTAACTAACAATGTGTTTTGTTGATGGTGTAAAACTTAATTATTCTAAGATATTGTGAACTCTTCTTTATAGGAATTTCTAACTTTTGAGCTGACTTTGCATTCAACTTTCTCCAAAACTGTACAGTAAAATATCATGACAATACAGATGTACATGGCAGAGGTCCCCGTGAAAAATAATTCATTGGAATTATGAGTTACCTTTTCAAGGGTCTGCTTTTATAACAGTTTAAATATTGGTAAATTATAAATATCTTTGTCTCTTTACAAATTTAGCTAACCACTGAAAGACATGGTTTTATTACAGATTATATATAATATGATTTGGTAATTATATATTATGACCAATTTCAATTAAAAACAGTACAGTAGTGTAACTTAAGTTGTTATCAAAGCTCTATCTTCGTTCTTTTTGGGCTATCCAAGCCACCATAAGTCATTGTACCGTAACACCAGGTATAGACGGTTATTCAATTTTAAATATTTCCCCACGTGTTGCATGAATAGTTTTTTCACCTGTTTGGAATCTTGAATGCGTCGTCAATTCTGATGTACACCTGAATCTTTTCCCACATTTGTTGTAAGACTAGGGTTTCTCATCTGTATGTATTCTTATATGACTGATCAATGCTGATGAATTCCTAAATCTTTTCCCACACGTGTTACATAAAAAGAGCTCGTCTTCGATATGGCTTTTTATGTGAGGGATCAATGTTGACAGCTGACTGAATCTTTGCCCACAGGTGATGCAAGAATTTGCATCTTTCTTCTGTGTGTATTCTAATATGACCAACCGTCCACAGTATGTGCGGATACGGGAGTGCGAGTCAGATCGGGTGTCCTGCAGCACGGGGGCCCCACAAGGAACCGTTCTGGCTCCATTCCTGTTCTCCATTTACACCTCGGACTTTAAACACAACTCTGCCAACTGCCACCTGCAAAAGTTCTCTGACGACTCTGCAATTGTCGGCCTCATCTCTGCCGATGATGACAGGGAGTACAGGGAACTGAACCAGGACTTTTTAGGATGGTGCCAGCGGAACCGCCTCCAGATAAACTCCAGTAAGACCAAGGAGCTGGTGGTGGACTTCCGCCGGGGCAAACGCTCTCCTCCGCTACCATTGAGCATCCAGGGACTGGACATTGAGATGGTGACATCTTACAAGTACCTGGGTGTTCACTTGAACAATAAACTGGACTGGTCCGACCACGCACATGCACTCTATAAAAAGGGACAGAGCAGACTCTTTCTGCTGAGGAGACTGAGGTCTTTTGGGGTGCAGGGAGCACTCCTGAAGACCTTCTTTGACTCTGTGGTGGCATCAGCCATCTTCTATGGAGTGGTCTTCTGGTGCAGCAGCATCACGGCAGCTGACAGGAGGAGACTGGACAAACTGGTAAACAAGGCCAGCAGCGTACTGGGGTGTCCTCTGGATACTGTGGAGGTGGTGGGAGGCAGGAGGATGATGGCCAAGCTCTCATCCCTGATGAACCACGCCTCCCACCCCATGCAGGACACCCTGGCAGCGCTGCACAGCTCCTTCAGCCACCGGCTGATTCACCCCCGGTGTGTGAAGGAGAGGTACCGCAAGTCCTTCCTCCCTGCTGCTGTCAGGCTGCACAACAAGCTGACCTCCCAGTAGCCCACAAACATTCAACTCTCAATACTTAAACACTTTTTACCACTCTGGTCACTTTAACTCATTCTGGTGCAATATTTGTAATATTTTGTAATTTGTATATTCAATATTCTACTGTACATTCAATTTCTTCTTTACTGTTTTATTTTATTATGTTTATTACTGTTTATTTATATTACTAGATTTTTTTTTATCTTTACGTACTGAGCAATGCTGCTGTAATCCTGTAATTTCCCCACTGCGGGACTAATAAAGGATTATCTTATTTTATGAGTGTTCAATGTTGATGTTCGACTAAATTTCTTCCCACACGTGTTACACAAATATGACTTTAGTTTAGGCTCTGCATTTCTTTTTAGGACTCAGGGTCTCCATGTTTGCCCTCTTTCTGATCTTGGCTTTCAGCTAGGGCTGTCAAAATTGCTCAAAAATGACATTTGAATATTCCCTTTAAAAAACACATATTCGAACATATTCGAATATTCGAAGTTGCGCATTAGGCACGTCAATAACAGGACAAATTAATACGAGACATAACTACTTGTATAGGTAATTTATTTAAGTTTAAACATATTTAACATCTCTCTCTCTCTCAATGAACGACAACAATCGTGCTGATCAAGAGTTTTCTGCAAGCAATTTAAGGTTGCAATTCTTGTCCCAAATATGGCCGCTTCATTCAGTGATTGAAACACCCGCAAAGCAGACAATCGCGCTGCTGCTGCCGCTTTTGTTTTTTTTTAACATTCGAAATTCGGTTTTTAACAACTATTCGAATATGGAATATTCGTTGACAGCCCTACTCTCAGCTTCATGATCTCTGGGTCCTCTTGGTCCAGACTGGAGCTCCTCTCCTGAATACAGAGCTGCTGCTCACAGAGAACCTCCTCATCCTCCTCTTCCTCCTTACAGACATGTTGCTGTGGGAGCTCTGGATACGTATATTCATATTACATTTCATTTAGCTGAGGCTTTTATCCAAAGAGACTTACATGCTATCAGTAGACCGTAGACACAGCAACGGTGAGCAATCAGGTTTAAGTGTCTTGCTCAAGGACACATCGACATGGACTAGCGGAGCCGGGGATCGAACACCGACCCTCTGATTGAAAGACAGACTTGCTAAACACTGAGCCACATTAGCCCAAGATTTTACTGAATTATATTACTGAAGTGTATTCTAAAAACAAAAAAAGTGTCAAACATTTGAACAAACAACTTGAGAACTGAATTATCTTTTATGTATTTTGCAAATACGAGGCTACTTGTCTGTATGCAATCTTTTATGCCTTTTCAATTCAGACGCATCAAAGTATGTTTTCCCTCAGGTCTTGCAGAGGTAAGGCTTCTCCCGAGTGTGGGCTCTTCTTATGTGAACCAACAAGTGACAATTAAGTCGAAAATCTTTTCTACATGTTTTGCAAGAAAATGGCTTCTCGCCTGTGTGTATCCTCATGTGGACAATCAAGTTATTACTATGTCGAAAATCTTTTCCACATGTTTTGCAAGAAAATGGCTTCTCACCTGTGTGTGTCCTCATGTGAACCATCAAGTGACTATTACACCCAAAATCTTTTCCACATGTTTTGCAAGAAAATGGCTTCTCACCTGTGTGTGTCCGCATGTGGACAATCAAGTCTCTATTATATCGAAAATCTTTTCCACATGTTTTGCAAGAATATGGCTTCTCACCTGTGTGTGTTCTCACATGAGTTTTCAATGTTGATGTCTGAATGAATTGTTTCCCACAGTAGTTGCAAGAAAATGGCTTCTCACCTGTGTGTGTCCTCATGTGGACCACCAAGTGACTATTACGCCCAAAATCTTTTCCACATGTTTTGCAAGTAAATGGCTTCTTGCCCGTGTGGGTTATCAGGTGTCTATGCAAATCTGATCTGAACTTGAAAGTTTTGCCACACGTGTCACATTGTAAAAGTGCTTTACCTGTCTGAGTAGTACTGTGCATCTTTAACAAGTCCACGTCGTCACAGTGACTTCTATTTTTGTGATGTCTTTTCTTTGGTTCTGGTTCTGCATTTCTGGTTGATCCTGAGTCTTCATCCTCACTTCCTTTCTGATCTGGGCTCTCAGCTACATGAGAGATGTAAGAGAGGAGCTGGTGGTCAACTGTTGGTTCTGGTTCACTGTGGTCCCCTTCCTCACAAGTAGGAGTCAACATGGAGGTCTCAGTCTCCTGCTTCAGCTCAAGCTGCTCTCCCTCCTGACTGGTGCAGAGTTCCTCCTGTTCCTCTTTAATCTGTGGAGGCTCTGGGTCCTCTTGGTCCAGACTGGAGCTCCTCTCCTGAATACAGAGCTGCTGCTCCTCTTCCTCCTTACAGACATGTTGCTGTGGGAGCTCTGGAGGGACAGAGAACAAACGGCATTAGGTACTACTGTGATGGTGAAGAAGAAAAAGCCAACAGTGCATTCACATGAAACCAGGCATTCAGCACACCGGCTATCCAGACAGTGGACGAGGACAGGATGGTACCATTGGGTGAACCCGGAGGAGAATACCAACATCAGTATTGGATAACATATTTTAACTTTTATAATCTTTTTCCCTCACAGTGGAGAGAGTTGCTTAAGTTTGCAATATAATATTAAGAGCAAGCACAATGTTCTGGCTATATAACGATAATATTTTGTGAATAATTAAATAAAACCGTGAACACGAAATAGAGGACTCAAATATATCTCAGTCCATCGTGGCATAAAGTGGAACTATTGTAGGTTTGGACAAGTGTACCGTGAAAGGTGTTCTCTGGCTGCCTCCCCTCATTGTACCAACCTGTTCTCATCTGCTGTCTACCATCTGCATGAATCCACGGGACTGCAGTATTAATTAATACCAGTAAAGTTACATTAAACGGAATTCCTCTCTTTGGTGCAATTAAAATGATTACATGTCACTCACCTATCCTGTGTAGCTTTATTTCAGGTTTCCAAACGATGTCCAGCAGTCTGCTCTGACGGTCGACCTCTTCCTGGTACTCGACGATAGTTTTTTTAAAAGCTCCGAATATTTCCTCAGCAGCGGCAGACAGTCGCTCGTTGACAAACTCTCTCAAATACTCAACTGACGACATTGTTGTTTCCTCTCAAAACCGTTTTCCAGCTCACTCCACACGTGCGAGACGTTAACGCTACGCGCGCTTTGTGTTCTTCTTCTTTCAGGTTTATTGGCGGTTGGCAAACAACTGTTTGGTGCATTACCGCCACCAACTGGTATGGAGTGTGGGTCAGGATGTCTAGCACTTGCCCTATCAGCAGATAACACTAACAACTAAAATAACCAATGACCCAACAAAACTAAACAAAACTCAACATAAATACAAAAATATCTATATATATATAATAAAATAAATATTATTAATAATTAAAAAATAAAAAATAAAAATATATATATACACACTGTAAAGGACCACTTTGGGAGTTTAAGGGCTTGGTAAATATTTGTAAACGTTCGTAATTTATTAAATAATTCTTATTTAAATAATTATATATTTCGTATGTGCGTCAATGTTATTTGTACGTGATTGACCGGAAGTTCCGCGCACCTGCGGTGTCGGGGTTTGTCCCTTTTCTGTCGCCGTAGTTTGCACGGGTTAAAATGAACTTTTATGGTGGCGGTCTGGCGAAGGACACGCAGCTGCGTTTGAGCTTATATGTATTTTATCTGACGTTGTTATAGATGGACTTAAACAACTCGACGCCCGTTTCATAACGGAAGAAAGGACTATCTCATATTGTTTACATTCCTTGGTGAGCGCAGCGAGGTATGATATGTTTTTACTTATAAAATTGTTGGCACATATGTATGTTTCATCTTTCCATGTAATAAATGTTTGTGTACTTAATGACTTTGTAACCGGGAGAACAAGTGTGTGAAATGATTGTTGTGTGTACGTTTTCAATACAGTTTTCACGGTGCAAAGGTGATGATGAAGTAAAAGGACGAACTTCATGCTGGTTTGACGAACGAAATAAAGAACACCTTATGCATCAGTCGAGACTCTCTTTTTGGACCCAAGGGCTGTTACACACACATATACATACCTACACACATATACATACCTACACACATATATACATACACATATATATACATACATACACATACACACACTAGGGCTGCAACAACGAATCGATAAAATTCGATTATTAAAAGCGTTGACAACGAATTTCATTATCGATTCGTTGTGACGCGCGATTATTACGCCACTCAATAAATCACGGAGATGTTTGAGTATGAAAAGAAAAGTTGAGTTGAGCGCGGAGCAGAGCGGAGGTCGAGGAGAGACCAGCTGAGACCGTAACGTTGACTGAAACACATCACGGAGGTCGAGGAGAGACCAGCTGAGACCATAACGTTGACTGAAACACATCGTGGAGGTAAAGGAGAGACCAGCTGAGACCGTAACGTTGACTGAAACACATCGTGGAGGTCGAGGAGAGACCAGCTGAGACCGTAACGTTGACTGAAACACATCGTGGAGGTAAAGGAGAGACCAGCTGAGACCGTAACGTTGACTGAAACACATCGTGGAGGTCGAGGAGAGACCAGCTGAGACCGTAACGTTGACTGAAACACATCGTGGAGGTAAAGGAGAGACCAGCTGAGACCGTAACGTTGACTGAAACACATCGTGGAGGTAAAGGAGAGACCAGCTGAGACCGTAACGTTGTTCTGAAACACATCACGGAGGTCGAGGAGAGACCACCTGAGACCGTAACGTTGACTGAAACACATAGTGGAGGTAAAGGAGAGACCAGCTGAGACCGTAACGTTGACTGAAACACATCGTGGAGGTAAAGGAGAGACCAGCTGAGACCGTAACGTTGACTGAAACACATCGTGGAGGTCGAGGAGAGACCAGCTGAGACCGTAACGTTGACTGAAACACATCGTGGAGGTCGAGGAGAGACCAGCTGAGACCGTAACGTTGTTCTGAAACACATCGTGGAGGAAGGCCGTTCAACAGGCAGCTAGTAGAGCACTTCCGGTTGAGGCTCCGGTGCTGCGGCTAGTCGGCAGGTTGTGTTCCGTTTGAAGTGAAGACGTAACGTCCCTCCAGCAGCTTTCTGCTGTTTACTCGTTATTAGCTTGACAAGCTAGCGTTAGCTCGTAAGAACAATGTGTCTGAACAAAGGGAGTGAGAGAGAGAGAGTGTGTGTGCGTGCGCGTCTGTGAGTGGTTGAGTGAGTGTGTGTGTCTGTGCGTCTGAGTGTGTGTGTCTGTGAGTGTGTGCGTCTGAGTGTAGTGTAGAGTGGCGACTGTGGTTCAGTGGTTAGCAAGTCAGTCTTTCAATCAGAGGGTCGGTGGTTCGATCCCCGCCTCAGCCAGTCCATGTTGTTGTGTCCTTGAGCAAGACACTTAACCCTAATTGCTCACCGTTGCTGTGTCTACGGTCTACTGTATACTGTATATCATGTAAGTCGCTTTGGATAAAAGCGTCAGCTAAATGAAATGTAATGTAATATAGAGAACAAGTTCTGACGTACAAACAAATCCAAAAGTTTCACAAAGTTTTCTGATTAGTATTTTTCTTTATTTTTATAAGTTATTTATTGTTCTGACAGCTCAGGTCCCATTAAACAAAATTTTGTGCAAAATGTTTTGTGCACTTTATTTAAAAGCCTATATATTTGGCAGTTGTAAAGCATACATGTGTATGTTTGTGTTAGTCCATTATTTTATTTTGTATTATTACTACAGCTTAGGGATGTTCAAGGAGAAACCTTTTTATGCACTTTCTGAAGATTTTTGCACCATCAGTTCTGTTTTTGAATAAAGGGTTGGAAAGTATGCTTTTTATCCGATTCATCGATTAATCGAAAAAGTAATCGACAGATTAATCGATTATTAAAATAATCGTTAGTTGCAGCCCTAATATATACACATACATACATACATACATACACACATATACACACATACACATTAATTAACCACCCAAAATAAATACACAAATAACCTATAGGGCTCATATTCTATCAATAATCCTGGTTATCCTCAAATACTGCAGTAGTGCTTTATAGCACCCACTCGAGTTGTTTTGCAGCACCCTCGTCATACCCGAACTTACCCCCTCCTTGCAGAGGCTTCCCACTAGCTGCCTCCTTTCCTGCTCATACCTCTGACATTGTAGAATGACGTGTTCTATCGTTTCCTCCTGCCCACAATAATCACATCTACCCGTGTCGTGTTTCCCTATTTTCCGTAGCATTCCGTTCAACCCAGTGTGTCCAAATCGCAGCCTTGAAATGACGGTTTCTTCCCTCCTGTTCCCTCCTGCCCGTCTCATTTCCCCCACTTTACTCTGGACTCTGAAAAACCATCGCCCTTTTCTGTCCTCCTCCCATTGCTTCTGCCACCTTTCCTTTAACCTCTTTTTAATAATACTCTTGGTCTCTGTCTTACTGAAATTGACTTCAACTTTTGAGCAGCTACTCTTCGCAGCATCTTTTGCCGCTCTATCCGCCATTTCATTTCCTCTAACCCCCACATGTGCAGGAACCCATACGAACACCACCGTCATACCCATCATTTGAATCCTGTATAGTGTTTGCTGTATTTCAATGAGGATGTCTGGTCTACTGTCTGAATGACTGTTCTGTAAGCTGTCTAAAGATGAACTGGAGTCTGAACAAATGATAGCCCTCAATGGTCTTGTGTCCTCTATCCACTGTAGTGCAAACATTATTGCCAGCATTTCCCCTGTGTATACTGACACTCCCTCTGTAATCATTTCCCCTATTTTTGTATTAAATTCTGGCACTATAACTCCTATCCCTACTTTGTTTCCTAAATTCTTTGATGCATCTGTATAAACCTGGACATAACTGTGGTAACTGTCAATGTGTGCCTGTATTGTATGCATATTAAATGTACCCCCTCTATCCTTGCTCTTCTTTTTAAGTAACGCAAAGTCCACTGTTGCCTCAGGGAGTATCCACGGTGCTGTTGCTGGCAATGGAACTGTTGCGCGCTTTGTGTTGTTTACTTCCGCCGGATGTCACACTGACAAAGTTCCGACAGTGTAAGCGAGTTTTTTTTCTTCTTTTCCGCTTTTTAAAGTCGTTTTATTCTTCTCAGCACCAGTTGATGTGTTCTAGTTATTTTAAAGACAATCATTTAAATTAAAATTAAAAAAAAAATATGTTTAAAAAAAAAAACACATTAACTAACAATGTGTTTTGTTGATGGTGTAAAACTTAATTATTCTAAGATATTGTGAACTCTTCTTTATAGGAATTTCTAACTTTTGAGCTGACTTTGCATTCAACTTTCTCCAAAACTGTACAGTAAAATATGACAATACAGATGTACATGGCAGAGGTCCCCGTGAAAAATAATTCATTGGAATTATGAGTTACCTTTTCAAGGGTCTGCTTTTATAACAGTTTAAATATTGGTAAATTATAAATATCTTTGTCTCTTTACAAATTTAGCTAACCACTGAAATACATGGTTTTATTACAGATTATATATAATATGATTTGGTAATTATATATTATGACCAATTTCAATTAAAAACAGTACAGTAGTGTAACTTAAGTTGTTATCAAAGCTCTATCTTCGTTCTTTTTGGGCTATCCAAGCCACCGTAAGTCATTGTACCGTAACACCAGGTATAGACGGTTATTCAATTTTAAATATTTCCCCACGTGTTGCATGAATAGTTTTTTTCACCTGTTTGGAATCTTGAATGCGTCGTCAATTCTGATGTACACTTGAATCTTTTCCCACATTTGTTGTAAGACTAGGGTTTCTCATCTGTATGTATTCTTATATGACTGATCAATGCTGATGAATTCCTAAATCTTTTCCCACACGTGTTACATAAAAAGAGCTCGTCTTCGATATGGCTTTTTATGTGAGGGATCAATGTTGACAGCTGACTGAATCTTTGCCCACAGGTGATGCAAGAATTTGCATCTTTCTTCTGTGTGTATTCTAATATGAGTGTTCAATGTTGATGTTCGACTAAATTTCTTCCCACACGTGTTACACAAATATGACTTTAGTTTAGGCTCTGCATTTCTTTTTAGGACTCAGGGTCTCCATGTTTGCCCTCTTTCTGATCTTGGCTTTCAGCTAGGGCTGTCAAAATTGCTCAAAAATGACGTTCGAATATTCCCTTTAAAAAACACATAGTCAGGTCCATAAATATTTGGACAGACACAATTTCCATTATTTTGGCTCTGTACACCACAACAATGGAGTTGAAATGAAAAAATCAAGATGTGCTTTAAGTGCAGACTTTCAGCTTTAATTTGAGGGTATTTACATCCAAATCAGGTGAACGGTGTAGGAATTACAACAAATTCAAATGTGGCCACCCTCTTTTTAAGGGACCAAAAGTAATTGGACAAATTAATATAATCCATCCATCCATCCATCCATCCATTTTCCACCGCTTATCCGGGGTCGGGTCGCGGAGGCAGCAGGTCAAGCAGGCTGACCCAGACTTCTCTCTCACCCGCAACATCTACCAGCTCATTCTGGGGGATCCCGAGGCGTTCCCAGGCCAGCTGGGAGATATAATCCCTCCAGCGTGTCCTGGGTCTTCCCCGGGGCCTCCTACCAGTTGGACGTGCCTGGAAAACCTCTAAAGGGAGGCGTCCTGGAGGCATCCTAATTAGATGCCCGAACCACCTCAGCTGACTCCTTTCGACACGAAGGAGTAGCGGCTCGACTTCAAGCTCCCTCCTGATGTCCGAGCTCCTTACCCTATCTCTAAGGCTGAGCCCGGCCACTCTACGGAGGAAACTCATTTCGGCCGCTTGTATCCGCGACCTCGTTCTTTCGGACACGATCCAAAGCTCGTGACCATAGGTGAGGGTTGGGACGTAGACCGACCAGTAAATTGAGAGCTTTGCCTTTCGGCTCAGCTCCTTCTTCACCAAGACGGCCCGGTGCAACGCCTGTTTTACTGCTGCAGCCGCACCGATACGCCTGTCGATCTCCCGCTCCATTTTACCCTCACTCGTGAACAAGACACCGAGATACTTGAACTCCTTCGCTTGTGGTAGGCACTCTGTCCCCACCCGGAGGGAGCAATCCACCGGTTTCCGGCAGAGCACCATGGCCTCAGATTTCGTGGTGCTGACTCTCATCCCCGCCGCTTCACACTCGGCTGCAAAACGCCCCAGTGAATGCTGGAGGTCATGGTCCGAGGAGGCAAACAGGACCACATCATCTGCAAACAGCAGAGAGGCTATCCTGAGATCCCCGAACCTGACGTTCTCCGCCCCACGGCTGCGCCTAGATATCCTGTCCATGAAAGTCACGAACAGGACCGGTGATAAAGGGCAGCCCTGGCGGAGGCCAACACCCACCGGGAACGTATCTGACTTACTGCCGAGGATACGAACACAGCTCCTACTGCAGGCGTACAGAGACCGGATGGCCCGTTGCAACGGGTCCGGCACACCATACTCCCGCAGCACCCCCCACAAAAAGCCCCGAGGGACCCGGTCGAAAGCCTTCTCCAAGTCCACAAAGCACATGTAGACTGGTTGGCCACCCTCTTTTTAAGGGACCAAAAGTAATTGGACAAATTAATATAATCATAAATCTAATTGTCACTTTTAATACTTTGTTGAAAATCCTTTGCAGTCAATGACAGCCTGAAGTCTGGATTCCATAGACATCACCAGACGCTGGGTTTCGTCCCCGGTGATGCTCTGCCAGGCCTCTACTGCAACCGTCTTCAGTTCCTGCTGGTTCTTGGGGCATTTTCCCTTCAGTTTTGTCTTCAGCAAGTGAAATGCATGCTCAATTGGATTCAGGTCAGGTGATTGACTTGGCCATTGCAGAACATTCCACTTCTTTGCCTTAAAAAACTCCTTGGTTGCTTTCGCAGTATGCTTCGGGTCATTGTCCATCTGCACTGTGAAGCGCCGTCCAATGAGTTCTGAAGCATTTGGCTGAATATGAGCAGATAATATTGCCCCAAACACTTCCGAATTCATCCTGCTACTTTTGTCAGCAGTCACATCATCAATAAATACGAGGGAACCAGTTCCATTGGCAGCCATACATGCCCACGCCATAACACTACCTCCACCATGCTTCACTGATGAGGTGGTATGCTTTGGATCATGAGCAGTTCCTTTCCTTCTCCATACTCTTCTCTTCCCATCATTCTGGTACAAGTTTATCTTCGTCTCATCTGTCCATAGGATGTTCTTCCAGAACTGTACAGGCTCTTTTAGATGTTTTTTGGCAAACTCTAATCTGGTCTTCCTGTTTTTGAGGCTCACCAATGGTTTACATCTTGTGGTGAACCCTCTGTATTTACTCTGGTGAAGTCTTCTCTTGATTTTCGACTTTGACACAGATACACCTACCTCCTGGAGAGTGTTCTTGATCTGGCCAACTGTTGTGAAGGGGTTTTTCTTCACCAGGGAAATGATTCTTCTGTCATCCACCACAGTTGTCTTCTGTGGTCTTCCAGGTCTTTTGGTGCTGCTGAGCTCACCAGTGTGTTATTTCTTCTTAAGAATGTACCAAACAGTTGATTTGGCCACACCTAATGTGTCTGCTATCTCTCTGATGGTTTTGTTTTGATTTTTCAGCCTACTGATGGCTTGCTTCACTGATAGTGACAGCTCTTTGGACTTCATATTGAAAGTTGACCGCAACAGATTCCAAACACAAATACCACACCTGAAATGAACCCAAGACCTTTTATCTACTCCTTGTAAATGAAATAGAGGGAATTACACACACCTGACCTTGAAACAGCTGAGCAGCCAATTGTCCAATTACTTTTGGTCCCTTAAAAAGAGGGTGGCCACATTTGAATTTGTTGTAATTCCTACACCGTTCACCTGATTTGGATGTAAATACCCTCAAATTAAAGCTGAAAGTCTGCACTTAAAGCACATCTTGATTTTTTCATTACAACTCCATTGTTGTGGTGTACAGAGCCAAAATAATGAAAAATGTGTCAATGTCCAAATATTTATGGACCTGACTGTATATTCGAACATATTCGAATATTCGAAGTTGCGCATTAGGCACGTCAATAACAGGACAAATTAATACAACGAGACATAACTACTTGTATAGGTAATTTATTTAAGTTTAAACATATTTAACCTCTCTCTCTCTCTCTCTCTCTATGAACGACAACAATCGTGCTGATCAAGAGTTTTCTGCAAGCAATTTAAGGTCGCAATTCTTGTCCCAAATATGGCCGCTTCATTCAGTGATTGAAACACCCGCAAAGCAGACAATCGCGCTGCTGCCGCCGCTGTTTTTCTTTTTTTAACATTCGAATATTAATTTTCACATTCGAAATTCGGTTTTTAACAACTATTCGAATATAGAATATCAGACAGCCCTACTTTCAGCTTCATGATCTCTGGGTCCTCTTGGTCCAGACTGGAGCTCCTCTCCTGAATACAGAGCTGCTGCTCCTCTTCCTCCTTACAGACATGTTGCTGTGGGAGCTCTGGATACGTATATTCATATTACATTACATTTAGCTGAGGCTTTTATCCAAAGAGACTTACATGATATACAGTAGACCGTAGACACAGCAACGGTGAGCAATTAGGTTTAAGTGTCTTGCTCAAGGACACATCGACATGGACTAGCGGAGCCGGGGATCTAACCATCGAACTTCTGATTGAAAGACAGACCTGCTAAACACTGAGCCACAGTCGGCCAAGATTTTACTGAATTATATTACTGAAGTGTATTCTAAAAACAAAACAAGTGTCAAACATTTGAACAAACTGAACTCGAGAACTGAATTATCTTTTATGTATTTTGCAAATACAAGGCTACTTGTCTGTATGCAATCTTATATGCCTTTTCAATTGAGCCGAATCAAAGTATGTTTTCCCTCAGGTCTTGCAGAGGTATGGTTTCTCCCCAGTGTGGACTCTTCTTATGTGAGCCAACAAGTGACCATTACGTCCAAAATCTTTTCCACATGTTTTGCAAGAAAATGGCTTCTCACCTGTGTGTGTCCTCATGTGGACAATCAAGTGACTATTACACCTAAAATCTTTTCCACATGTTTTGCAAGAAAATGGCTTCTCACCTGTGTGTGTCCTCATGTGGACAATCAAGTGACTATTACACCTAAAATCTTTTCCACATGTTTTGCAAGAAAATGGCTTCTCGCCTGTGTGTGTCCCCATGTGGACCATCAAGTCGTATCTATATTGAAAACAATTTCCACATGTTTTGCAAGAAAATGGCTTCTCACCTGTGTGTGTCCTCATGTGGACAATCAAGTTACTTTTAAGTCCAAAATCTTTTAGACATATTTTGCAAGAAAATGGCTTCTCACCTGTGTGTGTCCTCATGTGGACCATCAAGTGACTTTTAAGTCCAAAATCTTTTCCACATGTTTTGCAAGAAAATGGCTTCTCACCTGTATGTATCATCATGTGGTTTTTCAATTGATTATGATATTGAAAATCTTTTCCACATGTTTTGCAACAAAATCCCTTCTCACCCGTGTGTGTCCTCATGTGGACCATCAAGTTACTACTATATAGAAAATCTTTTCCACAAATTTTGCAAGGAAATGGCTTCTCACCTGTGTGTGTCCTCATGTGGACCACCAAGTTACTACTATATCGGAAATCCTTTCCACATGTTTTGCAAGTAAATGGCTTCTCGCCCGTGTGGGTTCTCAGGTGTCTATGCAATTTCGACCTGTACTTGAAAGTTTTGTCACACGTGTCACATTGTAAAAGAGCTTTACCTGTCTGAGTAGTACTGTGCATCTTTAACAAGTCCACGTCGTCACAGTGACTTCTATTTTTGTGATGTCTTTTCTTTGGTTCTGGTTCTGCATTTCTGGTTGATCCTGAGTCTTCGTGCTCACTTCCTTTCTGATCTGGGCTCTCAGCTACATGAGAGATGTAAGAGAGGAGCTGGTGGTCAACTGTTGGTTCTGGTTCACTGTGGTCCCTTTCATCACAAGTAGGAGTCAACATGGAGGTCTCAGTCTCCTGCTTCAGCTCAAGCTGCTCTCCCTCCTGACTGGTGCAGAGTTCCTCCTGTGTCTCTTTAATCTGTGGAGGCTCTGGGTCCTCTTGGTCCAGACTGGAGCTCCTCTCCTGAATACAGAGCTGCTGCTCACAGAGAACCTCCTCTTCTTCCTCCTCTTTACAGACATGATGCTGTGGGAGCTCTGGGAAGAGAACAAAGGAAATAGGATACTACTGAGATCGTAGAAAATAGACTTCTGAACAAAAAAACACAATACATTTACTTTTCAACCATCAGGATCATGTATGAGTCAAATTAATATGTTTTCTCAAGGACCATTTTAGTCTAACACACCTATCCTGCGTAGCTTAATTGCAGGTTTCCAAACGATGTCCAGCAGTCTGCGCTGACGGTCGATCACTTCCTGGTACTCGACGATAGTTTTTACAAAAACTCCAAATATGTCTTCAGCTGCTGCAGTCAGCCGCTCGTTTATAAACTCTCTCAAATATTCAACCGACGACATTGTTGTTGAAATACAAATGATATGATTAGCTGCGCAACGACTACGGTGCCTGGATTATTTACTTCCGGTCATGTCACACTTCCGGTCACTGCCACACGAACAAGTTCCGGCGGTGGAATGTGTGAAGATTGGTTCCGGTTGTAATTGTTGTTCCTGTATCATATGTGTTGACATCTGGCCCCTCACTGAATTGTATGTCCTATTAATACTTGAAAGTGGATATTGTATTAATTAAAATAATGTACAATGTGTAAAATACTTGTAATGTGGAGGCTGGAGTTCCTCTCCTGAATACAGAGCTGCTGCTCCTCTTCCTCCTTACAGACATGTTGCTGTGGGAGCTCTGGGGGGGGGGGGGGGGGGGGGGGGGGGGGGACAGAGAACAAAGGAAATAGGACACAACTGTGATGGAAATACGTTTCTTTTTCAACCACCAGGATCACATATGAGTAAAATTAATTATCCATTTAAAATTTAACTCACCTATCCTGCGTAGATTCACTGCAGGTTTCCAAGCGATGTCCAGCAGTCTGCTCTGACGGTCGACCTCTTCCTGGTACTCGACGATAGTTTTGACAAAAACTCCAAATATGTCTTCAGCTGCTGCAGTCAGTCGCTCGTTGACAAACTCTCTCAAATACTCAACTGACGACATTGTTGTTGAAATACAAATGATATGATTAGCGGCGCAACGACCACGGTGACTGGATGATATACTTCCGGTGAATGTCACATGAACAAGTTCCGGCGGTGGAATGTGTAAAGATTGGTTCCGCTTAACATTGTCCTTTTTACAGAAAACGTTTTTAACACTAATCATGGCTGAAACGAGTTGTTCTGTATCATTTGGGTTGACATCTGTCCCCTCACTAAATTTTATGTCTACATATATACACACACACAGTCAGGTCCATACATATTTGGACATTGACACAATTTCCATTATTTTGGCTCTGTACACCACAACAATGGAGGTGAAATGAAAAAAATCAAGATGTGCTTTAAGCTCAGACTTTCAGCTTTAATTTGAGGGTATTTACATCCAAATCAGGTGAACGGTGTAGGAATTACAACAAATTCAAATGTGGCCACCCTCTTTTTAAGGGACCAAAAGTAATTGGACAAATTAATATAATCATAAATCTAATTGTCACTTTTAATACTTTGTTGAAAATCCTTTGCAGTCAATGACAGCCTGAAGTCTGGATTCCATAGACATCACCAGACGCTGGGTTTCGTCCCTGGTGATGCTCTGCCAGGCCTCTACTGCAACCGTCTTCAGTTCCTGCTGGTTCTTGGGGCATTTTCCCTTCAGTTTTGTCTTCAGCAAGTGAAATGCATGCTCAATTGGATTCAGGTCAGGTGATTGACTTGGCCATTGCAGAACATTCCACTTCTTTGCCTTAAAAAACTCCTTGGTTGCTTTCGCAGTATGCTTCGGGTCATTGTCCATCTGCACTGTGAAGCGCCGTCCAATGAGTTCTGAAGCATTTGGCTGAATATGAGCAGATAATATTGCCCGAAACACTTCCGAATTCATCCTGCTACTTTTGTCAGCAGTCACATCATCAATAAATACGAGGGAACCAGTTCCATTGGCAGCCATACATGCCCACGCCATAACACTACCTCCACCATGCTTCACTGATGAGGTGGTATGCTTTGGATCATGAGCAGTTCCTTTCCTTCTCCATACTCTTCTCTTCCCATCATTCTGGTACAAGTTTATCTTCGTCTCATCTGTCCATAGGATGTTCTTCCAGAACTGTACAGGCTCTTTTAGATGTTTTTTGGCAAACTCTAATCTGGTCTTCCTGTTTTTGAGGCTCACCAATGGTTTACATCTTGTGGTGAACCCTCTGTATTTACTCTGGTGAAGTCTTCACTTGATTTTCGACTTTGACACAGATACACCTACCTCCTGGAGAGTGTTCTTGATCTGGCCAACTGTTGTGAAGGGGTTTTTCTTCACCAGGGAAATGATTCTTCTGTCATCCACCACAGTTGTCTTCTGTGGTCTTCCAGGTCTTTTGGTGTAGCTGAGCTCACCAGTGCGTTCTTTCTTCTTAAGAATGTACCAAACAGTTGATTTGGCCACACCTAATGTGTCTGCTATCTCTCTGATGGTTTTGTTTTGATTTTTCAGCCTAATGATGGCTTGCTTCACTGATAGTGACAGCTCTTTGGACTTCATATTGAGAGTTGACCGCAACAGATTCCAAACACAAATACCACACCTGAAATGAACCCAAGACCCTTTTATCTACTCCTTGTAAATGAAATAACGAGGGAATTACACACACCTGACCTTGAAACAGCTGAGCAGCCAATTGTCCAATTACTTTTGGTCCCTTAAAAAGAGCCTGGCCACATTTTAATTTGTTGTAATTCCTACACCGTTCACCTGATTTGGATGTAAATACCCTCAAATTAAAGCTGAAAGTCTGCAATTAAAGCACATCTTGATTTTTTTCATTACAACTCCATTGTTGTGGTGTAAAGAGCCAAAATAATGAAAAATGTGTCAATGTCCAAATATTTATGGACCTGACTGTATATATATATATATACCATTGGATGCTACCATTGAGCATCCAGGGACTGGACACTGAGATGGTGACATCTTACAAGTACCTGGGTGTTCACTTGAACAATAAACTGGACTGGTCCGACCACACACATGTACTTTATAAAAAGGGACAGAGCAGACTCTTTCTGCTGAGGAGACTGAGGTCTTTTGGGGTGCAGGGAGCACTCCTGAAGACCTTCTTTGACTCTGTGGTGGCATCAGCCATCTTCTATGGAGTGGTCTTCTGGTGCAGCAGCATCACGGCAGCTGACAGGAGGAGACTGGACAAACTGGTAAACAAGGCCAGCAGCGTACTGGGGTGTCCTCTGGATACTGTGGAGGTGGTGGGAGGCAGGAGGATGATGGCCAAGCTCTCATCCCTGATGAACCACGCCTCCCACCCCATGCAGGACACCCTGGCAGCGCTGCACAGCTCCTTCAGCCACCGGCTGATTCACCCCCGGTGTGTGAAGGAGAGGTACCGCAAGTCCTTCCTCCCTGCTGCTGTCAGGCTGCACAACAAGCTGACCTCCCAGTAGCCCACAAACATTCTGGACTCAATACTCGAACACTTGTTATCACTCTGGTCACTTTAATCCTTTCTGGTGCAAATTTTGTAATTTGTAATTTGTATATTCAATATTCTGGTCACTTTAACCCATTCTGGTGCAATTTTTGTAATATTTGTAATTTGTATATTCAATATTCTGGTCACTTCAATCCATTCTGGTGCAACTTTTTTGTAATATTTTGTAATTTGTATATTCAATATTCTGGTCACTTTAATCCATCCTGGTGCAATTCTCCTTTGTAATATTTGTAATTTGTGAATTCAATATTCTGGTCACTCTAATCCATTCTGGTGCAATATTTTGTAATATTTTGTAATTTGTATATTTAATATTCTGGTCACTTTAATCCATTCTGGTGCAATATTTTGTAATATTTTGTAATTTGTATATTCAATATTCTGGTCACTTTAATCCATTCTGGTGCAATATTCTGTAATATTTTGTAATTTGTATATTCAAGATTCTACTGTACACTCAATTTCTTCTCTACTGTTTATTTTATTATGTTATTACTGTTTATCTATACTACTCGACTTTTTATCTTTACGTACTGAGTAATGCTGCTGTAATCCTGTAATTTCCCCACTGCGGGACTAATAAAGGATTATCTTATTTTATCTTATATACACATATACATATACACATATATGTTAATACATATTATATATATATATGTATATATTAATACATGAAAGTGGATATTGTATTAAATAAAATAATGTGTGGAATACCTGTAATAGTCAATTTTGAAAAGAGCCTAAATGTTGCAGTTTAATAGTGAAAAAGAAGCCGTTCTGTATTATGAGTATTTTATGTCAGTGTATTTTGCTCATTGTTTGATTGACGGGCAAAGTACAAAATACAATGCAACACGCTGTATAATCTTTGTTTTCTGAAAAAGCAATTTAATTTGAATCAATCACAAAAACAAGAGAGAAAAAAAGTCCACTTGTTTAACATATTTCCTGTTTGAAAACAGTAAAAATAATATTTATTTGACAGGTAAAACATTTGTGGGAACTATGAACTCACTGCAACAAAGACTTTTCAAATTGTTGTTAACAGCAATAATAGCAAAACAGTAACATGTAGGAAAAACAGATTAATTAACTAAACTTGTTGCATTGTTGGTGTAAAACGTCAATATTCTAAGATATTGTGTACACTTCTTTATAGAAATTTATTTTTACATACAAGTGTATTCCACAAGTGATAAAAGAATATGGAAAAATAATACTTTTCCACGAATAGTTTTTTCACCTGTTTGGAATCTTGAATGCGTCGTCAATTCTGATGTACACCTGAATCTTTTCCCACATTTGTTGTAAGACTAGGGTTTCTCATCTGTATGTATTCTTATATGACTGATCAATGCTGATGAATTCCTAAATCTTTTCCCACACGTGTTACATAAAAAGAGCTCGTCTTCGATATGGCTTTTTATGTGAGGGATCAATGTTGACAGCTGACTGAATCTTTGCCCACAGGTGATGCAAGAATTTGCATCTTTCTTCTGTGTGTATTCTAATATGAGTGTTCAATGTTGATGTTCGACTAAATTTCTTCCCACACGTGTTACACAAATATGACTTTAGTTTAGGCTCTGCATTTCTTTTTAGGACTCAGGGTCTCCATGTTTGCCCTCTTTCTGATCTTGGCTTTCAGCTAGGGCTGTCAAAATTGCTCAAAAATGACGTTTGAATATTCCCTTTAAAAAACACATATATTCGAACATATTCGAACATTCGAAGTTGCGCATTAGGCACGTCAATAACAGGACAAATTAATACAACGAGACATAACTACTTGTATAGGTAATTTATTTAAGTTTAAACATATTTAACAACATATTACCTACACGAAAATAAGTAAATTAACTAATGGGCAAGACCGCAGACCTCTCTATCCCTCCCCCTCTCCCTGAATACAGAGCTGCTGATCACAGAGAACCTCCTCCTCCTCCTCTTCCTCTTTACAGACATGTTGCTGTGGGAGCTCTGGATACACTGCCCGGCCAAAAAAAAAAGTAGCCACCAAAAAATAAGGTCACACACTCTAATATTTCATTGGACCGCCTTTAGCTTTGATTACGGCACGCATTCGATGTGGCATTGTTTCGATAAGCTTCTGCAATGTCACAAGATTTATTTCCATCCAGTGTTGCATTAATTTCTCACCAAGATCTTGTATTGATGATGGTAGAGTCTGACCGCTGCGCAAAGCCTTCTCCAGCAGATCACAAAGATTCTCAATGGGGTTAAGGTCTGGACTCTGTGGTGGCCAATCCATGTGTGAAAATGATGTCTCATGCCCCCTGAACCACTCTTTCACAATTTGTGCCCGATGAATCCTGGCATTGTCATTTTGGAATATGCCCGTGCCATCAGGGATGAAAACATCCATTGATGGATAACCTGGTCATTAAGTATATTCAGGTAGTCAGCTGACCTCATTCTTTGAGCACATACTGTTGCTGAACCTGGACCTGACCAAAAACCTGACCAAATATTAGAGTGTGACCTTTTTTTTGGCGGCGACTTTGTTTTTGGCCGGGCAGTGTATATTCATATTACATTACATTACATTTCATTTAGCTGAGGCTTTTATCCAAAGTGACTTACATGCTATACAGTAGACCGTAGACACAGCAACGGTGAGCAATTAGGGTTAAGTGTCTTGCTCAAGGACACATCGACATGGACTAGCGGAGCCGGGGATCAAACCACCGACCCTCTGATTGAAAGACGGACCTGCTAAACACTGAGCCACAGTCGCCCAAGATTTTACTGAATTATATTACTGAAGTGTATTCTAAAAACAAAACAAGTGTCAAACATTTGAACAAACTGAACTCGAGAACTGAATTATCTTTTATGTATTTTGCAAATACGAGGCTACTTGTCTGTATGTGATCTTTTATGCCTTTTCAATTGAGCCGCATCAAAGTATGTTTTCCCTCAGGTCTTGCAGAGGTATGGTTTCTCCCCAGTGTGGGCTCTTCTTATGTGACCCAACAAAGTACTATGATATCCAAAATCTTTTCTACATGTTTGGCAAGAAAATGGCTTCTCACCTGTGTGTGTCCTCATGTGGACCATCAAGTTACTATTACAAATAAAATCTTTTCCACATGTTTTGCAAGAAAATGGCTTCTCACCTGTGTGTGTCTTCATGTGCCTTATCAAGTGACAATTACGCCCAAAATCTTTTCCACATGTTTTGCAAGAAAATGGCTTCTCGCCTGTGTGTGTCTTCATGTGGACAATCAAGTTACCATTACACCTAAAATCTTTTCCACATGTTTTGCAAGAAAATGGCCTCTCACCTGTGTGTGTCCTCATGTGGACCATCAATTGACTATTACGCCCAAAATCTTTTCCACATGTTTTGCAAGAAAATGGCTTCTCGCCTGTGTGTGTCCTCATGTGGACCACCAAGTCTCTTCTATATCGAAAATCTTTTCCACATGTTTTGCAAGAATACGGATTCTCGCCTGTGTGGGTTCTCATGTGAGATTTCAATGTTGATGTCAGAATGAATTGTTTCCCACA
This sequence comes from Cottus gobio, assembly GCA_023566465.1. NCBI lineage: Eukaryota > Metazoa > Chordata > Actinopteri > Perciformes > Cottidae > Cottus > Cottus gobio. The sequence continues at coordinate 4,370,861 of CM042218.1, forward strand.
GCATTTGCAAGAAAATGGCTTCTTGCCCGTGTGTGTCCTCATGTGGAGCATCAAGTGACTTTTAAGTCCAAAACCTTTTACACATATTTTGCAATAAAATGGCTTCTTGCCCGTGTGGGTTCTCAGGTGTGTATGCAATTTTGACCTGAACTTGAAAGTTTTGTCACACCTGTCACATTGTAAAAGTGCTTTACCTGTCTGAGTAGTACTGTGCATCTTTAACAAGTCCACGTCGTCACAGTGACTTCTATTTTTGTGACGTCTTTTCTTTGGTTCTGGTTCTGCATTTCTGGTTGATCCTGAGTCTTCATCCTCACTTCCTTTCTGATCTGGGCTCTCAGCTACATGAGAGATGTAAGAGAGGAGCTGGTGGTCAACTGTTGGTTCTGGTTCACTGTGGTCCCTTTCCTCACAAGTAGGAGTCAACATGGAGGTCTCAGTCTCCTGCTTCAGCTCAAGCTGCTCTCCCTCCTGACTGGTGCAGAGTTCCTCCTGTTCCTCTTTAATCTGTGGAGGCTCTGGGTCCTCTTGGTCCAGACTGGAGCTCCTCTCCTGAATACAGAGCTGCTGCTCCTCTTCCTCCTTACAGACATGTTGCTGTGGGAGCTCTGGAGGGACAGAGAACAAACGGCATTAGGTACTACTGTGATGGTAAAGAAGAAAATGGCAATCATGAAAAATGAAAAAATAAATTTTTTGAGAAGAGATGGAGGAACTTTACCCAGGTAGGTAAGAGTAGACATATGCAGCCTTGATGAACATAATATACTTAAAGCTTTAGAACTTAAGTGTGAATCTGGTATTCATTACCTCATAATGCTTTATTATCAGAATACAAAAATGAGGTAAAGAAAATAAAAATTAACTGCAATTTGCTGCCCACTTCCCTTCAAGCACTGATCCATACTTTTCATTCACTTTTCTTTACAATTGCTTCGGCTGATTCTTTGACAGCACCATGTAGCGCACAACTTGAAATATCTTTAAAATACAAAAGCACGATCATTTTATCAAGTTGATGCAAGTACAAAATTCATGAAAATATTAAATGAGGTTCATAAAAAACAGAAGTTGTCTAATTGTAAAGACAACATTACTGACTCAACAATACAGAGAGAGGGTTTATCAGCCTCAACAGTGTTCACATTCCACTCATATTACTGAAGTGTATTCTAAAAACAAAACAAGTGTCAAACATTTGCACAAACTGAACTTGAGAACTGAATTATCTTTTATGTATTTTGAAAATACAAGGCTACTTGTCTGTATGCAATCTTATATGCCTTTTCAATTCAGACGCATCAAAGTATGATTTCCCTCAGGTCTTGCAGAGGTACGGCTTCTCCCCAGTGTGGGCTCTTCTTATGTGAGTCAACAAGTGACTATTACACCTAAAACCTTTTCCACAAATTTTGCAAGAAAATGGCTTCTCACCTGTGTGTGTCCTCATGTGGACCATCAAGTGACTATTACACCTAAAACCTTTTCCACAAATTTTGCAAGAAAATGGCTTCTCACCTGTGTGTGTCCTCATGTGGACCACCAAGTGACTATTACGTCCAAAATCTTTTCCACATGTTTTGCAAGAAAATGGCTTCTTGCCCGTGTGGGTTCTCAGGTGTCTATGCAATTTCGACCTGAACTTGAAAGCTTTGCCACATGTGTCACATTGTAAAAGTGCTTTACCTGTCTGAGTAGTACTGTGCATCTTTAACAAGTCCATGTCGTCACAGTGACTTCTATTTTTGTGATGTCTTTTCTTTGGTTCTGGTTCTGCATTTCTGGTTGATCCTGAGTCTTCATCCTCACTTCCTTTCTGATCTGGGCTCTCAGCTACATGAGAGATGTAATAGAGGAGCTGGTGGTCAACTGTTGGTTCTGGTTCACTGTGGTCCCTTTCCTCACAAGTAGGAGTCAACATGGAGGTCTCAGTCTCCTGCTTCAGCTCAAGCTGCTCTCCCTCCTGACTGGTGCAGAGTTCCTCCTGTGTCTCTTTAATCTGTGGAGGCTCTGGGTCCTCTTGGTCCAGACTGGAGCTCCTCTCCTGAATACAGAGCTGCTGCTCCTCTTCCTCCTTACAGACATGTTGCTGTGGGAGCTCTGGAGGGACAGAGAACAAACGGCATTAGGTACTACTGTGATGGTGAAGAAGAAAATGCCAACAGTGCATTCACTTGAAACCAGGCATTCAGCACACCGGCTATCCAGACAGTGGACGAGGACAGGATGGTACCATTGGGTGAACCCGGAGGAGAATACCAACATCAGTATTGGATAACATATTTTAACTTTTATAATCTTCTTCCCTCACACTGGAGAGAGTTGCTTAAGTTTGCAATATAATATTAAGAGCAAGCACAATGTTCTGGCTATATAACGATAATATATCTTAGTCCATCGTGGCATAAAGTGGAACAATTGTAGGTTTGGACAAGTGTACCGTGAAAGGTGTTCTCTGGCTTCCTCCCCTCATTGTACCAACCTGTTCTCATCTGCTGTCTACCATCTGCATGAATCCACGGGACTGCAGTATTAATTAATACCAGTACATTAAACGGAATTCCTCTCTTTAGTGCAATTAAAATGATTACATGTCACTCACCTGTCCTGTGTAGCTTTATTTCAGGTTTCCAAACGATGTCCAGCAGTCTGCTCTGACGGTCGACCTCTTCCTGGTACTCGACGATAGTTTTTTTAAAAGCTCCGAATATTTCCTCAGCAGCGGCAGACAGTCGCTCGTTGACAAACTCTCTCAAATACTCAACTGACGACATTGTTGTTTCCTCTCAAAACCGTTTCCCAGCTCACTCCACACGCGCGAGACGTTAACGCTACGCGCGCTTTGTTGTTTACTTCCGCCGGATGTCACACTGACAAAGTTCCGACAGTGTAAGCGAGTTTTTTTCTTCTTTTCCGCTTTTTAAAGTCGTTTTTTTTTTCTCAGCACCAGCTGATGTGTTCTAGTTATTTTAAAGACAATCATTTAAAATAAAATTAAAAAAACACATTAACTAACAATGTGTTTTGTTGATGGTGTAAAACATAATTATTCTAAGATATTGTGAACTCTTGAGCTGACTTTGCATTCAACTTTCTCCAAAACCGTACAGTAAAATATGACAATACAGATGTACATGGCAGAGGTCCCCGTGAAAAAGAATTCATTGGAATTATGAGTTACCTTTTCAAGGGTCTGCTTTTATAACAGTTTAAATATTGGTAAATTATAAATATCTTTGTCTTCTTACAATTTTAGCTAACCACTGAAGGACATGGCTTTATTACAGATTATATATAATATGATTTGGTAATTACATATTATGACCAATTTCAATTAAAAACAGTACAGTAGTGTAACTTAAGTTATCAAAGCTCTATCTTCGTTCTTTTTGGGCTATCCAAGCCACCGTAAGTCATTGTACCATAACCATGGTTGTACGGAAACTCACTAAACGGCGTTTACCCAAATTTACGAACGAAAGTAAATCAGGGAACTCGGGTATCCCTAAAAATAAGTTGAAACAAGTTAAAAATGATTTAGATGATTTAGAAAATTGTTGTAACTCCTTGATGAAAAGCCTCACAAATCTGATTGAGAAATATACTAAGACATTCAAAGGTACGCAACGACAAACCTCTTTACCATGGCTAAACAATGACATTCGTCAGTTAATGAAAAAAAGAGACTATGCACTGAAAAAATCATTGCTTTCCAAAACTAATACTGATTCTCTCATCTTTAAAGGATTGAGAAATGCAGTAGTCAGAGAACTGCGTAAAGCAAAGACAGCCTATTTTATGCAATTGATAGAGGAATCAGAAGGAAATAGTGCATCCCTTTGGAAGCACCTCAATAGCCTCACTAAACTTAAGCCTGGTCAACAAAAAACAATAGCTGAATTGGAAGTGAATGGAGTTATCAGCACTAACAATTCAGCTATTGCAAACGAATTTAATAATTTCTTTGTTCAGTCTGTGGAGGAGCTTGCTGGGACTTTTGATCCAGCAACCCTATCACAGACCACAAAGTCTGACCAATCAGATCTTTTTCGTATTAAGGAGGTTGGTCAGGAAAAAGTATATACAATCATTAATACATTAAATAAATCTAAGGCAAAGGATGTATTTGGGTTGGACACTGCCTTTATTACAACTCACTGCTCAGCCTTGATTAAACCTGTAACCCACCTTGTAAACCTTTCCATCAGAATGGGCACATTCCCACAAAGTTGGAAACAAGCCATCATTACACCAATTTTCAAGGCTGGTGCAAAGAACCAAGCAAGTAATTATAGGCCAATCTCAATACTGCCGGCTCTATCCAAAATTTTAGAGAATTATTATAGAACAGTTAGTAGAACATCTTCAAGGTAATAAACTTGTTAATTCTAAACAGTTTGGATTTAGAGCAGGGTATTCTACAGAAATGGCTAATTGCTATCTTACCGAGAACATTAAAAGTAAGTTGGACAAGGGTAATGTTGTGGGAGCTGTGTTTATAGACCTAAAAAAGGCCTTTGACACCGTGAACCACACCATACTCTTGAATAAACTTTCCACCTTTAACATCTCTGAGCACGCTATCAGGTGGTTTGCATCATATCTGGAGCATAGAGAGCAACGGGTCAAAATAAATACCGAACTCTCAACATCATTACAATCCACAATGGGTATTCCACAAGGCTCCATTTTGGGGCCTCTGCTCTTTAGTTTATATATAAATGACTTGCCTTCATGCTGTCTGTCAGCCAACTGCCAGATGTATGCTGATGATACAGTTATTTATGCATCAGCTAGGACACCAACTGAAGTAGCAGAGACCCTGACCAAGGAAATGGAGGGTATAGCCCAGTGGCTTAAAGAAAATCATCTGGCGCTTAACGTCAAAAAGACGGTATCTATGTGCTTCTCAATTGAGGAAAAGCTAAATGTACTATTAAGTTAGATCAAGAAGCAATAGAGGAAGTTGAGGAATTTAAATTTTTAGGTATTATTCTGGATTCCCGACTCAAATTCAATAGACACATTAACAAACTCTGTAAGACTGTCCGGACAAACCTGAACTGTTTTAAATTGATTAGGCATCATATACCTGTTAAGGCAGCTTTGCTGTTTTTTCATGCTATGATACTTTCCCATTTATCTTATTGTGCTACTGTATGGGGCCAAGCTTCCCAGACATCAGTTAAACCCATCATATCATTATACAAACAGGCACTGAAAATAATGGATCAGAAATCAATTATGTGGCACCATTGTTTGATTGTACAGAAATATAAGTTTTTAAATTTTGATAGTTTTATTAAGTTCTCTTTTCTTAAACTGATTTTTAAATGCACTGTGGGCGAGGGGCGTGGTTAGCGCACCTGCGACACGAGAGAGAGAGGCGCGCTCATTGGGAACAGCCGTTCCCATTAGTGGGGACGGCTGGTCCTGATGAGCGCGGGGATTAAGTGCGGCATAAAAGGCCGCACCGGGAGATGCACGGGAGGATCAGTGGTGCTGGTGTTGGGTATGGTGTTGGTTTCCGTGCTGTCACGATGAATAAAAAGCTGAAACGTATAGCGCTGGTGTCCAGTCTTTGCCAGGAGCTCCGAGCTTCCCCCGGTATGACAGAACCTGCTCACAGTGGCGCCCAACGGGGAGTACCGGAGGGGAGGAGACGGCAGCCAGGGCAGCCGATGGACGATGGCAATGCGGCGATCGAGGCGTTATACGCGGCGATGGCTGGCGAGGGACGGCCAGGGGGACCGGAAGCAAGGGTTGTGGCCCATGCGGAGCGGGTCCCGCCGACACCAGGGGGGGCGGGGCAGCTGCCGCTGCCCAAGTCCTCGGACGAACACCGGCGGCGGTTCCGCTCGGACCGACTGAGACCGGGGGACTGGCCGGCGATGTTTGCCGTACGGCTGCAGGACGCCGCGAGGCAGTGGCTGCTGTCAGGCGGCGTGGGCGGAGTCCCGGAGGTCGTGGAGCGTGTAGTCCTGGAGCAGTTCCTGGGGGGACTGCCGGATTGGATGGCCGACGGGATTCGGGCCCGGGGCCCGGCCAGGCTGAGGGACGCCGTCACCCTGGCAGAAGACCACCTGGGCGGGAACGCGGCCACCGAGCGGGACGTCCGACCGGCGGAGGGCCTCGGCAGGCCGGCGCCGACGGCCCGGCCGACATCGCGAGCGGCGACGCAGACAGAGGTGAAGCGTCTGAGGCCCGGAGGGACGCAGACCGACGCCGGCCGCCAGAAGGGCCGGGCGACGCAGACGTTGGCGGGCGCGGCAGCGGAGACGTCGGAGGCGGCGGCGCAGACGTCGGCGGGCGCGGCAGCGGAGACGTCGGAGGCGGCAACGCAGACGGCGGCGGGCGCGGCAGCGGAGACGGCGGAGGCAGCGGCGCGGACGTCGGCGGGCGCGGCAGCGACGACGGCGGCGACGCAGACGTCGGCGGTCGCGGCAGCAACGACGGCAACGCAGACGTCGGCGGTCGCGGCAGCAACGCCGGCGGAGGCAGCCGTGGCAGCGGCTCCAACGTCGGTGGCGACGCAGACGGCGCCGGGAGCGGCCGCGCCGAAGTCTAAGCCCCGGCCGGTGGCTCGGGCGGAGCCAGACCGGGGCCCGGAGGTGACCGGCGGGCCGCGCCAACCAGCGCGGCAGAGCCGGAGAGGGAGGACGGCGGGGAGCGCAGTCCGGGGCTGGCCGGCGCCGAGGGCAGCGCCGGAGGAGCGGAGGTTCTGCCGTCCGGAGCCCGGGTGGGGCCCGGAGGCCAGGGGCCCCACGTGCTGGACCTGCGGCCGGCCCGGCCATGAGCGGAAGGACTGTGACCTCATGGAGGTGGACTTCGCGAGCCGGGTCGGGCGAACCGGAGCAGGAACCGGCCGGGACATCGCGGCCCCACCACCGGGACCAGGAACCGCGAGGTGGTCGGGACGGGCCCGGAGGGCGAGAAGAAGACGGCGTCGCAGGGACCGGCAACAGCCGGGGCCGGAAAGGCCATGGATCCGGCCGGTCAACCTGGTGGGGCGGCCGGAGGAGACGGAGCAGACCGAGTGGCGGAACAGCTGGAGCAGCGCGGACGACGGGCGGAACTTCGTCCAAGAGAAGCTGCGCCAGGAAGTGGAAAAGCTGCGGGGGCAGCTGCGGGACGCCTTCGGGGTCAGGCTCCGGGACAGGGCGACGATCGCCCAGCTGGAGAAGAGACTCCAGGCCGAGCGGGAGGCTCGGGGCCGGGCCGAGGCCCAGCTGATTAAGGAGCGCGCAGAGCGCAGCTCCACACTGGGGTTGGTGGTTCCCTGAACTTCTCTCTCTTGTGTTGCAGGTTGCCGCGGCGGACGGAGGGTGAGAGCCGGTTTGGTCCCGGGAGGGGGCCGGCGGAGAGCGCAAGGAACCTGCCTCCCGGGGCGCTCGATCGCCCTCTGTTCGGGCCACGTCCCGCGCCCGGACCCCCACGGATGGAGGATGCCAACGCCCGGACCACCCGTTGGCATCGGGCTGAGAAGCAAGTTAATTCCATGGTGGTCCATAGGTCGGGGATGCAGATGGTCGGGGCTGACTCCCGCTCCCGCTCCCAGTGGGAGGGAGGGGGGGGGGGGAGTTGGTTAGACCGGTGGCTCCCCGGCCTAAGTCGGGCGGTGGGGGTATGTGGGCGAGGGGCGTGGTTAGCGCACCTGCGACACGAGAGAGAGAGGCGCGCTCATTGGGAACAGCCGTTCCCATTAGTGGGGACGGCTGGTCCTGATGAGCGCGGGGATTAAGTGCGGCATAAAAGGCCGCACCGGGAGATGCACGGGAGGATCAGTGGTGCTGGTGTTGGGTATGGTGTTGGTTTCCGTGCTGTCACGATGAATAAAAAGCTGAAACGTATAGCGCTGGTGTCCAGTCTTTGCCAGGAGCTCCGAGCTTCCCCCGGTATGACAGAACCTGCTCACATGCACTAATAATCTAGCCCCAGCCGTACTCTGCCCTTTTGTGACAAAAATAAACGCAAGGAGAGTGGCCACTAGGAGAGCAGTGGGTGACAATTGCATAGCAGAAGGGCGCAAAACCACTTTTGGCCAGTCAAGTTTTTCAGTGATAGGGATACATTTTTGGAATGATTTACCAACGGAATTAAAAACAGAAACCGACCTGAAAACATTTAATAGAAAGGTGAAACATTGGCTGAAAGACAATCAAATATGTAGCCACTGAGAAATTCTGGTTGTAATGCATCTATGCTGGGCTCTTAAGTGATGTGTTCTTTTGTGTAATGTGGTCGTGATTATGTAAAATGTTAATGTCTGTACTTATGTATTTGTTATATGATTGAGTAATTTATATTATGTAGTTTTTTTTTTGGATTATGTTTTTAGAAAGGTCTGACCAGGGACTGGGGTTGCAAATTAGCCTATTGGCTAGAAACCTTTTATGCAACACATCTACACATATTGTTATGGCTTTGTCTATGATAAATTATGTATGTAATGTGCGCTGCATTGTCCCTGACAAATAAACTAAAAAAAAAAAAAACAGGTTTAGACTGTTATTCAATTTTAAATATTTCCCCACGTGTTGCATGAATAGTTTTTTCACCTGTTTGGAATCTTGAATGCGTCGTCAATTCTGATGTACACTTGAATCTTTTCCCACATTTGTTGTAAGACTAGGGTTTCTCATCTGTATGTATTCTTATATGACTGATCAATGCTGATGAATTCCTAAATCTTTTCCCACACGTGTTACATAAAAAGAGCTCGTCTTCGATATGGCTTTTTATGTGAGGGATCAATGTTGACAGCTGACTGAATCTTTGCCCACAGGTGATGCAAGAATTTGCATCTTTCTTCTGTGTGTATTCTAATATGAGTGTTCAATGTTGATGTTCGACTAAATTTCTTCCCACACGTGTTACACAAATATGACTTTAGTTTAGGCTCTGCATTTCTTTTTAGGACTCAGGGTCTCCATGTTTGCCCTCTTTCTGATCTTGGCTTTCAGCTAGGGCTGTCAAAATTGCTCAAAAATGACGTTTGAATATTCCCTTTAAAAAACACATATTCGAACATATTCGAACATTCGAAGTTGCGCATTAGGCACGTCAATAACAGGACAAATTAATACAACGAGACATAACTACTTGTATAGGTAATTTATTTAAGTTTAAACATATTTAACAACATATTACCTACACGAAAATAAGTAAATTAACTAATGGCCAAGACCGCAGACCTCTCTATCCCTCCCTCTCTCCCTCTCTCCCTGAATACAGAGCTGCTGATCACAGAGAACCTCCTCCTCCTCCTCTTCCTCTTTACAGACATGTTGCTGTGGGAGCTCTGGATACACTGCCCGGCCAAAAAAAAAAGCAGCCACCAAAAAATAAGGTCACACACTCTAATATTTCATTGGACCGCCTTTAGCTTTGATTACGGCACGCATTCGATGTGGCATTGTTTCGATAAGCTTCTGCAATGCCACAAGATTTATTTCCATCCAGTGTTGCATTAAATTCTCACCAAGATCTTGTATTGATGATGGTAGAGTCTGACCGCTGCGCAAAGCCTTCTCCAGCAGATCACAAAGATTCTCAATGGGGTTAAGGTCTGGACTCTGTGGTGGCCAATACATGTGTGAAAATGATGTCTCATGCCCCCTGAACCACTCTTTCACAATTTGTGCCCGATGAATCCTGGCATTGTCATTTTGGAATATGCCCGTGCCATCAGGGATGAAAACATCCATTGATGGATAACCTGGTCATTAAGTATATTCAGGTAGTCAGCTGACCTCATTCTTTGAGCACATACTGTTGCTGAACCTGGACCTGACCAAAAACCTGACCAAATATTAGAGTGTGACCTTTTTTTTGGCGGCGACTTTGTTTTTGGCCGGGCAGTGTATATTCATATTACATTACATTACATTTCATTTAGCTGAGGCTTTTATCCAAAGTGACTTACATGATATACAGTAGACCGTAGTCACAGCAACGGTGAGCAATCAGGTTTAAGTGTCTTGCTCAAGGACACAACGACATGGACTAGCGGAGCCGGGGATCAAACCACCGACCCCTCTGATTGAAAGACGGACCTGCTAAACACTGAGCCACAGTCGCCCAAGATTTTACTGAATTATATTACTGAAGTGTATTCTAAAAACAAAACAAGTGTCAAACATTTGAACAAACTGAACTTCAGAACTGAATTATTATCTTTTATGTATTTTGCAAATACGAGGCTACTTGTCTGTATGCAATCTTATATGCCTTTTCAATTGAGACGCATCAAAGTATGTTTTCCCTCAGGTCTTGCAGAGGTAAGGCTTCTCCAGAGTGTGGACTCTTCTTATGTGACCCAACAAGGTACAATGATATCCAAAATCTTTTCTACATGTTTGGCAAGAAAATGGCTTCTCGCCTGTGTGTGTCCTCATGTGGACAATCAAGTTACTATTACACCCAAAATATTTTCCACATGTTTTGCAAGAAAATGGCTTCTCACCTGTGTGTGTCTTCATGTGCCTTATCAAGTTACTATTACGCCCAAAATCTTTTCCACATGTTTTGCAAGAAAATGGCTTCTCGCCTGTGTGTGTCTTCATGTGGACAATCAAGTGACTATTACACCCAAAATATTTTCCACATGTTTTGCAAGAAAATGGCTTCTCACCTGTGTGTGTCCTCATGTGGACAATCAAGTGACTACTACGCCCAAAATCTTTTCCACATGTTTTGCAAGAAAATGGCTTCTCACCTGTGTGTGTCCTCATGTGGACCACCAAGTCGCGTCTATATCGAAAATCTTTTCCACATGTTTTGCAAGAATACGGATTCTCGCCTGTGTGTGTTCTCATGTGGACCATCAAGTGACAACGAAGTCGGAAATCTTTCCCACAGTATTTGCAAGTAAATGGCTTCTTGCCCGTGTGGGTTATCAGGTGTCTATGCAAATCATACCTGAACTTGAAAGCTTTGCCACACGTGTCACATTGTAAAAGTGCTTTACCTGTCTGAGTAGTACTGTGCATCTTTAACAAGTCCACGTTGTCACAGTGACTTCTATTTTTGTGATGTCTTTTCTTTGGTTCTGGTTCTGCATTTCTGGTTGATCCTGAGTCTTCATCCTCACTTCCTTTCTGATCTGGGCTCTCAGCTACATGAGAGATGTAAGAGAGGAGCTGGTGGTCAACTGTTGGTTCTGGTTCACTGTGGTCCCTTTCCTCACAAGTAGGAGTCAACATGGAGGTCTCAGTCTCCTGCTTCAGCTCAAGCTGCTCTCCCTCCTGACTGGTGCAGAGTTCCTCCTGTGTCTCTTTAATCTGTGGAGGCTCTGGGTCCTCTTGGTCCAGACTGGAGCTCCTCTCCTGAATACAGAGCTGCTGCTCCTCTTCCTCCTTACAGACATGTTGCTGTGGGAGCTCTGGAGGGACAGAGAACAAACGGCATTAGGTACTACTGTGATGGTAAAGAAGAAAATGGCAATCATTAAAAATGAAAAAATAAATTTTTTGAGAAGAGATGGAGGAACTTTACCCAGGTAGGTAAGAGTAGACATATGCAGCCTTGATGAACATAATATACTTAAAGCTTTAGAACTTAAGTGTGAATCTGGTATTCATTACCTCACAATGCTTTATTATCAGAATACAAACATGAGGTAAAGAAAATAAAAATTAACTGCAATTTGCTGCCCACTTCCCTTCAAGCACTGATCCATACTTTTCATTCACTTTTCTTTACAATTGCTTCGGCTGATTCTTTGACAGCAACATGTAGCGCACAACTTGAAATATCTCTAAAATACAAAAGCACGATCATTTTATCAAGTTGATGCAAGTACAAAATTCATGAAAATATTAAATGAGGTTCATAAAAAACAGAAGTTGTCTAATTGTAAAGACAACATTACTGACTCAATAATACAGAGAGAGGGTTTATCAGCCTCAACAGTGTTCACATTACACTCATATTACTGAAGTGTATTCTAAAAACAAAACAAGTGTCAAACATTTGCACAAACTGAACTTGAGAACTGAATTATCTTTTATGTATTTTGCAAATACAAGGCTACTTGTCTGTATGCAATCTTATATGCCTTTTCAATTGAGACGAATCAAAGAATGTATTCCCACAGGTCTTGCAGAGGTACGGTTTCTCCCGAGTGTGGGCTCTTCTTATGTGAGTCAACAAGTGACAATTACGGCGAAAATCTTTTCCACATGTTTTGCAAGTAAATGGCTTCTTGTCCGTGTGGGTTCTCAGGTGTCTATGCAATTCTGACCTGAACTTGAAAGTTTTGTCACACGTGTCACATTGTAAAAGTGCTTTACCTGTCTGAGTAGTACTGTGCATCTTTAACAAGTCCACGTCGTCACAGTGACTTCTATTTTTGTGACGTCTTTTCTTTGGTTCTGGTTCTGCATTTCTGGTTGATCCTGAGTCTTCGTGCTCACTTCCTTTCTGATCTGGGCTCTCAGCTACATGAGAGATGTAAGAGAGGAGCTGGTGGTCAACTGTTGGTTCTGGTTCACTGTGGTCCCTTTCCTCACAAGTAGGAGTCAACATGGAGGTCTCAGTCTCCTGCTTCAGCTCAAGCTGCTCTCCCTCCTGACTGGTGCAGAGTTCCTCCTGTTCCTGTTTAATCTGTGGAGGCTCTGGGTCCTCTTGGTCCAGACTGGAGCTCCTCTCCTGAATACAGAGCTGCTGCTCCTCTTCCTCCTTACAGACATGTTGCTGTGGGAGCTCTGGAGGGACAGAGAACAAACGGCATTAGGTACTACTGTGATGGTAAAGAAGAAAAAGCCAACAGTGCATTCACATGAAACCAGGCATTCAGCACACCGGCTATCCAGACAGTGGACGAGGACAGGATGGTACCATTGGGTGCACCCGGAGGAGAATGCCAACATCAGTATTGGATCAAATATTTTAACTTGTATAATCTTTTTCCCCTCACAGTGGAGAGTTGTTTATGTTTGCAATATAATATTAATAGCAAGCAGAATATTCTGGCTATATAACGTTAGTACTTTGTGAATAATTAAATAAAACCGTTAGGTTTGGACAAGTGTAGGGTGAAAGGTGTTCTCTGGCTGCCTCCCCTCATTGTACCAACCTGTTCTCATCTGCTGTCTACCATCTGCATGAATCCACGGGACTGCAGTATTAACTAGAAAATTTCGCAAGAAATTTTGATGTGTGGCGCCTACTGCCGTAAGACGTCGCAATATATATATTACCGGTAGTGAGATGTGTTGAGGTTATTGAGGAGTCATTTCTGTATTTGTGATGGACTTGAGAGCAGTGTTGGAGTGCTAAAAGCTGAAGCTTACATTTGAAATATAAAAAAAGCTTAAAAAAGTTAAATTAAGGTGAATATAGCTCAATATAGCTAATAGCTGAAAATAGTTGAATATTGCTGAATAAAGCTCAATATAGCTCAATAAAGCTGAAAATAGCATAATATAGCTTAATATAGCTCATTTTAGGTGTAAATTGCTGAATAAAGCTGAATAAAGCTGAATATAGTTCAATTTAGCAGATAGCTGAATATAGCTAATTATAGGTTAAAATAGCTTAAAATACAGAAAAGAGAAACTACCTGCTCAAAACTGTTGAAGCCCAAAAGGTTGACAGATAGAGATGGAGAGTAGTTGTAATAACAGTAGTATGCGTAAAAGTAGTAGTTGGACTAATAGTATGAGTAGTAGTAGTATTCGTAGTATTATATGTAGTAGTTATAGTAGTAGTAATAGTAGTAGCAGTACTGGTAATAGTCAAAATATCAGCAGCAGTAGTCAAAGTATTAGTATGAGCATTAAGTATTTAATACAAAAATCCTCATTTGAGCTTTATGTAAAGATGCTAATGTTAATTCATGGGGCTTTTATTTTGAAAGGAAGACAGAAAGACAGACAGGTAGTTAGACAGGAGTCTTTACATAGAGGGTGGAGACAGAGAGAGCAGGAGAGAGAGAGAAACCAAGGGTAGAGACAGACAGATGGGGGGACACAGAGAGAGACAAAAGAGAGGGGGAGAGAGAGAGGCCGAGGGGAGAGACAGACAGAGAGAGACAGACAGGCAGGCAGGCAGACAGAAGTCAATTGCGTATGTCTGTGTGTGTATCAGTGTTGTTGTTGTTATTGATGAGTCATTTCTGTATTTGTGATGACTTGAGAGCAGTTACTGCTTCTTAGATAAAGGTCACTGGTTACCATGGTGATAGGAGCAGTTAGTCCTTCCTAGACATGGTTACCATGGTGATTGGGGAAGCACAGTAAGGGGCAGAGATTTAATGAAAACAACCTGTCAAACTAATGAATGTGATAGGAAAACCGTAACTCTGTTTGAAAAAACGAAGACATCATGAGCAGCACAAGACTTTTGTGAAAGTTTACGTGTACTTAAATGTTTGGGAGGTTTAGAAATGAGAGCTTAGAGGCAGTTCAGAAAGAGCCCCCGTTTGCTCCATGAGAGAAAACTCTGCTCCAATTTAACATGGGGCTTAATGGAGCAGTTGGCTGACTTCATGTCGCTTTATTGCTTTTTGAGAAAAAAGTAAATGTTTGTGGGATTCCACGACACATTTGTACAAGCAAGCACAAGATTTCCTACGTTTATATGTAAGAATTATGCCTGAAGAGTGAGAATTGTGGAGTCAATGGCAATTTACAATTTATTTTTTCTCAATTTATTTCTTCTCCACACTCTAGCGATGACATCACGCACTCTGAGCTGCGCCATACACACTCATGTTAAAGGCAGAAAAGGAGCTTGAGATTTATTAAATTCAAAAATTCATAGTTTAAAATTCTTAAAAGATAGAAAATATCTAAAAATATGCAGTCATAGATGAAACATATGTCTACATTTTAAAGTTGAAATGGTATCTTTAGCTGAAAGTATGCTGAACCTATAAGCTGTTAAAGTTGAAGATTTTCTCCATAGGAATCCCATTTTTAAAAAAAGCATAAAAAGATTAATTTTTTTTTATTTTAAGAAAAGTTAAAAATATGAAAGGTCATAGCACCCCTCTCCTGAAGAAGCTGAATTTTTTAATATTTTAAGAGTTTCGGTAGCTGAAAAGATGAAGGAGTTTAAGCAGTTTAAAATACGTACGGAAGAAATATTATAATAATAATAATAATAATAATAATAATAAGCTGAATAAAGATTCGAAGAACAATAGTTGGGTGCTTCATGCTGAAGCACTCCAACTAATAATAAGCCCGCAGGAGAATATGCAGTGGGCTTGCAGCAGGGCTCTATGAGCCCTTGCTGGCAGCGCCACACTAATTAATACCAGTTAGGGATGCAACGATACCATTTTTTACAAACCGATACGAGTACGAGTATTTTTATTTGTGTACTTGCCGATACCGAGTACCGATACCGATACTTCTTAGATTTGGTCTCCATGAAAGTGCAATCAATTTGGAGGCAGATTTTATTTTATCCTCTGCAGATTATGTCAAGCCTATAGTACAAAATTAACAGAAGGCTATCCCAAGCTTTAAACGTCTTGTGGAAGTCCCTCTAATGTCGGACCATAAAACGCCCCGTGTCCGGGTTCATAATGTAAGCGATAATATTAAGGATCGAGCAATTATATAGGAAGCTGTGTTCCAAGTTATGTTTCCGGTGCTTTTATTGTGGAGGGAGAAACGGAAAGGAAAAGAGGAGTGGAATTGTGGGATATACGTGTGTGAAGGAGATAAAAAAGTGGTTCAAGTTACCCTGGAGCGTGTTTTCATTTTATTATAATTACAAATATAGACACACAACAGACACTCGGCTACAATAATATCATCCGTAGCCGCACAACAGCGTCTGAATGAGGCCGCTGCCAGCGCTACTTCTGGTGGATCAGCAACAGTTTGATTCACACCGGCGGAACGGCAGTAATTTTCGGTCGCGTTGGATGTGAACGCACATTACTCTACACACCTTGCTGCAAGTGCCGCAAGAGAGCGACGAAAGAGCCGTATGCGGCTCTGGATCACGGGTTGCCGACCCCTGCCCTAGACGTTGAAGTCAGGTAGGACAACAAATATTTTTCTCCACAAAGCGCGACCAGTTTGTTGTAGCGAAATACTGTTGAGTGGTATCGGTTCTTGGTATCGGCAATTGAAATCGATACGAGTACGAGTATTTTAACGCAGTATCGACCCCCGATACCAGTATCGGTATCGGTGCATCCCTAATACCAGTACATTAAACGGAATTCCTCTCTTTAGTGCAATTAAAATGATTACATGTCACTCACCTATCCTGTGTAGCTTTATTTCAGGTTTCCAAACGATGTCCAGCAGTCTGCTCTGACGGTCGACCTCTTCCTGGTACTCGACGATAGTTTTTTTAAAAGCTCCGAATATTTCCTCAGCAGCGGCAGACAGTCGCTCGTTGACAAACTCTCTCAAATACTCAACTGACGACATTGTTGTTTCCTCTCAAAACCGTTTCCCAGCTCACTCCACACGCGCGAGACGTTAACGCTACGCGCGCTTTGTGTTGTTTACTTCCGCCGGATGTCACACTGACAAAGTTCCGACAGTATAAGCGAGTTTTTTTCTTCTTTTCCGCTTTTTAAAGTCGTTTTATTTTTTCTCAGCACCAGCTGATGTGTTCTAGTTATTTTAAAGACAATCATTTAAAATAAAATTTAAAAAAAAACACATTAACTAACAATGTGTTTTGTTGATGGTGTAAAACTTAATTATTCTAAGATATTGTGAACTCTTCTTTATAGGAATTTCTAACTTTTGAGCTGACTTTGCATTCAACTTTCTCCAAAACTGTACAGTAAAATATCATGACAATACAGATGTACATGGCAGAGGTCCCCGTGAAAAATAATTCATTGGAATCATGAGTTACCTTTTCAAGGGTCTGCTTTTATAACAGTTTAAATATTGGTAAATAATAAATATCTTTGTCTTTTTACAATTTTAGCTAACCACTGAAAGACATGGTTTTATTACAGATTATATATAATATGATTTGGTAATTATATATTATGACCAATTTCAATTAAAAATAGTACAGTAGTGTAACTTAAGTTGTTATCAAAGCTCTATCTTCGTTCTTTTTGGGCTATCCAAGCCACCGTAAGTCATTGTACCGTAACACCAGGTATAGACGGTTATTCAATTTTAAGTGGCGGCACACTTGACCGGGGTTCCGCGGATGACGGCTCACTTGACCGTCACATAATTGAGTGGACTTATTGTAAGTCACTTTTATGACAACAATCATCAGCCAGCTTAAAGTAATGAAACGTTTCAACCAATAGAAAAGTTTGATTCCCAAATGATTGAGGGTGTACAGACCTATCTACTATAATGCCTTCATAAGAGAAAATGTGTATCAGTATATAATAAACAATTGGAAGTATATCGATATTATCTTGTTTTGTGTTATCAATATCGTCAGTTTGTGTTAACTGACAACATTGTTGTTTAATAACATTAGATTCTAGTAAAATCATCTATTTTTGCCAATTCTTCCTGGAACGCAGCGTAGACCAAAAACACGGATTAACACTTTCTCAAATGTTAAGCACGAGAGTCGGAACAGTTTAACGACAGCACCACATCCGGTCTGCTTCCGGGTGGGGGGAACATCGAGACGACACTGCTTCCTGTAGTATATTACAAGCGATTGTTGTGTTTTGTTTTGCCTCAGCAGACGGATTATGAAAGAAGCTCAAACATATGTTAGGGTTTTTACAAACGGTCTAAATGGGAGCATATTATTGTTCTATATGCCGGCAAACAACATTCACTGGGAAGGGACACATATTTGGGAAAAACCACCAAAGCAGACTCAGATTGGTTCTTCTTAAATTCTTAGAAAAGGTGAGTAGTTAGGTAATTGTGAATTGATTCATAAGGATATAACGCGGTAACAATTTTAGTATCCGTGCTCACGTGTATTTATGAATATTGTACTAGCTAATGTCAGCCCTGAAGCTAACGTGTTAGCTAGCTGCTAACCGTCCTCACGAGCCAAAAGATCCGTGTGCCACATTTTGACTGACACAGATTTCTAGCTTTTGTTTTTTTATGGTTAGTAACTTGTGTTGGCGAACGACATCAGTTTTAGTTAAGAGTCTAACGTGTGTGTTTCCCGCATTCGTCGCATCCATTGTTTTCAAGGTGAAAGAAGCTCGTCGGACACTTAAAAAACCCCAAGTGGAAAAGTTTGATTGCACCGAGCACAAGAAGACGTTTTGGTGCTACTGCTGTGGGCGAGACGTGGAGAGAAACGTCACCGACGGGAACATGACTGTACTGCATGGAGGCTTGTTGGAGCACATGGCCACGTAAGTTTGATTTATTGAGTTTTGTTATTTTCCATTGATGCTTTGCTTCACTTTCACTCGGTACAATGACAGGGCGAGGGCCACAGAGCACCCAGGGGTCTAAATGGTGTCATCAGCGGCAGCAGAAGCATTATAGTAGTTGTTTGGCACATGTATCAGGGTTCATACGCTCATGGAAAACCTGGAAAAGTCATGGAATTTTAAAAATGTTTTTTTCCAGGCCTGGAAAAGCCCTTAAAAAAATAAATCCCAAAAGTTTTGGAAATGTCATGGAAATTTGTTCTATTCATGTGTTCATGTCGTTAATTTACGCTGAGTTTGAAATAATGAATATGCTTTTAAAAGAAAGATTAAAAATATAAGCAGGCATTCGCTGAGTGTATGTATATATATATATATATATATATATATATAAATGTTTATTCTTTTAATCAAACAATTGTCTCATTCATTTGTGTCCTTTAAGGAATACTGTATGCTTTGGAATCCTCATTGTTAGTTTAAATACTACATTTTATCACTTTTTCATGTATACACTTTTTCATGTATACACAGATTTCATGGAAATCCATTGGTCAACATGTGTATGAACTCTGATGTATCCAATTCAAGTTTAAAGTGGGAAAGCTCAGCAGGACACCTCATTTATATTGGCTGCCATATTTGTAAAAAAAAAAAAAAAAGTTTGATTTAATATTACGCACATGCTTTTGTCTGTATGGGTATTTGTGGTGAACTGGATTTATTTTTGTTTTAGCCCAGAACACAGGAAGAATGCTCACAAGTTCTGGTGGGAGAATAAGGCCGACCCTAAGTTTAGAGACAAGGTCATCATCACAGAGGAGGAAACTGAGAGGTTGGTTTGGTTTGTCAAAAATCCATCTTAATAAAGTTTGATTGGAAAATACAAGATTCTCTGCAAGGTTAAGTGTTTGTTTTTAATTTAGGTTTAAAGCTGAGGTGGAGAAAGCATTGGAATCATATGTGGAGAAGGAGGATGAATTCCTAAAACAGGTAATGCAAAATCACTCTTAAAAATAAATGTCTACATCCATGCTACGGCCAGAAAAATGTGCAAATGTTATTTATGAGTGTTACTTTTAACTTGACTTGTCTTGTTTTTCTCTTCTCGGCTGCAGCAAGCTGATGACATCCGGGCCCAAGAAAAGCATCGTCGAGAGGTCTTTCAGTCTCTTTTAGAGGTTTGTTTTCCAAGGATGCAGTGGCAGTATCCATCACTGTGGCCTTGACTGTTGTTGTTATGACTAAATTATTTTCAGGGACATTTAATATGGGAAATAGCTAAATTATTATAACTGCCAAACCAGTTGACCAATGATCCTCTGGAGATCCTGTTTAACGCTTAACATTGTGGCTGGTGAAATCTTGTATTTGGTGGTTTAGAGAGAAAACAACTTTCCTCATCAGGTTATAGTAAAAATTCTGAAAAGCTTTTTAGTTCCTAGTTTAAGTTAACATTGTGGCTAAAGTATTGCGTGAGGATGAAAGCTGAGATGAAGCATGATTAGTGCTCAGACTCCCTCTATGAACCACTGTTGGCTTTTCCTGAAACAATATCAGCGTGACGCAGAGCCAGAGTTGTTCAATGGACCCAAGGCCACAGACATGTCTGCTGAGGAGGCTGTCAGGTAACACGCCGTCCACCGACAACATTTTGCATTGCATCATCATTCATAGCACTTTTAATTTACTTTTGTTGTCCGGGGAACAGCTCTCAATGTACGCCTCGGGGATCAGACCATCAGGCGGGCAGCAGCTTTGTCGCCTCAGTGGTCAAAGCACCGCCGGCTGCAACGGGACACGGCCTGACTTTCATAGGCCACCAGGTAGATGGACAGCTCTCATTCAGTGTTGTACTTTATTAATTAATTGTTTTCTTTTTTTTTTTCCCCACACAAACGCGAGCACCTCAGTTGATCACTTGGTTTCTCTGTTGCAGGACTCGAACCGTGGAAACGTACACACAGGTATTTATTTAACGGTGAAGTATCTGCAGAAAGGCCAACAATACATTTGGAAGTCATTTCAACTCTTTTTATTGTTCTTGCACATTGATACAGAATTTGACAATCCATTTATCAATGTTGCCACACAGTGGTTTAAATACACTGCCTTTGCTGTGTGGGATGATGATGATGATGATGATGATGATGATGATGATGATGATGATGATGATGATTGCCGGTGAAGTGAAGTTTGATTTTGTCATATTGGAACAATCTGTACAACATTTTATTTAGTTTAGCTCTAAAAGTTAATTCCATCTGTTTTCCAGATCCCTCTCTTGTCTAGTTTTGATTGTTTGGTGCATGGTTTTATTTGTCTTTTTATTAAAATATTTCAGCTTGTGTCTCTCTTTAGTTATGAGCTCAGTTCACCTGTTGCGTGTCATTGATCAGCCTCTTTGTGCTTTAGGTGCCGTACCTCCTTGGCTACAGGAGGATCCTCGGGAGGGGACCTCCACAGCTGCAGCACATCAGGAGATCGGTCCATCGCTCCAAGGGTTCCTCAAACAGAGTAGGAATCACACACACACACACACACACACACACACACACACACACACACATATATGTTTAAGTATGCTATTTAAATTTGTTGTCAGCTGAGCAGTTTGTTTACTCAAAGAAATGCACGTGTGTTTTATTGGTTGCGGTCTCATTGCTTGTGGAAACCGGAGAGCTGTGTTTTATTATACGTCTTGTGTTCTGTTTTTGTGCCTTCACATGCTTGAAGATTTTCTTCTTTTTGGCCATTGAAATATTATGGGACTGTGACAGGATCAACATATTGGTCTTTGATCTTATGCCCATGTACACTGAAGGATAAATCAATAAAACTCAAAGCCATTGGATGATAATTCAAATGACCTTTTATACACTTCGGCAGAAGAGCAAGAGAAGCTGAAGAAACTTCCGCCGAACCGAGTGGGCGCCAACTTTGATCACAGCTCGCAGACAGACGCCAACTGGCTGCCCTCCTTTGGAAGAGTGTGGAACAGTGGCCGCCGCTGGCAGTCCAGGTGAGATCTCAGCACTCCTCACTACACCTGCAACCGATATGCAATTAATTAAAAGGCAAGACTCCTCTCACTCCATCCTATTCTACACACACACACACACACACACACACACACACACAGACACACAGGTCTTATGTTAAGGTTCGATACCGTGTATTTGTGGACAGATACAATGACTCATTTGATGGCACATCATGTTTCATTTCCAGCTCAGTAGATATACTTCATTGGTCTTTGCATGCCAATGTGACTTCTTTTTAACAGGCACCAATTTAGACAAGAGGAAGGGCAGAAGAGGAAGAAGAAGAGGAAGAAGGAGCACGGCACAGAGGGGTCAAAGAAAGTCAAAACGACTGAATCGCCGACAAATTCTGAAAGCATTTGAAACCGATTACGTTGTGTGAAAACTGAATGAAGGGATGTGTATAGTTTACAAGATGTGAATAAGATGGCATACTGTGTTTCTGAGGAGTGTCACTCTGTTGAAGTGCTCTGAATAGACTTTACTGTAGTTCCTAACCAAACTAGTGCTTGCATATGGCAAATTGTACATACGCTGGTAACGTGTGCAGTATAGATACTAACTTAGTATGTCAAGGTTAATTGCATTTTGCATTAAAAACTGTTCAAGGCACAATATCCCAAATGTTTTATGGGTTTATTGGTGCTGCCTCTCACTGGGTCACTGGCCTGCTCCATTATAATTAAATAGAGAGAGAGGAGAGAAGTATTTGTCCTGCCCTGATTCTCATAGAAGGACCATGAGTATGATCAGTAAGTTCAACTGCAGCTTGAGAAGATAAACGTGACTGTTCTGCCAAGCGAACAGCAGGGGGCGCCAGCCAGTGGACTAACAAAGGCACCTGCTGTTTGATAAGATAAGACTACTTGAAGGCAGGCTGTTGAGGCCAGCGTTTATGTAGATTGGTTAAAACCTAGATGTATTATTCATTTTAAGGATATTTATCAGTATGCAACAAAGAAAGACTGCATCATCGAATAGTAGTGTATGTTTCATTGTTTTGTCTCTGCTGCAAAATTCTGACCTGTTAATGTTACTCTGGAAAAAAATCTTAAATGGCAAAACACATGATCAGAGCAGCAGTTATCAGTGTTTTAAGACCTTTTAAAAAGCATTTAGTTTTTGCAGCAGACTTGTACCACCAAACGATTTGTAATGCAGCATAACCGCTGAAGGGTAAAAACTAATTTTGCAATGACTTGCTGTGTGTACATTGTCTGTACTGCAAAAGAGGAACAGCAGCACAAAGAGAGGTGGCTGAGAGGAGTGAATGGAGTAAATATTCCACTCCTGAGCTCACAGTCGGCCTTTCTTTTATCTGTACAGACCTCCTCCTCTCCATGCTAAAGTATAATCAGGCCCCAGTGTGCTCTGGGTGGATGGGCGTGGAGCTCAGTGCAGCTGCAAGGCAATCTGGGAAGACAACGTGTATCTGATCTATTCTTAGCTATGTGACAACATGGCTGTGGCTGATTTAAAAACGAACTGAAAAAAAAAATGGGGCTACCGTCTGTACATTTGACTGCGAGCTGAACCATTGCAATAAACAAATTACCAAATGTTGACGTCAGTGCTGTGTGACTGTACAAAGTGTTTGCTTTTATATCAGATCATGGTTTGTTGTATTTTTGTTTAAAATATTAAGATGTATTGACAGCCGGAGCTCCAGGACAGCAGTCACTCTTAGCACTAAAGAATGGGAGGGGAGAAAAAGCACGTGTACTGGGCGTTTCTTAAATTATTCCATCGACCAATCACGGGGCAGGATGTCTGCATATATCTGCATGTTTTAAAGGCGGCCTAATCCCTAACCGCTGATTGGTTTAGAGTAAAAGAAGCGGCCAATCGCTTAAATGACAGGCGCTCAGCTGGCCGTGAAGCCCCGCCCCTTATATATGACCGAGCGAACCCCGGAAACGGTGTCGTTTAAAGGGACAGGAGACATTTCAGGCAAAGGTTGAAACAACGAAAACAGCTGCGAGCACAAAAAAAAGAGCCAGGCACAGAGAGGAAGGGACGTGGTCAGCCAGAAAGAGAGCTATGTGGCAAGAAAGAGTGGGAGGGTGAGGCTGGATCCATGCGATTATTTTAACTATCAGACTACCCGGATACGGTTGCGAACGGCTTTTTGCATCGAAGTCGATTTTTGCCCTTAGCTATCTGGTATGCGACAACGCAGCAGTCAGCACGAGAGATAACAAAAAGGCCAAACTCCCAAACGAGAAGAAGGACGCGTCAGTTCAAGCTGCCAGGCTGTGCTTTTCCTCCGGAAGCTGATTTTATTTCATTTTTTTAGGTGAGTAGGCTTCAAGATCTAGACATCTGACTTGCTAGCTTTCTCTTCATCTCCTGCACTTTAATGATGGATGGACATTGGAGAAAGATTAATATGTTGGTTATTGTATGATTCCTGGATGCTTGCAGTTAAAAATTAACAAGCTGAAGGTGCAGGTTGGCAGAGGCATCATGTTCCTCATTAATCAGAGCAAAGCATGATAGGAATCCAGCCTAATCCAGCTGATGACCTGACACTAGCTTGCAGGGTGCAGGGGGCGTTCCCTGCTTTGTCTGCCTTTGTGTGTGTGTGTGTGTGTGTGTGTGTGTGTGTGTGTGTGTGTGTGTGTGTGTGTGTGTGTGTGTGTGTGTGTGTGTGTGTGTGTGTGTGTGTGTGTGTGTGTGTGTGTGTGTGTGTGTGTGTGTGTGTGTGTGTGCGCGTGCGTGCGTGCGTGCGCGTGTGCGTGTGTGTGTGTGCGTGTGTGCGTGCGTGCCTGCAGTTTTCGGGGGTTAGGAACAAAGTGATAGAAATCTAATGTGTTTATCACCATCATGGATTTGTGTTTAATCAAAAATCCATGTGTAAATATTTGATTTTTATAAATGCATACTCATGCCTTCCTGGCATTGTGCATATGAGCTATGCAAAATATATATATATATATAATATCTGTGATATTATGTCTATAACTCAGTGATGATCACTGTTGCAGGAGAGGAGATAGCACTGAGTGCAGTGGGCGTAGTTCCCTTGGATGCACCTGGCAGTTGCATTGCATCATGCAGTGAAGGGAGCGTTGCTATTGGCACTACGGCCTGGTTACAGTGCATATCAAATACATAAAGTGTCAGTTATTACAGTGTCATTATGCTGAGCTGCAATACACTGCCTCTCATTATCCCGACAAGCAGGGCAGGATGGCATTGACGTACACATTAGACACAAGTGTATGCAAGTGTGTGTCACACTCACCATACAGAACACGTGCATATTGGAAACCATTAGCTTTAGCTGTAAATGGAAGATTTTTGCACACACACACACATTGCTGCAGCAACTCCATCTGCAATAACTCCACATTTTTCTCTCTCCCTTGCTTGCCCCCACCCCCTCCCCTCCCTGTCTGGGAGAAACCAGTGGGCTTTGTCCTCAGCTGAGTGTGACGTCACACAGATCTTTGCTATAATCAACCATGAAGGCGAGGTGCATTATGCGTAGCTGGCCCGGGTCGGGTCTTGTCCCACGAAGGATCACTGTGTGACTTCAGTTTCCAAATTGTAAAGCACACTGGGTACATGAATTCACTCAATTTAGGTTAGACAAAGAAACCCAGAACATTCTCTCACATCCAAACCTTTGTTTTATGCATGGAAGGCAAACAACGCCACTAATCCTCAGCCGTGACTGGTCTATTTGCTTACTTAAAAATATATAACTACTAATATAATCACCCTAATCAAATACACCGTACGCTGCTATGCTTCCTGCCCAGCCAGTTGCACTAAGTTAAGCAAGAATGTGGTCATGAGCAGCCGTGTGTTTTCTCATGGTAATATGTGGAGCCATGGGTACCTAGTTAGGCTATTTAGAGTATTATTGTAGTATTAGTATTAGAGTAGCTCTGAGGGACAGAGAACAAACGGCATTAGGTACTACTGTGATGGTAAAGAAGAAAATGGCAATCATTAAAAATGAAAAAATAAATTTTTTGAGAAGAGATGGAGGAACTTTACCCAGGTAGGTAAGAGTAGACATATGCAGCCTTGATGAACATAAAATACTTAAAGCTTTAGAACTTAAGTGTGAATCTGGTATTCATTACCTCACAATGCTTTATTATCAGAATACAAACATGAGGTAAAGAAAATAAAAAGGAAATGCAATTTGCTGCCCACTTCCCTTCAAGCACTGATCCATACTTTTCATTCACTTTTCTTTACAATTGCTTCGGCTGATTCTTTGACAGCAACATGTAGCGCACAACTTGAAATATCTCTAAAATACAAAAGCACGATCATTTTATCAAGTTGATGCAAGTACAAAATTCATGAAAATATTAAATGAGGTTCATAAAAAACAGAAGTTGTCTAATTGTAAAGACAACATTACTGACTCAATAATACAGATAGAGGGTTTATCAGCCTCAACAGTGTTCACATTCCACTCATATTACTGAAGTGTATTCTAAACACAAAACAAGTGTCAAACATTTGAACAAACTGAACTTGAGAACTGAATTATTATCTTTTATGTATTTTGCAAATACGAGGCTACTTGTCTGTATGCAATCTTATATGCCTTTTCAATTGAGACGAATCAAAGTATGATTTCCCTCAGGTCTTGCAGAGGTATGGTTTCTCCCCAGTGTGGGCTCTTCTTATGTGAGTCAACAAGTGACCATTACGGCGAAAATCTTTTCCACATGTTTTGCAAGAAAAAGGCTTCTCACCTGTGTGTGTCCTCATGTGGACAATCAAGTTACTACTATATGGAAAATCTTTTCCACATGTTTTGCAAGAATACAGCTTCTCACCTGTGTGTGTCCTCATGTGTACTTTCAAGTAATTACTATGTCCAAAATCTTTTCCACATGTTTTGCAAGAAAATGGCCTCTCGCCTGTGTGTGTCCTCATGTGGACAATCAAGTTACTACTATATGGAAAATCTTTTCCACATGTTTTGCAACAATATCCCTTCTCACCCGTGTGTGTCCTCATGTGGAACATCAAGGTACTACTATATGGAAAATCTTTTCCACAAATTTTGCAAGAAAATGGCTTCTCACCTGTGTGGGTTATCAGGTGTCTATGCAAATCTGATCTGAACTTGAAAGTTTTGCCACACGTGTCACATTGTAAAAGAGCTTTACCTGTCTGAGTAGTACTGTGCATCTTTAACAAGTCCACGTCGTCACAGTGACTTCTATTTTTGTGACGTCTTTTCTTTGGTTCTGGTTCTGCATTTCTGGTTGATCCTGAGTCTTCATGCTCACTTCCTTTCTGATCTGGGCTCTCAGCTACATGAGAGATGTAAGAGAGGAGCTGGTGGTCAACTGTTGGTTCTGGTTCACTGTGGTCCCTTTCCTCACAAGTAGGAGTCAACATGGAGGTCTCAGTCTCCTGCTTCAGCTCAAGCTGCTCTCCCTCCTGACTGGTGCAGAGTTCCTCCTGTTCCTCTTTAATCTGTGGAGGCTCTGGGTCCTCTTGGTCCAGACTGGAGCTCCTCTCCTGAATACAGAGCTGCTGCTCCTCTTCCTCCTTACAGACATGTTGCTGTGGGAGCTCTGGAGGGACAGAGAACAAACGGCATTAGGTACTACTGTGATGGTAAAGAAGAAAATGGCAATCATTAAAAATGAAAAAATAAATTTTTTGAGAAGAGATGGAGGAACTTTACTCAGGTAGGTAAGAGTAGACATATGCAGCCTTGATGAACATAATATACTTAAAGCTTTAGAACTTAAGTGTGAATCTGGTATTCATTACCTCATAATGCTTTATTATCAGAATACAAAAATGAGGTAAAGAAAATAAAAATTAACTGCAATTTGCTGCCCACTTCCCTTCAAGCACTGATCCATACTTTTCATTCACTTTTCTTTACAATTGCTTCGGCTGATTCTTTGACAGCAACATGTAGCGCACAACTTGAAATATCTTTAAAATACAAAAGCACGATCATTTTATCAAGTTGATGCAAGTACAAAATTCATGAAAATATTAAATGAGGTTCATAAAAAACAGAAGTTGTCTAATTGTAAAGACAACATTACTGACTCAATAATACAGATAGAGGGTTTATCAGCCTCAACAGTGTTCACATTCCACTCATATTACTGAAGTGTATTCTAAAAACAAAACAAGTGTCAAACATTTGCACAAACTGAACTTGAGAACTGAATTATCTTTTATGTATTTTGAAAATACGAGGCTACTTGTCTGTATGCAATCTTATATGCCTTTTCAATTGAGACGCATCAAAGTATGATTTCCCTCAGGTCTTGCAGAGGTACGGCTTCTCCCCAGTGTGGGCTCTTCTTATGTGGACCATCAAGTGACTATTACACCTAAAACCTTTTCCACAAATTTTGCAAGAAAATGGCTTCTCACCTGTGTGTGTCCTCATGTGGACCACCAAGTGACTATTACGTCCAAAATCTTTTCCACATGTTTTGCAAGTAAATGGCTTCTCGCCCGTGTGGGTTATCAGGTGTCTATGCAATTTCGACCTGAACTTGAAAGCTTTGTCACACGTGTCACATTGTAAAAGAGCTTTACCTGTCAGAGTAGTACTGTGCATCTTTAACAAGTCCACGTCGTCACAGTGACTTCTATTTTTGTGATGTCTTTTCTTTGGTTCTGGTTCTGCATTTCTGGTTGATCCTGAGTCTTCATCCTCACTTCCTTTCTGATCTGGGCTCTCAGCTACATGAGAGATGTAAGAGAGGAGCTGGTGGTCAACTGTTGGTTCTGGTTCACTGTGGTCCCTTTCCTCACAAGTAGGAGTCAACATGGAGGTCTCAGTCTCCTGCTTCAGCTCAAGCTGCTCTCCCTCCTGACTGGTGCAGAGTTCCTCCTGTTCCTCTTTAATCTGTGGAGGCTCTGGGTCCTCTTGGTCCAGACTGGAGCTCCTCTCCTGAATACAGAGCTGCTGCTCCTCTTCCTCCTTACAGACATGTTGCTGTGGGAGCTCTGGAGGGACAGAGAACAAACGGCATTAGGTACTACTGTGATGGTAAAGAAGAAAAAGCCAACAGTGCATTCACATGAAACCAGGCATTCAGCACACCGGCTATCCAGACAGTGGACGAGGACAGGATGGTACCATTGGGTGAACCCGGAGGAGAATACCAACATCAGTATTGGATAACATATTTTAACTTTTTTAATCTTCTTCCCTCACACTGGAGAGAGTTGCTTATGTTTGCAATATAATATTAATAGCAAGCAGAATGTTCTGGCTATATAACGATAATATTTTGTGAATAATTAAATAAAACCGTAGACCCGAAATAGAAGACTCAAATATATCTCAGTCCATTACGGCATAAAGTGGAACTATTGTAGGTTTGGACAAGTGTACCGTGAAAGGTGTTCTCTGGCTGCCTCCCCTCATTGTACCAACCTGTTCTCATCTGCTGTCTACCATCTGCATGAATCCACGGGACTGCAGTATTAATTAATACCAGTACATTAAACGGAATTCCTCTCTTTAGTGCAATTAAAATGATTACATGTCACTCACCTATCCTGTGTAGCTTTATTTCAGGTTTCCAAACGATGTCCAGCAGTCTGCTCTGACGGTCGACCTCTTCCTGGTACTCGACGATAGTTTTTTTAAAAGCTCCGAATATTTCCTCAGCAGCGGCAGACAGTCGCTCGTTGACAAACTCTCTCAAATACTCAACTGACGACATTGTTGTTTCCTCTCAAAACCGTTTCCCAGCTCACTCCACACGCGCGAGACGTTAACGCTACGCGCGCTTTGTGTTGTTTACTTCCGCCGGATGTCACACTGACAAAGTTCCGACAGTATAAGCGAGTTTTTTTCTTCTTTTCCGCTTTTTAAAGTCGTTTTATTTTTTCTCAGCACCAGCTGATGTGTTCTAGTTATTTTAAAGACAATCATTTAAAATAAAATTTAAAAAAACACATTAACTAACAATGTGTTTTGTTGATGGTGTAAAACTTAATTATTCTAAGATATTGTGAACTCTTCTTTATAGGAATTTCTAACTTTTGAGCTGACTTTGCATTCAACTTTCTCCAAAACCGTACAGTAAAATATGACAATACAGATGTACATGGCAGAGGTCCCCGTGAAAAATAATTCATTGGAATCATGAGTTACCTTTTCAAGGGTCTGCTTTTATAACAGTTTAAATATTGGTAAATAATAAATATCTTTGTCTTTTTACAATTTTAGCTAACCACTGAAAGACATGGTTTTATTACAGATTATATATACTATGATTTGGTAATTATATATTATGACCAATTTCAATTAAAAATAGTACAGTAGTGTAACTTAAGTTGTTATCAAAGCTCTATCTTCGTTCTTTTTGGGCTATCCAAGCCACCGTAAGTCATTGTACCGTAACACCAGGTATAGACGGTTATTCAATTTTAAGTGGCGGCTCACTTGACCGGGGTTCCGCGGATGACGGCTCACTTGACCGTCACATAATTGAGTGGACTTATTGTAAGTCACTTTTATGACAACAATCATCAGCCAGCTTAAAGTAATGAAACGTTTCAACCAATAGAAAAGTTTGATTCCCAAATGATTGAGGGTGTACAGACCTATCTACTATAATGCCTTCATAAGAGAAAATGTGTATCAGTATATAATAAACAATTGGAAGTATATCGATATTATCCTGTTTTGTGTTATCAATATCGTCAGTTTGTGTTAACTGACAACATTGTTGTTTAATAACATTAGATTCTAGTAAAATCATCTATTTTTGCCAATTCTTCCTGGAACGCAGCGTAGACCAAAAACACGGATTAACACTTTCTCAAATGTTAAGCACGAGAGTCGGAACAGTTTAACGACAGCACCACATCCGGTCTGCTTCCGGGTGGGGGGAACATCGAGACGACACTGCTTCCTGTAGTATATTACAAGCGATTGTTGTGTTTTGTTTTGCCTCAGCAGACGGATTATGAAAGAAGCTCAAACATATGTTAGGGTTTTTACAAACGGTCTAAATGGGAGCATATTTTTGTTCTATATGCCGGCAAACAACATTCACTGGGAAGGGACACATATTTGGGAAAAACCACCAAAGCAGACTCAGATTGGTTCTTCTTAAATTCTTAGAAAAGGTGAGTAGTTAGGTAATTGTGAATTGATTCATAAGGATATAACGCGGTAACAATTTTAGTATCCGTGCTCACGTGTATTTATGAATATTGTACTAGCTAATGTCAGCCCTGAAGCTAACGTGTTAGCTAGCTGCTAACCGTCCTCACGAGCCAAAAGATCCGTGTGCCACATTTTGACTGACACAGATTTCTAGCTTTTGTTTTTTTATGGTTAGTAACTTGTGTTGAGTTTTAGTTAAGAGTCTAACGTGTGTGTTTCCCGCATTCGTCGCATCCATTGTTTTCAAGGTGAAAGAAGCTCGTCGGACACTTAAAAAACCCCAAGTGGAAAAGTTTGATTGCACCGAGCACAAGAAGACGTTTTGGTGCTACTGCTGTGGGCGAGACGTGGAGAGAAACGTCACCGACGGGAACATGACTGTACTGCATGGAGGCTTGTTGGAGCACATGGCCACGTAAGTTTGATTTATTGAGTTTTGTTATTTTCCATTGATGCTTTGCTTCACTTTCACTCGGTACAATGACAGGGCGAGGGCCACAGAGCACCCAGGGGTCTAAATGGTGTCATCAGCGGCAGCAGAAGCATTATAGTAGTTGTTTGGCACATGTATCAGGGTTCATACGCTCATGGAAAACCTGGAAAAGTAATGGAATTTTAAAAATGTTTTTTTCCAGGCCTGGAAAAGCCCTTAAAAAAATAAATCCCAAAAGTTTTGGAAATGTCATGGAAATTTGTTCTATTCATGTGTTCATGTCGTTAATTTACGCTGAGTTTGAAATAATGAATATGCTTTTAAAAGAAAGATTAAAAATATAAGCAGGCATTCGCTGAGTATATATATATATATATATATATATATATATATATATATAAATGTTTATTCTTTTAATCAAACAATTGTCTCATTCATTTGTGTCCTTTAAGGAATACTGTATGCTTTGGAATCCTCATTGTTAGTTTAAATACTACATTTTATCACTTTTTCATGTATACACTTTTTCATGTATACACAGATTTCATGGAAATCCATTAGTCAACATGTGTATGAACTCTGATGTATCCAATTCAAGTTTAAAGTGGGAAAGCTCAGCAGGACACCTCATTTATATTGGCTGCCATATTTGTAAAAAAAAAAAAAAGTTTGATTTAATATTACGCACATGCTTTTGTCTGTATGGGTATTTGTGGTGAACTGGATTTATTTTTGTTTTAGCCCAGAACACAGGAAGAATGCTCACAGGTTCTGGTGGGAGAATAAGGCCGACCCTAAGTTTAGAGACAAGGTCATCATCACAGAGGAGGAAACTGAGAGGTTGGTTTGGTTTGTCAAAAATCCATCTTAATAAAGTTTGATTGGAAAATACAAGATTCTCTGCAAGGTTAAGTGTTTGTTTTTAATTTAGGTTTAAAGCTGAGGTGGAGAAAGCATTGGAATCATATGTGGAGAAGGAGGATGAATTCCTAAAACAGGTAATGCAAAATCACTCTTAAAAATAAATGTCTACATCCATGCTACGGCCAGAAAAATGTGCAAATGTTATTTATGAGTGTTACTTTTAACTTGACTTGTCTTGTTTTTCTCTTCTCGGCTGCAGCAAGCTGATGACATCCGGGCCCAAGAAAAGCATCGTCGAGAGGTCTTTCAGTCTGTTTTAGAGGTTTGTTTTCCAAGGATGCAGTGGCAGTATCCATCACTGTGGCCTTGACTGTTGTTGTTATGACTAAATTATTTTCAGGGACATTTAATATGGGAAATAGCTAAATTATTATAACTGCCAAACCAGTTGACCAATGATCCTCTGGAGATCCTGTTTAACGCTTAACATTGTGGCTGGTGAAATCTTGTATTTGGTGGTTTAGAGAGAAAACAACTTTCCTCATCAGGTTATAGTAAAAATTCTGAAAAGCTTTTTAGTTCCTAGTTTAAGTTAACATTGTGGCTAAAGTATTGCGTGAGGATGAAAGCTGAGATGAAGCATGATTAGTGCTCAGACTCCCTCTATGAACCACTGTTGGCTTTTCCTGAAACAATATCAGCGTGACGCAGAGCCAGAGTTGTTCAATGGACCCAAGGCCACAGACATGTCTGCTGAGGAGGCTGTCAGGTAACACGCCGTCCACCGACAACATTTTGCATTGCATCATCATTCATAGCACTTTTAATTTACTTTTGTTGTCCGGGGAACAGCTCTCAATGTACGCCTCGGGGATCAGACCATCAGGCGGGCAGCAGCTTTGTCGCCTCAGTGGTCAAAGCACCGCCGGCTGCAACGGGACACGGCCTGACTTTCATAGGCCACCAGGTAGATGGACAGCTCTCATTCAGTGTTGTACTTTATTAATTAATTGTTTTCTTCTTTTTTTTCCCCACACAAACGCGAGCACCTCAGTTGATCACTTGGTTTCTCTGTTGCAGGACTCGAACCGTGGAAACGTACACACAGGTATTTATTTAACGGTGAAGTATCTGCAGAAAGGCCAACAATACATTTGGAAGTCATTTCAACTCTTTTTATTGTTCTTGCACATTGATACAGAATTTGACAATCCATTTATCAATGTTGCCACACAGTGGTTTAAATACACTGCCTTTGCTGTGTGGGATGATGATGATGATGATGATGATGATGATGATGATGATGATGATGATTGCCGGTGAAGTGAAGTTTGATTTTGTCATATTGGAACAATCTGTACAACATTTTATTTAGTTTAGCTCTAAAAGTTAATTCCATCTGTTTTCCAGATCCCTCTCTTGTCTAGTTTTGATTGTTTGGTGCATGGTTTTATTTGTCTTTTTATTAAAATATTTCAGCTTGTGTCTCTCTTTAGTTATGAGCTCAGTTCACCTGTTGCGTGTCATTGATCAGCCTCTTTGTGCTTTAGGTGCCGTACCTCCTTGGCTACAGGAGGATCCTCGGGAGGGGACCTCCACAGCTGCAGCACATCAGGAGATCGGTCCATCGCTCCAAGGGTTCCTCAAACAGAGTAGGAATCACACACACACACACACACACACACACACACACACACACACACATATATGTTTAAGTATGCTATTTAAATTTGTTGTCAGCTGAGCAGTTTGTTTACTCAAAGAAATGCACGTGTGTTTTATTGGTTGCGGTCTCATTGCTTGTGGAAACCGGAGAGCTGTGTTTTATTATACGTCTTGTGTTCTGTTTTTGTGCCTTCACATGCTTGAAGATTTTCTTCTTTTTGGCCATTGAAATATTATGGGACTGTGACAGGATCAACATATTGGTCTTTGATCTTATGCCCATGTACACTGAAGGATAAATCAATAAAACTCAAAGCCATTGGATGATAATTCAAATGACCTTTTATACACTTCGGCAGAAGAGCAAGAGAAGCTGAAGAAACTTCCGCCGAACCGAGTGGGCGCCAACTTTGATCACAGCTCGCAGACAGACGCCAACTGGCTGCCCTCCTTTGGAAGAGTGTGGAACAGTGGCCGCCGCTGGCAGTCCAGGTGAGATCTCAGCACTCCTCACTACACCTGCAACCGATATGCAATTAATTAAAAGGCAAGACTCCTCTCACTCCATCCTATTCTACACACACACACACACACACACACACACAGACACACAGGTCTTATGTTAAGGTTCGATACCGTGTATTTGTGGACAGATACAATGACTCATTTGATGGCACATCATGTTTCATTTCCAGCTCAGTAGATATACTTCATTGGTCTTTGCATGCCAATGTGACTTCTTTTTAACAGGCACCAATTTAGACAAGAGGAAGGGCAGAAGAGGAAGAAGAAGAGGAAGAAGGAGCACGGCACAGAGGGGTCAAAGAAAGTCAAAACGACTGAATCGCCGACAAATTCTGAAAGCATTTGAAACCGATTACGTTGTGTGAAAACTGAATGAAGGGATGTGTATAGTTTACAAGATGTGAATAAGATGGCATACTGTGTTTCTGAGGAGTGTCACTCTGTTGAAGTGCTCTGAATAGACTTTACTGTAGTTCCTAACCAAACTAGTGCTTGCATATGGCAAATTGTACATACGCTGGTAACGTGTGCAGTATAGATACTAACTTAGTATGTCAAGGTTAATTGCATTTTGCATTAAAAACTGTTCAAGGCACAATATCCCAAATGTTTTATGGGTTTATTGGTGCTGCCTCTCACTGGGTCACTGGCCTGCTCCATTATAATTAAATAGAGAGAGAGGAGAGAAGTATTTGTCCTGCCCTGATTCTCATAGAAGGACCATGAGTATGATCAGTAAGTTCAACTGCAGCTTGAGAAGATAAACGTGACTGTTCTGCCAAGCGAACAGCAGGGGGCGCCAGCCAGTGGACTAACAAAGGCACCTGCTGTTTGATAAGATAAGACTACTTGAAGGCAGGCTGTTGAGGCCAGCGTTTATGTAGATTGGTTAAAACCTAGATGTATTATTCATTTTAAGGATATTTATCAGTATGCAACAAAGAAAGACTGCATCATCGAATAGTAGTGTATGTTTCATTGTTTTGTCTCTGCTGCAAAATTCTGACCTGTTAATGTTACTCTGGAAAAAAATCTTAAATGGCAAAACACATGATCAGAGCAGCAGTTATCAGTGTTTTAAGACCTTTTAAAAAGCATTTAGTTTTTGCAGCAGACTTGTACCACCAAACGATTTGTAATGCAGCATAACCGCTGAAGGGTAAAAACTAATTTTGCAATGACTTGCTGTGTGTACATTGTCTGTACTGCAAAAGAGGAACAGCAGCACAAAGAGAGGTGGCTGAGAGGAGTGAATGGAGTAAATATTCCACTCCTGAGCTCACAGTCGGCCTTTCTTTTATCTGTACAGACCTCCTCCTCTCCATGCTAAAGTATAATCAGGCCCCAGTGTGCTCTGGGTGGATGGGCGTGGAGCTCAGTGCAGCTGCAAGGCAATCTGGGAAGACAACGTGTATCTGATCTATTCTTAGCTATGTGACAACATGGCTGTGGCTGATTTAAAAACGAACTGAAAAAAAAAATGGGGCTACCGTCTGTACATTTGACTGCGAGCTGAACCATTGCAATAAACAAATTACCAAATGTTGACGTCAGTGCTGTGTGACTGTACAAAGTGTTTGCTTTTATATCAGATCATGGTTTGTTGTATTTTTGTTTAAAATATTAAGATGTATTGACAGCCGGAGCTCCAGGACAGCAGTCACTCTTAGCACTAAAGAATGGGAGGGGAGAAAAAGCACGTGTACTGGGCGTTTCTTAAATTATTCCATCGACCAATCACGGGGCAGGATGTCTGCATATATCTGCATGTTTTAAAGGCGGCCTAATCCCTAACCGCTGATTGGTTTAGAGTAAAAGAAGCGGCCAATCGCTTAAATGACAGGCGCTCAGCTGGCCGTGAAGCCCCGCCCCTTATATATGACCGAGCGAACCCCGGAAACGGTGTCGTTTAAAGGGACAGGAGACATTTCAGGCAAAGGTTGAAACAACGAAAACAGCTGCGAGCACAAAAAAAAGAGCCAGGCACAGAGAGGAAGGGACGTGGTCAGCCAGAAAGAGAGCTATGTGGCAAGAAAGAGTGGGAGGGTGAGGCTGGATCCATGCGATTATTTTAACTATCAGACTACCCGGATACGGTTGCGAACGGCTTTTTGCATCGAAGTCGATTTTTGCCCTTAGCTATCTGGTATGCGACAACGCAGCAGTCAGCACGAGAGATAACAAAAAGGCCAAACTCCCAAACGAGAAGAAGGACGCGTCAGTTCAAGCTGCCAGGCTGTGCTTTTCCTCCGGAAGCTGATTTTATTTCATTTTTTTAGGTGAGTAGGCTTCAAGATCTAGACATCTGACTTGCTAGCTTTCTCTTCATCTCCTGCACTTTAATGATGGATGGACATTGGAGAAAGATTAATATGTTGGTTATTGTATGATTCCTGGATGCTTGCAGTTAAAAATTAACAAGCTGAAGGTGCAGGTTGGCAGAGGCATCATGTTCCTCATTAATCAGAGCAAAGCATGATAGGAATCCAGCCTAATCCAGCTGATGACCTGACAGTAGCTTGCAGGGTGCAGGGGGCGTTCCCTGCTTTGTCTGCCTTTGTGTGTGTGTGTGCCTGTGCGTGTGCCTGTGTGTGTGTGTGTGTGTGCCTGTGTGTGTGTGCCTGTGTGCCTGCAGTTTTCGGGGGTTAGGAACAAAGTGATAGAAATCTAATGTGTTTATCACCATCATGGATTTGTGTTTAATCAAAAATCCATGTGTAAATATTTGATTTTTATAAATGCATACTCATGCCTTCCTGGCATTGTGCATATGAGCTATGCAAAATATATATATATATATAATATCTGTGATATGTCTATAACTCAGTGATGATCACTGTTGCAGGAGAGGAGATAGCACTGAGTGCAGTGGGCGTAGTTCCCTTGGATGCACCTGGCAGTTGCATTGCATCATGCAGTGAAGGGAGCGTTGCTATTGGCACTACGGCCTGGTTACAGTGCATATCAAATACATAAAGTGTCAGTTATTACAGTGTCATTATGCTGAGCTGCAATACACTGCCTCTCATTATCCCGACAAGCAGGGCAGGATGGCATTGACGTACACATTAGACACAAGTGTATGCAAGTGTGTGTCACACTCACCATACAGAACACGTGCATATTGGAAACCATTAGCTTTAGCTGTAAATGGAAGATTTTTGCACACACACACACATTGCTGCAGCAACTCCATCTGCAATAACTCCACATTTTTCTCTCTCCCTTGCTTGCCCCCACCCCCTCCCCTCCCTGTCTGGGAGAAACCAGTGGGCTTTGTCCTCAGCTGAGTGTGACGTCACACAGATCTTTGCTATAATCAACCATGAAGGCGAGGTGCATTATGCGTAGCTGGCCCGGGTCGGGTCTTGTCCCATGAAGGATCACTGTGTGACTTCAGTTTCCAAATTGTAAAGCACACTGGGTACATGAATTCACTCAATTTAGGTTAGACAAAGAAACCCAGAACATTCTCTCACATCCAAACCTTTGTTTTATGCATGGAAGGCAAACAACGCCACTAATCCTCAGCCGTGACTGGTCTATTTGCTTACTAAATATATAACTACTAATATAATCACCCTAATCAAATACACCGTACGCTGCTATGCTTCCTGCCCAGCCAGTTGCACTAAGTTAAGCAAGAATGTGGTCATGAGCAGCCGTGTGTTTTCTCATGGTAATATGTGGAGCCATGGGTACCTAGTTAGGCTATTTAGAGTATTATTGTAGTATTAGTATTAGAGTAGCTCTGAGGGACAGAGAACAAACGGCATTAGGTACTACTGTGATGGTAAAGAAGAAAATGGCAATCATTAAAAATGAAAAAATAAATTTTTTGAGAAGAGATGGAGGAACTTTACCCAGGTAGGTAAGAGTAGACATATGCAGCCTTGATGAACATAATATACTTAAAGCTTTAGAACTTAAGTGTGAATCTGGTATTCATTACCTCACAATGCTTTATTATCAGAATACAAACATGAGGTAAAGAAAATAAAAATTAAATGCAATTTGCTGCCCACTTCCCTTCAAGCACTGATCCATACTTTTCATTCACTTTTCTTTACAATTGCTTCGGCTGATTCTTTGACAGCAACATGTAGCGCACAACTTGAAATATCTCTAAAATACAAAAGCACGATCATTTTATCAAGTTGATGCAAGTACAAAATTCATGAAAATATTAAATGAGGTTCATAAAAAACAGAAGTTGTCTAATTGTAAAGACAACATTACTGACTCAACAATACAGATAGAGGGTTTATCAGCCTCAACAGTGTTCACATTACACTCATATTACTGAAGTGTATTCTAAAAACAAAACAAGCGTCAAACATTTGAACAAACTGAACTTGAGAACTGAATTATTATCTTTTATGTATTTTGCAAATACGAGGCTACTTGTCTGTATGTGATCTTTTATGCCTTTTGAGACGAATCAAAGTATGATTTCCCTCAGGTCTTGCAGAGGTATGGTTTCTCCCGAGTGTGGGCTCTTCTTATGTGAGTCAACAAGTGACCATTACGGCGAAAATCTTTTCTACATGTTTTGCAAGAAAATGGCTTCTCACCTGTGTGTGTCCTCATGTGGACAATCAAGTTACTACTATATGGAAAATCTTTTCCACATGTTTTGCAAGAATACAGCTTCTCACCTGTGTGTGTCCTCATGTGTACTTTCAAGTAATTACTATGTCCAAAATCTTTTCCACATGTTTTGCAAGAAAATGGCCTCTCGCCTGTGTGTGTCCTCATGTGGACAATCAAGTTACTACTATATGGAAAATCTTTTCCACATGTTTTGCAAGAATACAGCTTCTCACCTGTGTGTGTTCTCATATGAGTTTTCAATGTTGATGTCTGAATGAATTGTTTCCCACAGTAGTTGCAAGAAAATGGCTTCTCACCTGTATGTATCATCACGTGGTTTTTCAATTGACTATGATATTGAAAATCTTTTCCACATGTTTTGCAACAATATCCCTTCTCACCCGTGTGTGTCCTCATGTGGAACATCAAGGTACTACTATATGGAAAATC
This sequence comes from Cottus gobio, assembly GCA_023566465.1. Lineage (NCBI taxonomy): Eukaryota > Metazoa > Chordata > Actinopteri > Perciformes > Cottidae > Cottus > Cottus gobio. The sequence goes on from CM042218.1 coordinate 4,409,887, forward strand.
TTTTCCACAAATTTTGCAAGAAAATGGCTTCTCACCTGTGTGTGTCCTCATGTGGACCACCAAGTGACTATTACGTCCAAAATCTTTTCCACATGTTTTGCAAGTAAATGGCTTCTTGCCCGTGTGGGTTATCAGGTGTCTATGCAATTTCGACCTGAACTTGAAAGCTTTGCCACACGTGTCACATTGTAAAAGAGCTTTACCTGTCTGAGTAGTACTGTGCATCTTTAACAAGTCCACGTCGTCACAGTGACTTCTATTTTTGTGACGTCTTTTCTTTGGTTCTGGTTCTGCATTTCTGGTTGATCCTGAGTCTTCATCCTCACTTCCTTTCTGATCTGGGCTCTCAGCTACATGAGAAATGTAAGAGAGGAGCTGGTGGTCAACTGTTGGTTCTGGTTCACTGTGGTCCCTTTCCTCACAAGTAGGAGTCAACATGGAGGTCTCAGTCTCCTGCTTCAGCTCAAGCTGCTCTCCCTCCTGACTGGTGCAGAGTTCCTCCTGTTCCTCTTTAATCTGTGGAGGCTCTGGGTCCTCTTGGTCCAGACTGGAGCTCCTCTCCTGAATACAGAGCTGCTGCTCCTCTTCCTCCTTACAGACATGTTGCTGTGGGAGCTCTGGAGGGACAGAGAACAAACGGCATTAGGTACTACTGTGATGGTAAAGAAGAAAAAGCCAACAGTGCATTCACATGAAACCAGGCATTCAGCACACCGGCTATCCAGACAGTGGACGAGGACAGGATGGTACCATTGGGTGAACCCGGAGGAGAATACCAACATCAGTATTGGATAACATATTTTAACTTTTATAATCTTTTTCCCTCACACTGGAGAGAGTTGCATAAGTTTGCAATATAATATTAAGAGCAAGCACAATGTTCTGGCTATATAATGTAAACATTTTGTGAATAATTAAATAAAACCGTGAACACGAAATAGAGGACTCAAATATATCTCATTCCATCGCGGCATAAAGTGGAACTATTGTAGGTTTGGACAAGTGTACCGTGAAAGGTGTTCTCTGGCTGCCTCCCCTCATTGTACCAACCTGTTCTCATCTGCTGTCTACCATCTGCATGAATCCACGGGACTGCAGTATTAATTAATACCAGTAAAGTTACATTAAACGGAATTCCTCTCTTTGGTGCAATTAAAATGATTACATGTCACTCACCTATCCTGTGTAGCTTTATTTCAGGTTTCCAAACGATGTCCAGCAGTCTGCTCTGACGGTCGACCTCTTCCTGGTACTCGACGATAGTTTTTTTAAAAGCTCCGAATATTTCCTCAGCAGCGGCAGACAGTCGCTCGTTGACAAACTCTCTCAAATACTCAACTGACGACATTGTTGTTTCCTCTCAATACCGTTTCCCAGCTCACTCCACACGCGCGAGACGTTAACGCTACGCGCGCTTTGTGTTCTTCTTCTTTCAGGTTTATTGGCGGTTGGCAAACAACTGTTTGGTGCATTACCGCCACCAACTGGTATGGAGTGTGGGTCAGGATGTCTAGCACTTGCCCTATCAGCAGATAACACTACTAACTAAAATAACCAATGACCCAACAAAACTAAACAAAACTCAACATAAATACAAAAATATCTATATATATAATAAAATAAATATTATTAATAATTAAAAAATAAAAAATAAAAAAATATATATAGGCAAGGCAAGGCAAGGCAAGTTTATTTGTATAGCACATTTCAACACAAGGTGATTCAAAGTGCTTCACATAAAACCATTAAAAGCATAAAAACACAATGCAAAATAAAAGATTTAAAAACAATTAAAAGCATAAAAACACAATCAAAAATAAAAGATTTAAAAACAATTAAGAACAGTCATTAAAACAATAAAAAAAAACAGTTAAAAGGCAGAAAGCAGTACAGTTTATTTTATTTATTTACACGTATCCTTGGAGGCCAGGAGAAAGGCTGCAATACCCAATACAGTGAACTCGAACGAGAAGCTTCTACTGTATCAGAGGGATACAGCGCTCGATCGCTGAGGTTTATAACACCAGTTCACAAATATTGTTTTATTTCTCCTTGCTTCGTAGTACCATAGACTATGATTTTCCCTTTTATTCCCCTTTAATCCCCACAGATATGTAGTCGAACACTTTCTCCCGAGGAATTCTCAGTCCACTTTTGTGTTCTGATACACACGCTTTCAGATTTCGTTAATTCACCAAGACTTACAAAAACCACCCACACATTCCATGAAAAACAACAAATCTATCCCTGTGTCCTTAACCTTGCACCTCTTGGCATCGCTCCCTCAGCGGCATCGCTCCCTCAGCGGCATCGCTCCCACAGCGGCATCGCTCCCACAGCGGCATCGCTCCCACAGCGGCATCGCTCCCACAGCGGCATTATCTAAACCCTAAACTGACCGCCACCTCAGCGGCATCGCTCCCACAGCGGCATCGCTCCCACAGCGGCATCGCTCCCACAGCGGCATTATCTAAACCCTAAACTGACCGCCACCTTCATCGCTATATCGCTCCGTGACTTCAGTTACCAGAGGTATCAACGTGCCACACGGATTCAACTTGGATTTCTACCGACTAGAGTCGACCTCCGGTAGCTCCAAAGAGCATCCCTTTGTCCTATTTAAACTCCTTATTCTTTTACCTAAATCCCTAACCTTGCGGACACTTATTCTCATTCCCTACTAAAAAACCCGGGGAAATATGTGCTTTCACTTTACTTGTGACAAGGTACAATTTTGTAAAACTTCTCTCATTTTGGTAGATTTATTTCTCTGGTCACGAGCAAAGTATAAGCGCTGCACTTGCAAGAGCAGGGAGTCGTTTCATCAACACGCAGGTTGGAAACCAAAACAAAGGATGTAGAATCTGGTTTAATTAAAGGCAACAGCAAACAGAAAGGTCTTCAGTCTGGCTTTAAAGAGGCTGAGGGTCTCAGAAGACCTGCAGCTCTCTGGGACCTTGTTCCAGATGTGTGGAGCAGAAAAGCTGAACGCTGCCTCTCCGTGTTTAGTTCTGACTCTTGGAACAGAAAGTAGACCCGTCCCAGACGACCTGAGGGGTCGGGATGGTTCATAAGGCAGCAGTAGATCACTAATGTATTTAGGCCCTAAACCATTCAAGGCTTTATAAACCAGCAGCAGGATTTTAAAGTCAATTCTTTGTTGGACAGGAAGCCAGTGCAAAGACCTCAGAACCGGAGTGATGTGATCCACTCTCCTGGTCTTAGTGAGGACTCGAGCTGCAGCGTTCTGAATCAGCTGCAGCTTTCTGATTGACTTTTTACTGAGACCTGTGAACACACCGTTACAGTAGTCAAGTCTACTGAAGATAAATGCATGGACAAGTTTCTCCAAATCCTGTTGAGACATAAGTCCTCTAACCCTTGATATATTCTTCAGGTGATAGTAGGCTGATTTTGTAACTGTCTTGATATGGCTGTTCAGGTTGAGGTCTGAATCCATAACTACTCCTAGATTTCTGGCTTGGTTTGAGGTTTTTAACGTCAGTGATTGTAGCTCAGCGCTCACTTTCAATCGTTCGTCCTTGGAACCAAAAACAAGTACTTCTGTTTTATCTTTATTTAATTGAAGAAAATTCTGGCACATCCAGTTGTTGATTTCTTCAATACATTTAGCCAGCACTGGTATGGGATTATAGTCCCCTGGTGATATAGTTATGTAGATTTGTGTGTCGTCTGCATAGTTATGATAACACACTTTGTTGTTTTTCATAATCTGAGCCAGTGGAAGCATGTAGATATTGAACAGAAGAGGCCCCAGTATTGAACCTTGGGGAACACCACATGTCATACCAGTCAGCTCTGATGTGTAATTAGCTACCGACACAAAGTATTGTCGGTCCTTCAAGTAAGAGTCAAACCAGTTAAGGGCTGCACCAGAGAGTCCTACCCAGACTTTCAGTCTGTCTAGTAGTATGTTGTGATCGACTGTGTCGAATGCAGCACTGAGATCCAATAATACTAAGACTGAAGTTCTGCCACTGTCTGTGTTTAAGTGGATGTCGTTGAAAACCTTAACAAGAGCAGTTTCAGTACTGTGATGCTGACGAAAGCCAGACTGGAAGACATCAAAACAGTTATTTTCGGCCAAGAAGCTATTTAGCTGTTGATAAACCACTTTTTCGATTATTTTACTTAAAAAGGGGAGGTTTGATATTGGCCTATAATTTTTCATTATTTCGGGGTCTAAACTAGCCTTCTTTATACACATATATATACATATATACACACATATACATACCTACACACATATATACATACACATATACACATATATATACATACATACACATACACACACTAGGGCTGCAACAACGAATCGATAAAATCGATAAAATTCGATTATTAAAAGCGTTGACAACGAATTTCATTATCGATTCGTTGTGACGCGCGATTATTACGCCACTCAATAAGTCACGGAGATGTTTGAGTATGAAAAGAAAAGTTGAGTTGAGCGCGGAGCAGAGCGGAGGTCGAGGAGAGACCAGCTGAGACCGTAACGTTGACTGAAACACATAGTGGAGGTCGAGGAGAGACCAGCTGAGACCGTAACGTTGACTGAAACACATCGCGGAGGTCGAGGAGAGACCAGCTGAGACCGTAACGTTGACTGAAACACATCGTGGAGGTCGAGGAGAGACCAGCTGAGACCGTAACGTTGACTGAAACACATCGCGGAGGTCGAGGAGAGACCAGCTGAGACCGTAACGTTGTTCTGAAACACATCACGGAGGTCGAGGAGAGACCAGCTGAGACCGTAACGTTGACTGAAACACATAGTGGAGGTCGAGGAGAGACCAGCTGAGACCGTAACGTTGACTGAAACACATCGTGGAGGTCGAGGAGAGACCAGCTGAGACCGTAACGTTGACTGAAACACATCGTGGAGGTCGAGGAGAGACCAGCTGAGACCGTAACGTTGACTGAAACACATAGTGGAGGTCGAGGAGAGACCAGCTGAGACCGTAACGTTGACTGAAACACATCGTGGAGGTCGAGGAGAGACCAGCTGAGACCGTAACGTTGACTGAAACACATCGTGGAGGAAGGCCGTTCAACAGGCAGCTAGTAGAGCACTTCCGGTTGAGGCTCCGGTGCTGCGGCTAGTCGGCAGGTTGTGTTCCGTTTGAAGTGAAGACGTAACGTCCCTCCAGCAGCTTTCTGCTGTTTACTCGTTATTAGCTTGACAAGCTAGCGTTAGCTCGTAAGAACAATGTGTCTGAACAAAGGGAGTGAGAGAGAGAGAGAGAGAGTGTGTGTGTCTGTGAGTGTGTGTGCGTCTGAGTGTTTGTGAGTGAGTGTGTGTGTTTGTGAGTGTGTGCGTCTGAGTGTAGTGTAGAGTGGCGACTGTGGTTCAGTGGTTAGCAAGTCAGTCTTTCAATCAGAGGATCGGTGGTTCGATCCCCGCCTCAGCCAGTCCATGTTGTTGTGTCCTTGAGCAAGACACTTAACCCTAATTGCTCACCGTTGCTGTGTCTACGGTCTACTGTATATCATGTAAGTCGCTTTGGATAAAAGCGTCAGCTAAATGTAATGTAATGTAATGTAGAGAACAAGTTCTGACGTACAAACAAATCCAAAAGTTTCACAAAGTTTTCTGATTAGTATTTTTCTTTATTTTTTTATAAGTTATTTATTGTTCTGACAGCTCAGGTCCCATTAAACAAAATTTTGTGCAAAATGTTTTGTGCACTTTATTTAAAAGCCTATATATTTGGCAGTTGTAAAGCATACATGTGTATGTTTGTGTTAGTCCATTATTTTATTTTGTATTATTACTACAGCTTAGGGATGTTCAAGGAGAAACCTTTTTATGCACTTTCTGAAGATTTTTGCACCATCAGTTCTGTTTTTGAATAAAGGGTTGGAAAGTATGCTTTTTATCCGATTCATCGATTAATCGAAAAAGTAATCGACAGATTAATCGATTATTAAAATAATCGTTAGTTGCAGCCCTAATATATACACATACATACACACATATATACACACATACACACATACACATTAATTAACCACCCAAAATAAATACACAAATAACCTATAGGGCTCATATTCTATCAATAATCCTGGTTATCCTCAAATACTGCAATAGTGCTTTATAGCACCCACTCGAGTTGTTTTGCAGCACCCTCGTCATACACAAACTTACCCCCTCCTTGCAGAGGCTTCCCACTAGCTGCCTCCTTTCCTGCTCATACCTCTAACATTGTAGAATGACGTGTTCTACCGTTTCTTCCTGCCCACAATAATCACATCTACCCGTGTCGTGTTTCCCTATTTTCCATAGCATTCCGTTCAACCCAGTGTGTCCAAATCGCAGCCTTGAAATGACGGTTTCTTCCCTCCTGTTCTCTCCTGCCCGTCTCATTTCCCCCACTTTACTCTGGACTCTGAAAAACCATCGCCCTTTTCTGTCCTCCTCCCATTGCTTCTGCCACCTTTCCTTTAACCTCTTTTTAATAATACTCTTGGTCTCTGTCTTACTGAAATTGACTTCAACTTTTGAGCAGCTACTCTTCGCAGCGTCTTTTGCCGCTCTATCCGCCATTTCATTTCCTCTAACCCCCACATGTGCAGGAACCCATACGAACACCACCGTCATACCCATCATTTGAATCCTGTATAGTGTTTGCTGTATTTCAATGAGGATGTCTGGTCTACTGTCTGAATGACTGTTCTGTAAGCTGTCTAAAGATGAACTGGAGTCTGAACAAATGATAGCCCTCAATGGTCTTGTGTCCTCTATCCACTGTAGTGCAAACATTATGGCCAGCATTTCCCCTGTGTATACTGACACTCCCTCTGTAATCATTTTCCCTATTTTTGTATTAAATTCTGGCACTATAACTCCTATCCCTACTTTGTTTCCTAAATTCTTTGATGCATCTGTATAAACCTGGACATAACTGTGGTAACTGTCAATGTGTGCCTGTATTGTATGCATATTAAATGTACCCCCTCTATCCTTGCTCTTCTTTTTAAGTAACGCAAAGTCCACTGTTGCCTCAGGGAGTATCCACGGTGCTATTACTGGCAATGGAACTGTTGCGCGCTTTGTGTCGTTTACTTCCGCCGGATGTCACACTGACAAAGTTCCGACAGTGTAAGCGAGTTTTTTTTTCTTCTTTTCCGCTTTTTAAAGTCGTTTTATTCTTCTCAGCACCAGTTGATGTGTTCTAGTTATTTTAAAGACAATCATTTAAATTAAAATTAAAAAAAATATGTTTAAAAAAAAAAACACATTAACTAACAATGTGTTTTGTTGATGGTGTAAAACTTAATTATTCTAAGATATTGTGAACTCTTGAGCTGACTTTGCATTCAACTTTCTCCAAAACCGTACAGTAAAATATGACAATACAGATGTACATGGCAGAGGTCCCCGTGAAAAATAATTCATTGGAATTATGAGTTACCTTTTCAAGGGTCTGCTTTTATAACAGTTTAAATATTGGTAAATTATAAATATCTTTGTCTATTTACAAATTTAGCTAACCACTGAAAGACATGGTTTTATTACAGATTATATATAATATGATTTGGTAATTATATATTATGACCAATTTCAATTAAAAACAGTACAGTAGTGTAACTTAAGTTGTTATCAAAGCTCTATCTTCGTTCTTTTTGGGCTATCCAAGCCACCGTAAGTCATTGTACCGTAACACCAGGTATAGACGGTTATTCAATTTTAAATATTTCCCCACGTGTTGCACGATTAGTTTTTTCACCTGTTTTTTTCACCCACACGTGTTACATAAAAAGAGCTCGTCTTCGATATGGCTTTTTATGTGAGGGATCAATGTTGACAGCTGACTGAATCTTTGCCCACAGGTGATGCAAGAATTTGCATCTTTCTTCTGTGTGTATTCTAATATGAGTGTTCAATGTTGATGTTCGACTAAATTTCTTCCCACACGTGTTACACAAATATGACTTTAGTTTAGGCTCTGCATTTCTTTTTAGGACTCAGGGTCTCCATGTTTGCCCTCTTTCTGATCTTGGCTTTCAGCTAGGGCTGTCAGAATTGCTCAAAAATGACGTTTGAATATTCCCTTTAAAAAACACATACAGTCAGGTCCATAAATATTTGGACATTGACACAATTTCCATTATTTTGGCTCTGTACACCACAACAATGGAGTTGAAATGAAAAAATCAAGATGTGCTTTAAGTGCAGACTTTCAGCTTTAATTTGAGGGTATTTACATCCAAATCAGGTGAACGGTGTAGGAATTACAACAAATTCAAATGTGGCCACCCTCTTTTTAAGGGACCAAAAGTAATTGGACAAATTAATATAATCATAAATCTAATTGTCACTTTTAATACTTTGTTGAAAATCCTTTGCAGTCAATGACAGCCTGAAGTCTGGATTCCATAGACATCACCAGACGCTGGGTTTCGTCCCTGGTGATGCTCTGCCAGGCCTCTACTGCAACCGTCTTCAGTTCCTGCTGGTTCTTGGGGCATTTTCCCTTCAGTTTTGTCTTCAGCAAGTGAAATGCATGCTCAATTGGATTCAGGTCAGGTGATTGACTTGGCCATTGCAGAACATTCCACTTCTTTGCCTTAAAAAACTCCTTGGTTGCTTTCGCAGTATGCTTCGGGTCATTGTCCATCTGCACTGTGAAGCGCCGTCCAATGAGTTCTGAAGCATTTGGCTGAATATGAGCAGATAATATTGCCCGAAACACTTCTGAATTCATCCTGCTACTTTTGTCAGCAGTCGCATCATCAATAAATACGAGGGAACCAGTTCCATTGGCAGCCATACATGCCCACGCCATAACACTACCTCCACCATGCTTCACTGATGAGGTGGTATGCTTTGGATCATGAGCAGTTCCTTTCCTTCTCCATACTCTTCTCTTCCCATCATTCTGGTACAAGTTTATCTTCGTCTCATCTGTCCATAGGATGTTCTTCCAGAACTGTACAGGCTCTTTTAGATGTTTTTTGGCAAACTCTAATCTGGGGCCTCATTTATAAACGTTGCGTACGCACAAAAGAAGGCGTACGCCGCTCTCTACGCAATAATTGGTATTTATAAAAAGCAAACTTGACGGAAAAATGTGCGGTCCTTCACGCAAGCTCGGACCCATGCGTACGCACAAAAACGGGTGAAATGAGAACCGTCGGCAAATGCAAGAAACACGCAAACGTGTGTGAAAGTGTGTAAAACTAGACTGTTGTGTAAAAGAAATGCCAATACTGCCTCTCATAAATAACACGAACACCCGTTTGATCGATCTGCAGTGTAAAACAAACAGAAATGCAAATTAACACATTTTCAAAAAGAAAAGTGAAATATGTTCTGCAACATATGTTATGCAATTCATCCTCAAAACACAGCTGTTGCTTGTCAGATGCAATCAAATGGACGGTAATAAAATGCCATGAATAAACTGTAATTGTGTAGCCTACATACATGTGACTTGACTGCATTCATTTTACTTATTCCACTTAGCCGTGTCATCCGGTGCGTCAGTGTCCCCCTCCGCCTCAGTCACCACTCCACTCAATAGCGATTCCCCAATCATTGCCGCCAGTCTCTCATCAAGAGGGGACAGCTCCGGTGTCCCCTTTGCCCACCCGTGTCAGACACACTTTGGCGATGGCGCGCTAAACGCTTTTTTGCATCCACTTTGATGTCAGACCATTTTTTCTTTATTTCGGCCACGGTCCGAGGTTGTGAGGCTGCAGCGTTCACGGCCTCTGCAACCTTTTGCCACTCAAGTGCCTTTTTGGTATTAGTAATGCCCATACTGTGCCCTCCAAAAAGCATTTTACTTCTCCTTTCCACCTCGCCAATGATTATTTCGACTTCACACTGAGTGAAGTTACGTTTCTTCGTTTTCCTCTCAGTGTTTGCCATGATTTCGCAATCGATGAATATTAATTTGTGGGCGTTCCACAGACTATATATGGGCAACTATGGGCGTGACATGAAGCCGCAAAAGCTGCGCTGCATTTAGAATTGATTGTGATTTATTAAGGGAAAACTGCGTAGGACGTGCGTGCGCACGGTTTTATAAGTCCGAATATTTCTGTGCGTACGCACGTCCTATGTTTCATCCGTACGCCACTGCTGGCGCAAATCCTACGCAAGGTTTTATAAATGAGGCCCCTGGTCTTCCTGTTTTTGAGGCTCACCAATGGTTTACATCTTGTGGTGAACCCTCTGTATTTACTCTGGTGAAGTCTTCTCTTGATTGTCGACTTTGACACAGATACACCTGCCTCCTGGAGAGTGTTCTTGATCTGGCCAACTGTTGTGAAGGGGTTTTTCTTCACCAGGGAAATGATTCTTCTGTCATCCACCACAGTTGTCTTCTGTGGTCTTCCAGGTCTTTTGGTGTAGCTGAGCTCACCAGTGCGTTCTTTTTTCTTAAGAATGTACCAAACAGTTGATTTGGCCACACCTAATGTGTCTGCTATCTCTCTGATGGTTTTGTTTTGATTTTTCAGCCTAATGATGGCTTGCTTCACTGATAGTGACAGCTCTTTGGACTTAATATTGAAAGTTGACCGCAACAGATTCCAAACACAAATACCACACCTGAAATGAACCCAAGACCTTTTATCTACTCCTTGTAAATGAAATAACGAGGGAATTACACACACCTGACCTTGAAACAGCTGAGCAGCCAATTGTCCAATTACTTTTGGTCCCTTAAAAAGAGGGTGGCCACATTTGAATTTGTTGTAATTCCTACACCGTTCACCTGATTTGGATGTAAATACCCTCAAATTAAAGCTGAAAGTCTGCACTTAAAGCACATCTTGATTTTTTCATTACAACTCCATTGTTGTGGTGTACAGAGCCAAAATAATGAAAAATGTGTCAATGTCCAAATATTTATGGACCTGACTGTATATTCGAACATATTCGAATATTCGAAGTTGCGCATTAGGCACGTCAATAACAGGACAAATTAATACAACGAGACATAACTACTTGTATAGGTAATTTATTTAAGTTTAAACATATTTAACCTCTCTCTCTCTCTCTCAATGAACGACAACAATCGTGCTGATCAAGAGTTTTCTGCAAGCAATTTAAGGTCGCAATTCTTGTCCCAAATATGGCCGCTTCATTCAGTGATTGAAACACCCGCAAAGCAGACAATCGCGCTGCTGCTGCCGCTTTTGTTTTTTTTTAACATTCGAATATTAATTTTCACATTCGAAATTCGGTTTTTAACAACTATTCGAATATAGAATATCAGACAGCCCTAATTTCAGCTTCATGATCTCTGGGTCCTCTTGGTCCAGACTGGAGCTCCTCTCCTGAATACAGAGCTGCTGCTCACAGAAAACCTCCTCATCCTCCTCTTCCTCCTTACAGACATGTTGCTGTGGGAGCTCTGGATACGTATATTCATATCACATTTCATTTAGCTGAGGCTTTTATCCAAAGCGACTTACATGCTATACACTAGACCGTAGACACAGCAACGGTGAGCAATGAGGTTTAAGTGTCTTGCTCAAGGACACATCGACATGGACTAGCGGAGCCGGGGATCTAACCATCAAACTTCTGATTGAAAGACAGACTTGCTAAACACTGAGCCACAGTCGGCCAAGATTTTACTGAATTATATTACTGAAGTGTATTCTAAAAACAAAACAAGTGTCAAACATTTGCACAAACTGAACTTGAGAACTGAATTATCTTTTATGTATTTTGCAAATACGAGGCAACTTGTCTGTATGTGATCTTATATGCCTTTTCAATTGAGCCGAATCAAAGTATGTTTTCCCTCAGGTCTTGCAGAGGTATGGTTTCTCCCCAGTGTGGACTCTTCTTATGTGAGCCAACAAGTGACCATTACGTCCAAAATCTTTTCCACATGTTTTGCAAGAAAATGGCTTCTCACCTGTGTGTGTCCTCATGTGGACCATCAAGTGACTATTACACCTAAAATCTTTTCCACATGTTTTGCAAGAAAATGGCTTCTCACCTGTGTGTGTCCTCATGTGGACAATCAAGTGACTATTACACCTAAAATCTTTTCCACATGTTTTGCAAGAAAATGGCTTCTCGCCTGTGTGTGTCCCCATGTGGACCATCAAGTCGTATCTATATTGAAAACAATTTCCACATGTTTTGCAAGAAAATGGCTTCTCACCTGTGTGTGTCCTCATGTGGACAATCAAGTTACTTTTAAGTCCAAAATCTTTTCCACATGTTTTGCAAGAAAATGGCTTCTCACCTGTATGTATCATCATGTGGTTTTTCAGTTGATTATGATATTGAAAATCTTTTCCACATGTTTTGCAACAAAATCCCTTCTCACCCGTGTGTGTCCTCATGTGGACCATCAAGTTACTACTATATAGAAAATCTTTTCCACAAATTTTGCAAGGAAATGGCTTCTCACCTGTGTGTGTCCTCATGTGGACCACCAAGTCACAATTATATCGGAAATCCTTTCCACACGTTTTGCAAGTAAATGGCTTCTCGCCCGTGTGGGTTCTCAGGTGTCTATGCAATTTCGACCTGAACTTGAAAGTTTTGCCACACGTGTCACATTGTAAAAGAGCTTTACCTGTCTGAGTAGTACTGTGCATCTTTAACAAGTCCACGTCGTCACAGTGACTTCTATTTTTGTGATGTCTTTTCTTTGGTTCTGCATTTCTGGTTGATCCTGAGTCTTCATCCTCACTTCCTTTCTGATCTGGGCTCTCAGCTACATGAGAGATGTAAGAGAGGAGCTGGTGGTCAACTGTTGGTTCTGGTTCACTGTGGTCCCTTTCCTCACAAGTAGGAGTCAACATGGAGGTCTCAGTCTCCTGCTTCAGCTCAAGCTGCTCTCCCTCCTGACTGGTGCAGAGCTCCTCCTGTTCCTCTTTAACCTGTGGAGGCTCTGGGTCCTCTTGGTCCAGACTGGAGCTCCTCTCTTGAGTACAGAGCTGCTGCTCACAGATAACTTCTTCCTCCTCCTCTTTACAGACTGTAAAGTGTATATTACACAAATCAGTAATCGAATAGAATACAGAAATTAGATCACAAGAACACATTTTGCTGCCCACGCCCCTTTGGGCACTGAACACAGCATCATTACTATTCATTACTGCTTATGCTGATTTATTGACAACACTATGTAGAACATCATCTACGATTAGTGTTAGTGTGTCACCTCTTAAAATCAAAACAACAAAAACCAAATCAAGTTGATGCAATAGAAAAATAGCCAGCTAGCGAGCTAGCTGATAGCAGCAGGGAGTTTGGCTGCTGCTGTGAGAACCCTGTTTTACTGTGAGGTCACTCGTGGAGGGGATTTAAGAATATGTCACGCATTTTGTGTACCGTTTGTCTCTAAAACTGTTGCTAAATTTAGAATCGAAAAAAATCCACAAATTAGCCGCACTGATATTTAAACCGCACGGGTCAAAGTTGAGCAAAAGGAAGCGGCTTAAAAGCTGAATTTTACGGTACTTTTTATTCACTTTTCTATACAATTGCTTCGGCTGATTCTAAACGGCTTCTTGCCCGTGTGGGTTCTCAGGTGTCTATGCAAATCATACCTGTATTTGAAGGTTTTGCCACACGTGTCACATTGTAAAAGTGCTTTACCTGTTGGAGTAGTACTGTGCAGCTTTAACAAGTCCACGTCGTCACAGTGACTTCTATTTTTGTGACGTCTTTTCTTTGGTTCTGGTTCTGCATTTCTGGTTGATCCTGAGTCTTCGTGCTCACTTCCTTTCTGATCTGGGCTCTCAGCTACATGAGAGATGTAAGAGAGGAGCTGGTGGTCAACTGTTGGTTCTGGTTCACTGTGGTCCCTTTCCTCACAAGTAGGAGTCAACATGGAGGTCTCAGTCTCCTGCTTCAGCTCAAGCTGCTCTCCCTCCTGACTGGTGCAGAGTTCCTCCTGTTCCTCTTTAATCTGTGGAGGCTCTGGGTCCTCTTGGTCCAGACTGGAGCTCCTCTCCTGAATACAGAGCTGCTGCTCCTCTTCCTCCTTACAGACATGTTGCTGTGGGAGCTCTGGAGGGACAGAGAACAAACGGCATTAGGTACTACTGTGATGGTGAAGAAGAAAAAGCCAACAGTGCATTCACATGAAACCAGGCATTCAGCACACCGGCTATCCAGACAGTGGACGAGGACAGGATGGTACCATTGGGTGAACCCGGAGGAGAATACCAACATCAGTATTGGATAACATATTTTAACTTTTATAATCTTTTTCCCTCACAGTGGAGAGAGTTGCTTAAGTTTGCAATATAATATTAAGAGCAAGCACAATGTTCTGGCTATATAACGATAATATTTTGTGAATAATTAAATAAAACCGTAGACCCGAAATAGAGGACTCAAATATATCTCAGTCCATTACGGCATAAAGTGGAACTATTGTAGGTTTGGACAAGTGTACCGTGAAAGGTGTTCTCTGGCTGCCTCCCCTCATTGTACCAACCTGTTCTCATCTGCTGTCTACCATCTGCATGAATCCACGGGACTGCAGTATTAATTAATACCAGTACATTAAACGGAATTCCTCTCTTTAGTGCAATTAAAATGATTACATGTCACTCACCTATCCTGTGTAGCTTTATTTCAGGTTTCCAAACGATGTCCAGCAGTCTGCTCTGACGGTCGACCTCTTCCTGGTACTCGACGATAGTTTTTTTAAAAGCTCCGAATATTTCCTCAGCAGCGGCAGACAGTCGCTCGTTGACAAACTCTCTCAAATACTCAACTGACGACATTGTTGTTTCCTCTCAATACCGTTTCCCAGCTCACTCCACACGCGCGAGACGTTAACGCTACGCGCGCTTTGTTGTTTACTTCCGCCGGATGTCACACTGACAAAGTTCCGACAGTGTAAGCGAGTTTTTTTCTTCTTTTCCGCTTTTTAAAGTCGTTTTTTTTTTCTCAGCACCAGCTGATGTGTTCTAGTTATTTTAAAGACAATCATTTAAAATAAAATTAAAAAAACACATTAACTAACAATGTGTTTTGTTGATGGTGTAAAACTTAATTATTCTAAGATATTGTGAACTCTTGAGCTGACTTTGCATTCAACTTTCTCCAAAACCGTACAGTAAAATATGACAATACAGATGTACATGGCAGAGGTCCCCGTGAAAAATAATTCATTGGAATTATGAGTTACCTTTTCAAGGGTCTGCTTTTATAACAGTTTAAATATTGGTAAATTATAAATATCTTTGTCTTCTTACAATTTTAGCTAACCACTGAAGGACATGGCTTTATTACAGATTATATATAATATGATTTGGTAATTACATATTATGACCAATTTCAATTAAAAACAGTACAGTAGTGTAACTTAAGTTGTTATCAAAGCTCTATCTTCGTTCTTTTTGGGCTATCCAAGCCACCGTAAGTCATTGTACCATAACCATGGTTGTACGGAAACTCACTAAACGGCGTTTACCCAAATTTACGAACGAAAGTAAATCAGGGAACTCGGGTATCCCTAAAAATAAGTTGAAACAAGTTAAAAATGATTTAGATGATTTAGAAAATTGTTGTAACTCCTTGATGAAAAGCCTCACAAATCTGATTGAGAAATATACTAAGACATTCAAAGGTACGCAACGACAAACCTCTTTACCATGGCTAAACAATGACATTCGTCAGTTAATGAAAAAAAGAGACTATGCACTGAAAAAATCATTGCTTTCCAAAACTAATACTGATTCTCTCATCTTTAAAGGATTGAGAAATGCAGTAGTCAGAGAACTGCGTAAAGCAAAGACAGCCTATTTTATGCAATTGATAGAGGAATCAGAAGGAAATAGTGCATCCCTTTGGAAGCACCTCAATAGCCTCACTAAACTTAAGCCTGGTCAACAAAAAACAATAGCTGAATTGGAAGTGAATGGAGTTATCAGCACTAACAATTCAGCTATTGCAAACGAATTTAATAATTTCTTTGTTCAGTCTGTGGAGGAGCTTGCTGGGACTTTTGATCCAGCAACCCTATCACAGACCACAAAGTCTGACCAATCAGATCTTTTTCGTATTAAGGAGGTTGGTCAGGAAAAAGTATATACAATCATTAATACATTAAATAAATCTAAGGCAAAGGATGTATTTGGGTTGGACACTGCCTTTATTACAACTCACTGCTCAGCCTTGATTAAACCTGTAACCCACCTTGTAAACCTTTCCATCAGAATGGGCACATTCCCACAAAGTTGGAAACAAGCCATCATTACACCAATTTTCAAGGCTGGTGCAAAGAACCAAGCAAGTAATTATAGGCCAATCTCAATACTGCCGGCTCTATCCAAAATTTTAGAGAAAATTATTATAGAACAGTTAGTAGAACATCTTCAAGGTAATAAACTTGTTAATTCTAAACAGTTTGGATTTAGAGCAGGGTATTCTACAGAAATGGCTAATTGCTATCTTACCGAGAACATTAAAAGTAAGTTGGACATTACATTACATTACATTTCATTTAGCTGACGCTTTTATCCAAAGCGACTTACATGATATACAGTGTACAGTAGACCGTAGACACAGCAACGGTGAGCAATGAGGGTTAAGTGTCTTGCTCAAGGACACAACGACACGGACTGCCGGAGCCGGGGATCGAACCACCGACCTTCTGATTGAAAGACCGACTTGCTAACCACTGAGCCACAGTCGCCCCCAAGGGTAATGTTGTGGGAGCTGTGTTTATAGACCTAAAAAAGGCCTTTGACACCGTGAACCACACCATACTCTTGAATAAACTTTCCACCTTTAACATCTCTGAGCACGCTATCAGGTGGTTTGCATCATATCTGGAGCATAGAGAGCAACGGGTCAAAATAAATACCGAACTCTCAACATCATTACAATCCACAATGGGTATTCCACAAGGCTCCATTTTGGGGCCTCTGCTCTTTAGTTTATATATAAATGACTTGCCTTCATGCTGTCTGTCAGCCAACTGCCAGATGTATGCTGATGATACAGTTATTTATGCATCAGCTAGGACACCAACTGAAGTAGCAGAGACCCTGACCAAGGAAATGGAGGGTATAGCCCAGTGGCTTAAAGAAAATCATCTGGCGCTTAACGTCAAAAAGACGGTATCTATGTGCTTCTCAATTAGAGGAAAAGCTAAATGTACTATTAAGTTAGATCAAGAAGCAACAGAGGAAGTTGAGGAATTTAAATTTTTAGGTATTATTCTGGATTCCCGACTCAAATTCAATAGACACATTAACAAACTCTGTAAGACTGTCCGGACAAACCTGAACTGTTTTAAATTGATTAGGCATCATATACCTGTTAAGGCAGCTTTGCTGTTTTTTCATGCTATGATACTTTCCCATTTATCTTATTGTGCTACTGTATGGGGCCAAGCTTCCCAGACATCAGTTAAACCCATCATATCATTATACAAACAGGCACTGAAAATAATGGATCAAAAATCAATTATGTGGCACCATTGTTTGATTGTACAGAAATATAAGTTTTTAAATTTTGATAGTTTTATTAAGTTCTCTTTTCTTAAACTGATTTTTAAATGCACTAATAATCTAGCCCCAGCCGTACTCTGCCCTTTTGTGACAAAAATAAACGCAAGGAGAGTGGCCACTAGGAGAGCAGTGGGTGACAATTGCATAGCAGAAGGGCGCAAAACCACTTTTGGCCAGTCAAGTTTTTCAGTGATAGGGATACATTTTTGGAATGATTTACCAACGGAATTAAAAACAGAAACCGACCTGAAAACATTTAATAGAAAGGTGAAACATTGGCTGAAAGACAATCAAATATGTAGCCACTGAGAAATTCTGGTTGTAATGCATCTATGCTGGGCTCTTAAGTGATGTGTTCTTTTGTGTAATGTGGTCGTGATTATGTAAAATGTTAATGTCTGTACTTATGTATTTGTTATATGATTGAGTAATTTATATTATGTAGTTTTTTTTTTGGATTATGTTTTTAGAAAGGTCTGACCAGGGACTGGGGTTGCAAATTAGCCTATTGGCTAGAAACCTTTTATGCAACACATCTACACATATTGTTATGGCTTTGTCTATGATAAATTATGTATGTAATAATGTGCGCTGCATTGTCCCTGACAAATAAACTAAAAAAAAAAAAAAACAGGTTTAGACTGTTATTCAATTTTAAATATTTCCCCACGTGTTGCATGAATAGTTTTTTCACCTGTTTGGAATCTTGAATGCGTCGTCAATTCTGATGTACACCTGAATCTTTTCCCACATTTGTTGTAAGACTAGGGTTTCTCATCTGTATGTATTCTTATATGACTGATCAATGCTGATGAATTCCTAAATCTTTTCCCACACGTGTTACATAAAAAGAGCTCGTCTTCGATATGGCTTTTTATGTGAGGGATCAATGTTGACAGCTGACTGAATCTTTGCCCACAGGTGATGCAAGAATTTGCATCTTTCTTCTGTGTGTATTCTAATATGACCAACCGTCCACAGTATGTGCGGATACGGGAGTGTGAGTCAGATCGGGTGTCCTGCAGCACGGGGGCCCCACAAGGAACCGTTCTGGCTCCATTCCTGTTCTCCATTTACACCTCGGACTTTAAACACAACTCTGCCAACTGCAAAAGTTCTCTGACGACTCTGCAATCGTGGGCCTCATCTCTGCCGATGATGACAGGGAGTACAGGGAACTGAACCAGGACTTTTTAGGATGGTGCCAGCGGAACCGCCTCCAGATAAACTCCAGTAAGACCAAGGAGCTGGTGGTGGACTTCCGCCGGGGCAAACGCTCTCCTCCGCTACCATTGAGCATCCAGGGACTGGACATTGAGATGGTGACATCTTACAAGTACCTGGGTGTTCACTTGAACAATAAACTGGACTGGTCCGACCACGCACATGCACTCTATAAAAAGGGACAGAGCAGACTCTTTCTGCTGAGGAGACTGAGGTCTTTTGGGGTGCAGGGAGCACTCCTGAAGACATTACATTACATTACATGTCATTTAGCTGACGCTTTTATCCAAAGCGACTTACAATAAGTGCATTCTACGGTTACAAACAAGAATCAGAACAACAAGAATCAAGAAGGTACAATTTCGTCAAAGGTTCGACTACAAAGTGCTATCAGTAAGAGCCATTTCAGTGCTACTATAGTGCTACATCCTTTATTCAAGGTATAGTCGGAAAAGATATGTTTTTAGTTTGCGACGGAAGATGTAGAGACTTTCTGATGTCCTGATGTCAATGGGGAGCTCATTCCACCATCGAGGAGCCAGGACAGAGAACAGTCGAGACTTTGTTGAGTGTTTTGCTCTCAGTGACGGAGCTACAAGGCGATTGGCAGAAGCAGAGCGGAGCGCACGAGATGGGGTGTAAGGTTTTACCATGTCCTGGATGTAGACTGGACCAGATCTGTTCGTAGCACGGTACGCCAGTACCAGTGTTTTGAAGCGGATGCGGGCGGCCACCGGTAACCAGTGAAGGTCGCGGAGGAGCGGAGTGGTGTGTGAGAATTTCGGGAGGTTGAAGACCAGTCGAGCTGCAGCATTCTGGATGAGCTGCAAAGGTCGGATGGCACCAGCAGGTAGACCCGCCAGGAGGGAGTTACAATAGTCTAGACGCGAGATGACCAGAGCCTGGACAAGAACCTGTGCTGCCTTCTTTGACTCTGTGGTGGCATCAGCCATCTTCTATGGAGTGGTCTTCTGGTGCAGCAGCATCACGGCAGCTGACAGGAGGAGACTGGACAAACTGGTAAAGAAGGCCAGCAGCGTGCTGGGGTGTCCTCTGGATACTGTGGAGGTGGTGGGAGACAGGAGGATGATGGCCAAGCTCTCATCCCTGATGAACCACGCCTCCCACCCCATGCAGGACACCCTGGCAGCTCTGCACAGCTCCTTCAGCCACCGGCTGATTCACCCCCGGTGTGTGAAGGAGAGGTACCGCAAGTCCTTCCTCCCTGCTGCTGTCAGGCTGCACAACAAGCTGAACAAGCTGACCTCCCAGTAGCCCACAAACATTCAACTCTCAATACTTAAACACTTTTTACCACTCTGGTCACTTTAACTCATTCTGGTGCAATATTTGTAATATTTTGTAATTTGTATATTCAATATTCTACTGTACATTCAATTTCTTCTTTACTGTTTTATTTTATTATGTTTATTACTGTTTATTTATATTACTAGATTTTTTTTTATCTTTACGTACTGAGCAATGCTGCTGTAATCCTGTAATTTCCCCACTGCGGGACTAATAAAGGATTATCTTATTTTATGAGTGTTCAATGTTGATGTTCGACTAAATTTCTTCCCACACGTGTTACACAAATATGACTTTAGTTTAGGCTCTGCATTTCTTTTTAGGACTCAGGGTCCCCATGTTTGCCCTCTTTCTGATCTTGGCTTTCAGCTAGGGCTGTCAAAATTGCTCAAAAATGACATTTGAATATTCCCTTTAAAAAACACATATTCGAACATATTCGAATATTCGAAGTTGCGCATTAGGCACGTCAATAACAGGACAAATTAATACGAGACATAACTACTTGTATAGGTAATTTATTTAAGTTTAAACATATTTAACAACATATTACCTCTCTCTCTCTCTCTCAATGAACGACAACAATCGTGCTGATCAAGAGTTTTCTGCAAGCAATTTAAGGTTGCAATTCTTGTCCCAAATATGGCCGCTTCATTCAGTGATTGAAACACCCGCAAAGCAGACAATCGCGCTGCTGCTGCCGCTTTTGTTTTTTTTTAACATTCGAAATTCGGTTTTTAACAACTATTCGAATATGGAATATTCGTTGACAGCCCTACTTTCAGCTTCATGATATCTGGGTCCTCTTGGTCCAGACTGGAGCTCCTCTCCTGAATACAGAGCTGCTGCTCACAGAGAACCTCCTCATCCTCCTCTTCCTCCTTACAGACATGTTGCTGTGGGAGCTCTGGATACGTATATTCATATTACATTTCATTTAGCTGAGGCTTTTATCCAAAGAGACTTACATGCTATCAGTAGACCGTAGACACAGCAACGGTGAGCAATCAGGTTTAAGTGTCTTGCTCAAGGACACATCGACATGGACTAGCGGAGCCGGGGATCGAACACCGACCCTCTGATTGAAAGACGGACCTGCTAAACACTGAGCCACATTAGCCCAAGATTTTACTGAATTATATTACTGAAGTGTATTCTAAAAACAAAACAAGTGTCAAACATTTGAACAAACTGAACTTCAGAACTGAATTATCTTTTATGTATTTTGCAAATACGAGGCTACTTGTCTGTATGCAATCTTATATGCCTTTTCAATTCAGACGCATCAAAGTATGATTTCCCTCAGGTCTTGCAGAGGTATGGTCTCTCCCGAGTGTGGGCTCTTCTTATGTGAACCAACAAGTGACAATTAAGTCGAAAATCTTTTCTACATGTTTTGCAAGAAAATGGCTTCTCACCTGTGTGTGTCCTCATGTGGACCATCAAGTGACCACTATATGGAAAATCTTTTCCACATGTTTTGCAAGAAAATGGCTTCTCACCTGTGTGTGTCCGCATGTGGACAATCAAGTCTCTATTATATCGAAAATCTTTTCCACATGTTTTGCAAGAATATGGCTTCTCACCTGTGTGTGTTCTCACATGAGTTTTCAATGTTGATGTCTGAATGAATTGTTTCCCACAGTAGTTGCAAGAAAATGGCTTCTCACCTGTGTGTGTCCTCATGTGGACCACCAAGTGACTATTACGCCCAAAATCTTTTCCACATGTTTTGCAAGAATATGGCTTCTCACCTGTGTGTGTTCTCACATGAGTTTTCAATGTTGATGTCTGAATGAATTGTTTCCCACAGTAGTTGCAAGAAAATGGCTTCTCACCTGTGTGTGTCCTCATGTGGACCACCAAGTGACTATTACGCCCAAAATCTTTTCCACATGTTTTGCAAGTAAATGGCTTCTCGTCCGTGTGGGTTCTCAGGTGTCTATGCAAATCTGACCTGAACTTGAAAGTTTTGTCACACGTGTCACATTGTAAAAGAGCTTTACCTGTCTGAGTAGTACTGTGCATCTTTAACAAGTCCACGTCGTCACAGTGACTTCTATTTTTGTGACGTCTTTTCTTTGGTTCTGGTTCTGCATTTCTGGTTGATCCTGAGTCTTCATCCTCACTTCCTTTCTGATCTGGGCTCTCAGCTACATGAGAGATGTAAGAGAGGAGCTGGTGGTCAACTGTTGGTTCTGGTTCACTGTGGTCCCTTTCCTCACAAGTAGGAGTCAACATGGAGGTCTCAGTCTCCTGCTTCAGCTCAAGCTGCTCTCCCTCCTGACTGGTGCAGAGCTCCTCCTGTTCCTCTTTAACCTGTGGAGGCTCTGGGTCCTCTTGGTCCAGACTGGAGCTCCTCTCTTGAGTACAGAGCTGCTGCTCACAGAGAACTTCTTCCTCCTCCTCTTTACAGACTGTAAAGTGTATATTACACAAATCAGTAATCGAATAGAATACAGAAATTAGATCACAAGAACACATTTTGCTGCCCACGCCCCTTTGGGCACTGAACACAGCATCATTACTATTCATTACTGCTTATGCTGATTTATTGACAACACTATGTAGAACATCATCTACGATTAGTGTTAGTGTGTCACCTCTTAAAATCAAAACAACAAAAACCAAATCAAGTTGATGCAATAGAAAAATAGCCAGCTAGCGAGCTAGCTGATAGCAGCAGGGAGTTTGGCTGCTGCTGTGAGAACCCTGTTTTACTGTGAGGTCACTCGTGGAGGGGATTTAAGAATATGTCACGCATTTTGTGTACCGTTTGTCTCTAAAACTGTTGCTAAATTTAGAATCGAAAAAAATCCACAAATTAGCCGCACTGATATTTAAACCGCACGGGTCAAAGTTGAGCAAAAGGAAGCGGCTTAAAAGCTGAATTTTACGGTACTTTTTATTCACTTTTCTATACAATTGCTTTGGCTGATTCTAAACGGCTTCTTGGCTGTGTGGGTTCTCAGGTGTCTATGCAAATCATACCTGTATTTGAAGGTTTTGCCACACGTGTCACATTGTAAAAGAGCTTTACCTGTCTGAGTAGTACTGTGCATCTTTAACAAGTCCACGTCGTCACAGTGACTATTTTTGTGATGTCTTTTCTTTGGTTCTGGTTCTGCATTTCTGGTTGATCCTGAGTCTTCGTGCTCACTTCCTTTCTGATCTGGGCTCTCAGCTACATGAGAGATGTAAGAGAGGAGCTGGTGGTCAACTGTTGGTTCTGGTTCACTGTGGTCCCTTTCCTCACAAGTAGGAGTCAACATGGAGGTCTCAGTCTCCTGCTTCAGCTCAAGCTGCTCTCCCTCCTGACTGGTGCAGAGTTCCTCCTGTTCCTCTTTAATCTGTGGAGGCTCTGGGTCCTCTTGGTCCAGACTGGAGCTCCTCTCCTGAATACAGAGCTGCTGCTCCTCTTCCTCCTTACAGACATGTTGCTGTGGGAGCTCTGGAGGGACAGAGAACAAACGGCATTAGGTACTACTGTGATGGTAAAGAAGAAAATGCCAACAGTGCATTCACATGAAACCAGGCATTCAGCACACCGGCTATCCAGACAGTGGACGAGGACAGGATGGTACCATTGGGTGAACCCGGAGGAGAATACCAACATCAGTATTGGATAACATATTTTAACTTTTATAATCTTTTTCCCTCACGCTGGAGAGAGTTGCTTATGTTTGCAAATATATTTCATTCCATCGTGGCATAAAGTGGAACTATTGTAGGTTTGGACAAGTGTACCGTGAAAGGTGTTCTCTGGCTGCCTCCCCTCATTGTACCAACCTGTTCTCATCTGCTGTCTACCATCTGCATGAATCCACGGGACTGCAGTATTAATTAATACCAGTAAAGTTACATTAAACGGAATTCCTCTCTTTAGTGCAATTAAAATGATTACATGTCACTCACCTATCCTGTGTAGCTTTATTTCAGGTTTCCAAACGATGTCCAGCAGTCTGCTCTGACGGTCGACCTCTTCCTGGTACTCGACGATAGTTTTTTTAAAAGCTCCGAATATTTCCTCAGCAGCGGCAGACAGTCGCTCGTTGACAAACTCTCTCAAATACTCAACTGACGACATTGTTGTTTCCTCTCAATACCGTTTCCCAGCTCACTCCACACGTGCGAGACGTTAACGCTACGCGCGCTTTGTGTTCTTCTTCTTTCAGGTTTATTGGCGGTTGGCAAACAACTGTTTGGTGCATTACCGCCACCAACTGGTATGGAGTGTGGGTCAGGATGTCTAGCACTTGCCCTATCAGCAGATAACACTACTAACTAAAATAACCAATGACCCAACAAAACTAAACAAAACTCAACATAAATACAAAAATATCTATATATATAATAAAATAAATATTATTAATAATAAAATAAAAAATAAAAATATATATATACACACATATACATACCTACACACATATACATACCTACACACATATATACATACACATATACACATATATATACATACATACACATACACACACTAGGGCTGCAACAACGAATCGATAAAATTCGATTATTAAAAGCGTTGACAACGAATTTCATTATCGATTCGTTGTGACGCGCGATTATTACGCCACTCAATAAATCACGGAGATGTTTGAGTATGAAAAGAAAAGTTGAGTTGAGCGCGGAGCAGAGCGGAGGTCGAGGAGAGACCAGCTGAGACCGTAACGTTGACTGAAACACATCGTGGATGTAAAGGAGAGACCAGCTGAGACCGTAACGTTGACTGAAACACATCGTGGAGGTAAAGGAGAGACCAGCTGAGACCGTAACGTTGACTGAAACACATCGTGGAGGTCGAGGAGAGACCAGCTGAGACCGTAACGTTGACTGAAACACATCGTGGAGGTCGAGGAGAGACCAGCTGAGACCGTAACGTTGACTGAAACACATCATGGAGGTAAAGGAGAGACCAGCTGAGACCGTAACGTTGACTGAAACACATAGTGGAGGTCGAGGAGAGACCAGCTGAGACCGTAACGTTGACTGAAACACATCACGGAGGTCGAGGAGAGACCAGCTGAGACCGTAACGTTGTTCTGAAACACATAGTGGAGGTTGAGGAGAGACCAGCTGAGACCGTAACGTTGACTGAAACACATCACGGAGGTCGAGGAGAGACCAGCTGAGACCGTAACGTTGTTCTGAAACACATAGTGGAGGTCGAGGAGAGACCAGCTGAGACCGTAACGTTGACTGAAACACATAGCGGAGGTCGAGGAGAGACCAGCTGAGACCGTAACGTTGACTGAAACACATCGTGGAGGTCGAGGAGAGACCAACTGAGACCGTAACGTTGTTCTGAAACACATAGTGGAGGTTGAGGAGAGACCAGCTGAGACCGTAACGTTGACTGAAACACATCGTGGAGGTCGAGGAGAGACCAGCTGAGACCGTAACGTTGTTCTGAAACACATAGTG
Organism: Cottus gobio; assembly: GCA_023566465.1. Classification (NCBI taxonomy): domain Eukaryota; kingdom Metazoa; phylum Chordata; class Actinopteri; order Perciformes; family Cottidae; genus Cottus; species Cottus gobio. Next base: position 4,435,336 of record CM042218.1, read on the forward strand.
GAGGTCGAGGAGAGACCAGCTGAGACCGTAACGTTGACTGAAACACATCGTGGAGGTCGAGGAGAGACCAGCTGAGACCGTAACGTTGTTCTGAAACACATAGTGGAGGTCGAGGAGAGACCAGCTGAGACCGTAACGTTGACTGAAACACATCGTGGAGGTCGAGGAGAGACCAGCTGAGACCGTAACGTTGACTGAAACACATCGCGGAGGAAGGCCGTTCAACAGGCAGCTAGTAGAGGCACTTCCGGTTGAGGCTCCGGTGCTGCGGCTAGTCGGCAGGTTGTGTTCCGTTTGAAGTGAAGACGTAACGTCCCTCCAGCAGCTTTCTGCTGTTTACTCGTTATTAGCTTGACAAGCTAGCGTTAGCTCGTAAGAACAATGTGTCTGAACAAAGGGAGTGAGAGAGAGAGAGAGTGTGTGTGCGTGCGCGTCTGTGAGTGTTTGAGTGAGTGTGTGTGTCTGTGAGTGTGTGCGTCTGAGTGTTTGTGAGTGAGTGTGTGTGTTTGTGAGTGTGTGCGTCTGAGTGTAGTGTAGAGTGGCGACTGTGGTTCAGTGGTTAGCAAGTCAGTCTTTCAATCAGAGGATCGGTGGTTCGATCCCCGCCTCAGCCAGTCCATGTCGTTGTGTCCTTGAGCAAGACACTTAACCCTAATTGCTCACCGTTGCTGTGTCTACGGTCTACTGTATATCATGTAAGTCTCTTTGGATAAAAGCGTCAGCTAAATGTAATGTAATGTAATGTAGAGAACAAGTTCTGACGTACAAACAAATCCAAAAGTTTCACAAAGTTTTCTGATTAGTATTTTTCTTTATTTTTTATAAGTTATTTATTGTTCTGACAGCTCAGGTCCCATTAAACAAAATTTTGTGCAAAATGTTTTGTGCACTTTATTTAAAAGCCTATATATTTTGCAGTTGTAAAGCATACATGTGTATGTTTGTGTTAGTCCATTATTTTATTTTGTATTATTACTACAGCTTAGGGATGTTCAAGGAGAAACCTTTTTATGCACTTTCTGAAGATTTTTGCACCATCAGTTCTGTTTTTGAATAAAGGGTTGGAAAGTATGCTTTTTATCCGATTCATCGATTAATTGAAAAAGTAATCGACAGATTAATCGATTATTAAAATAATCGTTAGTTGCAGCCCTAATATATACACATACATACATACATACATACATACATACATACATACATACATACATACATACATACATACACACATATACACACATACACATTAATTAACCACCCAAAATAAATACACAAATAACCTATAGGGCTCATATTCTATCAATAATCCTGGTTATCCTCAAATACTGCAATAGTGCTTTATAGCACCCACTCGAGTTGTTTTGCAGCACCCTCGTCATACCCAAACTTACCCCCTCCTTGCAGAGGCTTCCCACTAGCTGCCTCCTTTCCTGCTCATACCTCTGACATTGTAGAATGACGTGTTCTATCGTTTCTTCCTGCCCACAATAATCACATCTACCCGTGTCGTGTTTCCCTATTTTCCGTAGCATTCCGTTCAACCCAGTGTGTCCAAATCGCAGCCTTGAAATGACGGTTTCTTCCCTCCTGTTCCCTCCTGCCCGTCTCATTTCCCCCACTTTACTCTGGACTCTGAAAAACCATCGCCCTTTTCTGTCCTCCTCCCATTGCTTCTGCCACCTTTCCTTTAACCTCTTTTTAATAATACTCTTGGTCTCTGTCTTACTGAAATTGACTTCAACTTTTGAGCAGCTACTCTTCACAGCGTCTTTTGCCGCTCTATCCGCCATTTCATTTCCTCTAACCCCCACATGTGCAGGAACCCATACGAACACCACCGTCATACCCATCATTTGAATCCTGTATAGTGTTTGCTGTATTTCAATGAGGATGTCTGGTCTACTGTCTGAATGACTGTTCTGTAAGCTGTCTAAAGATGAACTGGAGTCTGAACAAATGATAGCCCTCAATGGTCTTGTGTCCTCTATCCACTGTAGTGCAAACATTATTGCCAGCATTTCCCCTGTGTATACTGACACTCCCTCTGTAATCATTTCCCCTATTTTTGTATTAAATTCTGGCACTATAACTCCTATCCCTACTTTGTTTCCTAAATTCTTTGATGCATCTGTATAAACCTGGACATAACTGTGGTAACTGTCAATGTGTGCCTGTATTGTATGCATATTAAATGTACCCCCTCTATCCTTGCTCTTCTTTTTAAGTAACGCAAAGTCCACTGTTGCCTCAGGGAGTATCCACGGTGCTATTACTGGCAATGGAACTGTTGCGCGCTTTGTGTCGTTTACTTCCGCCGGATGTCACACTGACAAAGTTCCGACAGTGTAAGCGAGTTTTTTTTCTTCTTTTCCGCTTTTTAAAGTCGTTTTATTCTTCTCAGCACCAGTTGATGTGTTCTAGTTATTTTAAAGACAATCATTTAAATTTAAATAAAAAAAAACCACATTAACTAACAATGTGTTTTGTTGATGGTGTAAAACTTAATTATTCTAAGATATTGTGAACTCTTGAGCTGACTTTGCATTCAACTTTCTCCAAAACCGTACAGTAAAATATGACAATACAGATGTACATGGCAGAGGTCCCCGTGAAAAATAATTCATTGGAATTATGAGTTACCTTTTCAAGGGTCTGCTTTTATAACAGTTTAAATATTGGTAAATTATAAATATCTTTGTCTATTTAGAAATTTAGCTAACCACTGAAAGACATGGTTTTATTACAGATTATATATAATATGATTTGGTAATTATATATTATGACCAATTTCAATTAAAAACAGTACAGTAGTGTAACTTAAGTTGTTATCAAAGCTCTATCTTCGTTCTTTTTGGGCTATCCAAGCCACCGTAAGTCATTGTACCGTAACACCAGGTATAGACGGTTATTCAATTTTAAATATTTCCCCACGTGTTGCACGATTAGTTTTTTCACCTGTTTGGAATCTTGAATGCGTAGTCAATTCTGATGTACACCTGAATCTTTTCCCACATTTGTTGTAAGACTAGGGTTTCTCATCTGTATGTATTCTTATATGACTGATCAATGCTGATGAATTCCTAAATCTTTTCCCACACGTGTTACATAAAAAGAGCTCGTCTTCGATATGGCTTTTTATGTGAGGGATCAATGTTGACAGCTGACTGAATCTTTGCCCACAGGTGATGCAAGAATTTGCATCTTTCTTCTGTGTGTATTCTAATATGAGTGTTCAATGTTGATGTTCGACTAAATTTCTTCCCACACGTGTTACACAAATATGACTTTAGTTTAGGCTCTGCATTTCTTTTTAGGACTCAGGGTCTCCATGTTTGCCCTCTTTCTGATCTTGGCTTTCAGCTAGGGCTGTCAGAATTGCTCAAAAATGACGTTTGAATATTCCCTTTAAAAAACACATACAGTCAGGTCCATAAATATTTGGACATTGACACAATTTCCATTATTTTGGCTCTGTACACCACAACAATGGAGTTGAAATGAAAAAATCAAGATGTGCTTTAAGTGCAGACTTTCAGCTTTAATTTGAGGGTATTTACATCCAAATCAGGTGAACGGTGTAGGAATTACAACAAATTCAAATGTGGCCACCCTCTTTTTAAGGGACCAAAAGTAATTGGACAAATTAATATAATCATAAATCTAATTGTCACTTTTAATACTTTGTTGAAAATCCTTTGCAGTCAATGACAGCCTGAAGTCTGGATTCCATAGACATCACCAGACGCTGGGTTTCGTCCCTGGTGATGCTCTGCCAGGCCTCTACTGCAACCGTCTTCAGTTCCTGCTGGTTCTTGGGGCATTTTCCCTTCAGTTTTGTCTTCAGCAAGTGAAATGCATGCTCAATTGGATTCAGGTCAGGTGATTGACTTGGCCATTGCAGAACATTCCACTTCTTTGCCTTAAAAAACTCCTTGGTTGCTTTCGCAGTATGCTTCGGGTCATTGTCCATCTGCACTGTGAAGCGCCGTCCAATGAGTTCTGAAGCATTTGGCTGAATATGAGCAGATAATATTGCCCGAAACACTTCCGAATTCATCCTGCTACTTTTGTCAGCAGTCACATCATCAATAAATACGAGGGAACCAGTTCAATTGGCAGCCATACATGCCCACGCCATAACACTACCTCCACCATGCTTCACTGATGAGGTGGTATGCTTTGGATCATGAGCAGTTCCTTTCCTTCTCCATACTCTTCTCTTCCCATCATTCTGGTACAAGTTTATCTTCGTCTCATCTGTCCATAGGATGTTCTTCCAGAACTGTACAGGCTCTTTTAGATGTTTTTTGGCAAACTCTAATCTGGTCTTCCTGTTTTTGAGGCTCACCAATGGTTTACATCTTGTGGTGAACCCTCTGTATTTACTCTGGTGAAGTCTTCTCTTGATTGTCGACTTTGACACAGATACACCTGCCTCCTGGAGAGTGTTCTTGATCTGGCCAACTGTTGTGAAGGGGTTTTTCTTCACCAGGGAAATGATTCTTCTGTCATCCACCACAGTTGTCTTCTGTGGTCTTCCAGGTCTTTTGGTGTTACTGAGCTCACCAGTGTGTTCTTTCTTCTTAAGAATGTACCAAACAGTTGATTTGGCCACACCTAATGTGTCTGCTATCTCTCTGATGGTTTTGTTTTGATTTTTCAGCCTAATGATGGCTTGCTTCACTGATAGTGACAGCTCTTTGGACTTCATATTGAGAGTTGACCGCAACAGATTCCAAACACAAATACCACACCTGAAATGAACCCAAGACCCTTTTATCTACTCCTTGTAAATGAAATATCGAGGGAATTACACACACCTGACCTTGAAACAGCTGAGCAGCCAATTGTCCAATTACTTTTGGTCCCTTAAAAAGAGCCTGGCCACATTTTAATTTGTTGTAATTCCTACACCGTTCACCTGATTTGGATGTAAATACCCTCAAATTAAAGCTGAAAGTCTGCACTTAAAGCACATCTTGATTTTTTTCATTACAACTCCATTGTTATGGTGTACAGAGCCAAAATAATGAAAAATGTGTCAATGTCCAAATATTTATCGACCTGACTGTATATATATATATATATATATATATACACCATTGGATGCTACCATTGAGCATCCAGGGACTGGACATTGAGATGGTGACATCTTACAAGTACCTGGGTGTTCACTTGAACAATAAACTGGACTGGTCCGACCACGCACATGTACTCTATAAAAAGGGACAGAGCAGACTCTTTCTGCTGAGGAGACTGAGGTCTTTTGGGGTGCAGGGAGCACTCCTGAAGACCTTCTTTGACTCTGTGGTGGCATCAGCCATCTTCTATGGAGTGGTCTTCTGGTGCAGCAGCATCACGGCAGCTGACAGGAGGAGACTGGACAAACTGATAAAGAAGGCCAGCAGCGTGCTGGCGTGTCCTCTGGATACTGTGGAGGTGGTGGGAGACAGGAGGATGATGGCCAAGCTCTCATCCCTGATGAACCACGCCTCCCACCCCATGCAGGACACCCTGGCAGCTCTGCACAGCTCCTTCAGCCACCGGCTGATTCACCCCCGGTGTGTGAAGGAGAGGTACCGCAAGTCCTTCCTCCCTGCTGCTGTCAGGCTGCACAACAAGCTGACCTCCCAGTAGCCCACAAACATTCAGGACTCTCAATACTCGAACACTTTTTATCACTCTGGTCACTTTAATCCATCCTGGTGCAATTCTCCTTTGTAATATTTGTAATTTGTGTATTCAATATTCTGGTCACTCTAATCCATTCTGGTGCAATATTTTGTAATTTGTATATTCAATATTCTGGTCACTTTAATCCATTCTGGTGCAATATTTTGTAATTTGTATATTCAATATTCTGGTCACTTTAATCCATTCTGGTGCAATATTCTGTAATATTTTGTAATTTGTATATTCAAGATTCTACTGTACACTCAATTTCTTCTCTACTGTTTATTTTATTATGTTATTACTGTTTATCTATACTACTCGACTTTTTATCTTTACGTACTGAGTAATGCTGCTGTAATCCTGTAATTTCCCCACTGCGGGACTAATAAAGGATTATCTTATTTTATCTTATATACACATATACACATATATGTTAATACATATTATATATATATATATGTATATATTAATACATGAAAGTGGATATTGCATTAAATAAAATAATGTGTGGAATACCTGTAATAGTCAATTTTGAAAAGAGCCTAAATGTTGCAGTTTAATAGTGAAAAGGAAGCCGTTCTGTATTATGAGTATTTTATGTCAGTGTATTTTGCTCATTGTTTGATTGACGGGCAAAGTACAAAATACAATGCAACACGCTGTATAATCTTTGTTTTCTGAAAAAGCAATTTAATTTGAATCAATCACAAAAACAAGAGAAAAAAAGTCCACTTGTTTAACATATTTCCTGTTTGAAAACAGTAAAAATAATATTTATTTGACAGGTAAAACATTTGTGGGAACTATGAACTCACTGCAACAAAGACTTTTCAAATTGTTGTTAACAGCAATAATAGCAAAACAGTAACATGTAGGAAAAACAGATTAATTAACTAAACTTGTTGCATTGTTGGTGTAAAACGTCAATATTCTAAGATATTGTGTACACTTCTTTATAGAAATTTATTTTTACATACAAGTGTATTCCACAAGTGATAAAAGAATATGGAAAAATAATACTTTTCCACGAATAGTTTTTTCACCTGTTTGGAATCTTGAATGCGTCGTCAATTCTGATGTACACCTGAATCTTTTCCCACATTTGTTGTAAGACTAGGGTTTCTCATCTGTATGTATTCTTATATGACTGATCAATGCTGATGAATTCCTAAATCTTTTCCCACACGTGTTACATAAAAAGAGCTCGTCTTCGATATGGCTTTTTATGTGAGGGATCACTGTTGACAGCTGACTGAATCTTTGCCCACAGGTGATGCAAGAATTTGCATCTTTCTTCTGTGTGTATTCTAATATGACCAACCGTCCACAGTATGTGCGGATACGGGAGTGCGAGTCAGATCGGGTGTCCTGCAGCACGGGGGCCCCACAGGGAACCGTTCTGGCTCCATTTACACCTCGGACTTTAAACACAACTCTGCCAACTGCCACCTGCAAAAGTTCTCTGACGACTCTGCAATTGTCGGCCTCATCTCTGCCGATGATGACAGGGAGTACAGGGAACTGAACCAGGACTTTTTAGGATGGTGCCAGCGGAACCGCCTCCAGATAAACTCCAGTAAGACCAAGGAGCTGGTGGTGGACTTCCGCCGGGGTAAACGCTCTCCTCCGATACCATTGAGCATCCAGGGACTGGACATTGAGATGGTGACATCTTACAAGTACCTGGGTGTTCACTTGAACAATAAACTGGACTGGTCCGACCACACACATGTACTCTATAAAAAGGGACAGAGCAGACTCTTTCTGCTGAGGAGACTGAGGTCTTTTGGGGTGCAGGGAGCACTCCTGAAGACCTTCTTTGACTCTGTGGTGGCATCAGCCATCTTCTATGGAGTGGTCTTCTGGTGCAGCAGCATCACGGCAGCTGACAGGAGGAGACTGGACAAACTGATAAAGAAGGCCAGCAGCGTGCTGGGGTGTCCTCTGGATACTGTGGAGGTGGTGGGAGACAGGAGGATGATGGCCAAGCTCTCATCCCTGATGAACCACGCCTCCCACCCCATGCAGGACACCCTGGCAGCTCTGCACAGCTCCTTCAGCCACCGGCTGATTCACCCCCGGTGTGTGAAGGAGAGGTACCGCAAGTCCTTCCTCCCTGCTGCTGTCAGGCTGCACAACAAGCTGAACAAGCTGACCTCCCAGTAGCCCACAAACATTCAACTCTCAATACTTAAACACTTTTTACCACTCTGGTCACTTTAACTCATTCTGGTGCAATATTTGTAATATTTTGTAATTTGTATATTCAATATTCTACTGTACATTCAATTTCTTCTTTACTGTTTTATTTTATTATGTTTATTACTGTTTATTTATATTACTAGATTTTTTTTTATCTTTACGTACTGAGCAATGCTGCTGTAATCCTGTAATTTCCCCACTGCGGGACTAATAAAGGATTATCTTATTTTATGAGTGTTCAATGTTGATGTTCGACTAAATTTCTTCCCACACGTGTTACACAAATATGACTTTAGTTTAGGCTCTGCATTTCTTTTTAGGACTCAGGGTCTCCATGTTTGCCCTCTTTCTGATCTTGGCTTTCAGCTAGGGCTGTCAAAATTGCTCAAAAATGACATTTGAATATTCCCTTTAAAAAACACATATTCGAACATATTCGAATATTCGAAGTTGCGCATTAGGCACGTCAATAACAGGACAAATTAATACGAGACATAACTACTTGTATAGGTAATTTATTTAAGTTTAAACATATTTAACAACATATTACCTCTCTCTCTCTCTCTCAATGAACGACAACAATCGTGCTGATCAAGAGTTTTCTGCAAGCAATTTAAGGTTGCAATTCTTGTCCCAAATATGGCCGCTTCATTCAGTGATTGAAACACCCGCAAAGCAGACAATCGCGCTGCTGCTGCCGCTTTTTTGTTTTTTTTTAACATTCGAAATTCGGTTTTTAACAACTATTCGAATATGGAATATTCGTTGACAGCCCTACTTTCAGCTTCATGATATCTGGGTCCTCTTGGTCCAGACTGGAGCTCCTCTCCTGAATACAGAGCTGCTGCTCACAGAGAACCTCCTCATCCTCCTCTTCCTCCTTACAGACATGTTGCTGTGGGAGCTCTGGATACGTATATTCATATTACATTTCATTTAGCTGAGGCTTTTATCCAAAGAGACTTACATGCTATCACTAGACCGTAGACACAGCAACGGTGAGCAATCAGGTTTAAGTGTCTTGCTCAAGGACACATCGACATGGACAAGCGGAGCCGGGGATCGAACACCGACCCTCTGATTGAAAGACAGACTTTCTAAACACTGAGCCACATTAGCCCAAGATTTTACTGAATTATATTACTGAAGTGTATTCTAAAAACAAAAAAAGTGTCAAACATTTGAACAAACTGAACTCGAGAACTGAATTATCTTTTATGTATTTTGCAAATACGAGGCTACTTGTCTGTATGCAATCTTATATGCCTTTTCAATTGAGCCGAATCAAAGTATGTTTTCCCTCAGGTCTTGCAGAGGTAAGGTTTCTCCCCAGTGTGGACTCTTCTTATGTGAGCCAACAAGTGACCATTACGTCCAAAATCTTTTCCACATGTTTTGCAAGAAAATGGCTTCTCACCTGTGTGTGTCCTCATGTGGACCATCAAGTGACTATTACACCTAAAATCTTTTCCACATGTTTTGCAAGAAAATGGCTTCTCACCTGTGTGTGTCCTCATGTGGACAATCAAGTGACTATTACACCTAAAATCTTTTCCACATGTTTTGCAAGAAAATGGCTTCTCGCCTGTGTGTGTCCCCATGTGGACCATCAAGTCGTAACTATATTTAAAACAATTTCCACATGTTTCGCAAGAAAATGGCTTCTCACCTGTGTGTGTCCTCATGTGGACAATCAAGTTACTTTTAAGTCCAAAATCTTTTAGACATATTTTGCAAGAAAATGGCTTCTCACCTGTGTGTGTCCTCATGTGGACCATCAAGTGACTTTTAAGTCCAAAATCTTTTCCACATGTTTTGCAAGAAAATGGCTTCTCACCTGTATGTATCATCATGTGGTTTTTCAATTGATTATGATATTGAAAATCTTTTCCACATGTTTTGCAACAAAATCCCTTCTCACCCGTGTGTGTCCTCATGTGGACCATCAAGTTACTACTATATAGAAAATCTTTTCCACAAATTTTGCAAGGAAATGGCTTCTCACCTGTGTGTGTCCTCATGTGGACCACCAAGTTACTACTATATCGGAAATCCTTTCCACATGTTTTGCAAGTAAATGGCTTCTCGCCCGTGTGGGTTATCAGGTGTCTATGCAATTTCGACCTGAACTTGAAAGTTTTGTCACACGTGTCACATTGTAAAAGAGCTTTACCTGTCTGAGTAGTACTGTGCATCTTTAACAAGTCCACGTCGTCACAGTGACTTCTATTTTTGTGATGTCTTTTCTTTGGTTCTGGTTCTGCATTTCTGGTTGATCCTGAGTCTTCGTGCTCACTTCCTTTCTGATCTGGGCTCTCAGCTACATGAGAGATGTAAGAGAGGAGCTGGTGGTCAACTGTTGGTTCTGGTTCACTGTGGTCCCTTTCCTCACAAGTAGGAGTCAACATGGAGGTCTCAGTCTCCTGCTTCAGCTCAAGCTGCTCTCCCTCCTGACTGGTGCAGAGTTCCTCCTGTTCCTCTTTAATCTGTGGAGGCTCTGGGTCCTCTTGGTCCAGACTGGAGCTCCTCTCCTGAATACAGAGCTGCTGCTCCTCTTCCTCCTTACAGACATGTTGCTGTGGGAGCTCTGGAGGGACAGAGAACAAACGGCATTAGGTACTACTGTGATGGTGACGAAGAAAAAGCCAACAGTGCATTCACATGAAACCAGGCATTCAGCACACCGGCTATCCAGAGAGTGGACGAGGACAGGATGGTACCATTGGGTGAACCCGGAGGAGAATACCAACATCAGTATTGGATAACATATTTTAACTTTTAAAATCTTTTTCCCTCACAGTGGAGAGAGTTGCTTATGTTTGCAATATAATATTAATAGCAAGCAGAATATTCTGGCTATATAACGTTAGTATTTTGTGAATAATTAAATAAAACCGTTAGGTTTGGACAAGTGTACCGTGAAAGGTGTTCTCTGGCTGCCTCCCCTCATTGTACCAACCTGTTCTCATCTGCTGTCTACCATCTGCATGAATCCACGGGACTGCAGTATTAATTAATACCAGTAAAGTTACATTAAACGGAATTCCTCTTTAGTGCAATTAAAATGATTACATGTCACTCACCTATCCTGTGTAGCTTTATTTCAGGTTTCCAAACGATGTCCAGCAGTCTGCTCTGACGGTCGACCTCTTCCTGGTACTCGACGATAGTTTTTTTAAAAGCTCCGAATATTTCCTCAGCAGCGGCAGACAGTCGCTCGTTGACAAACTCTCTCAAATACTCAACTGACGACATTGTTGTTTCCTCTCAATACCGTTTCCCAGCTCACTCCACACGCGCGAGACGTTAACGCTACGCGCGCTTTGTGTTGTTTACTTCCGCCGGATGTCACACTGACAAAGTTCCGACAGTATAAGCGAGTTTTTTTCTTCTTTTCCGCTTTTTAAAGTCGTTTTATTTTTTCTCAGCACCAGCTGATGTGTTCTAGTTATTTTAAAGACAATCATTTAAAATAAAATTTAAAAAAACACATTAACTAACAATGTGTTTTGTTGATGGTGTAAAACTTAATTATTCTAAGATATTGTGAACTCTTCTTTATAGGAATTTCTAACTTTTGAGCTGACTTTGCATTCAACTTTCTCCAAAACTGTACAGTAAAATATCATGACAATACAGATGTACATGGCAGAGGTCCCCGTGAAAAATAATTCATTGGAATCATGAGTTACCTTTTCAAGGGTCTGCTTTTATAACAGTTTAAATATTGGTAAATAATAAATATCTTTGTCTTTTTACAATTTTAGCTAACCACTGAAAGACATGGTTTTATTACAGATTATATATACTATGATTTGGTAATTATATATTATGACCAATTTCAATTAAAAATAGTACAGTAGTGTAACTTAAGTTGTTATCAAAGCTCTATCTTCGTTCTTTTTGGGCTATCCAAGCCACCGTAAGTCATTGTACCGTAACACCAGGTATAGACGGTTATTCAATTTTAAGTGGCGGCTCACTTGACCGGGGTTCCGCGGATGACGGCTCACTTGACCGTCACATAATTGAGTGGACTTATTGTAAGTCACTTTTATGACAACAATCATCAGCCAGCTTAAAGTAATGAAACGTTTCAACCAATAGAAAAGTTTGATTCCCAAATGATTGAGGGTGTACAGACCTATCTACTATAATGCCTTCATAAGAGAAAATGTGTATCAGTATATAATAAACAATTGGAAGTATATCGATATTATCCTGTTTTGTGTTATCAATATCGTCAGTTTGTGTTAACTGACAACATTGTTGTTTAATAACATTAGATTCTAGTAAAATCATCTATTTTTGCCAATTCTTCCTGGAACGCAGCGTAGACCAAAAACACGGATTAACACTTTCTCAAATGTTAAGCACGAGAGTCGGAACAGTTTAACGACAGCACCACATCCGGTCTGCTTCCGGGTGGGGGGAACATCGAGACGACACTGCTTCCTGTAGTATATTACAAGCGATTGTTGTGTTTTGTTTTGCCTCAGCAGACGGATTATGAAAGAAGCTCAAACATATGTTAGGGTTTTTACAAACGGTCTAAATGGGAGCATATTTTTGTTCTATATGCCGGCAAACAACATTCACTGGGAAGGGACACATATTTGGGAAAAACCACCAAAGCAGACTCAGATTGGTTCTTCTTAAATTCTTAGAAAAGGTGAGTAGTTAGGTAATTGTGAATTGATTCATAAGGATATAACGCGGTAACAATTTTAGTATCCGTGCTCACGTGTATTTATGAATATTGTACTAGCTAATGTCAGCCCTGAAGCTAACGTGTTAGCTAGCTGCTAACCGTCCTCACGAGCCAAAAGATCCGTGTGCCACATTTTGACTGACACAGATTTCTAGCTTTTGTTTTTTTATGATTAGTAACTTGTGTTGGCGAACGACATCAGTTTTAGTTAAGAGTCTAACGTGTGTGTTTCCCGCATTCGTCGCATCCATTGTTTTCAAGGTGAAAGAAGCTCGTCGGACACTTAAAAAACCCCAAGTGGAAAAGTTTGATTGCACCGAGCACAAGAAGACGTTTTGGTGCTACTGCTGTGGGCGAGACGTGGAGAGAAACGTCACCGACGGGAACATGACTGTACTGCATGGAGGCTTGTTGGAGCACATGGCCACGTAAGTTTGATTTATTGAGTTTTGTTATTTTCCATTGATGCTTTGCTTCACTTTCACTCGGTACAATGACAGGGCGAGGGCCACAGAGCACCCAGGGGTCTAAATGGTGTCATCAGCGGCAGCAGAAGCATTATAGTAGTTGTTTGGCACATGTATCAGGGTTCATACGCTCATGGAAAACCTGGAAAAGTCATGGAATTTTAAAAATGTTTTTTTCCAGGCCTGGAAAAGCCCTTAAAAAAATAAATCCCAAAAGTTTTGGAAATGTCATGGAAATTTGTTCTATTCATGTGTTCATGTCGTTAATTTACGCTGAGTTTGAAATAATGAATATGCTTTTAAAAGAAAGATAAAAAATATAAGCAGGCATTCGCTGAGTGTATATATATATATATATATATATATATATATATATATATATATATATAAATGTTTATTCTTTTAATCAAACAATTGTCTCATTCATTTGTGTCCTTTAAGGAATACTGTATGCTTTGGAATCCTCATTGTTAGTTTAAATACTACATTTTATCACTTTTTCATGTATACACTTTTTCATGTATACACAGATTTCATGGAAATCCATTGGTCAACATGTGTATGAACTCTGATGTATCCAATTCAAGTTTAAAGTGGGAAAGCTCAGCAGGACACCTCATTTATATTGGCTGCCATATTTGTAAAAAAAAAAAAAAAAGTTTGATTTAATATTACGCACATGCTTTTGTCTGTATGGGTATTTGTGGTGAACTGGATTTATTTTTGTTTTAGCCCAGAACACAGGAAGAATGCTCACAAGTTCTGGTGGGAGAATAAGGCCGACCCTAAGTTTAGAGACAAGGTCATCATCACAGAGGAGGAAACTGAGAGGTTGGTTTGGTTTGTCAAAAATCCATCTTAATAAAGTTTGATTGGAAAATACAAGATTCTCTGCAAGGTTAAGTGTTTGTTTTTAATTTAGGTTTAAAGCTGAGGTGGAGAAAGCATTGGAATCATATGTGGAGAAGGAGGATGAATTCCTAAAACAGGTAATGCAAAATCACTCTTAAAAATAAATGTCTACATCCATGCTACGGCCAGAAAAATGTGCAAATGTTATTTATGAGTGTTACTTTTAACTTGACTTGTCTTGTTTTTCTCTTCTCGGCTGCAGCAAGCTGATGACATCCGGGCCCAAGAAAAGCATCGTCGAGAGGTCTTTCAGTCTCTTTTAGAGGTTTGTTTTCCAAGGATGCAGTGGCAGTATCCATCACTGTGGCCTTGACTGTTGTTGTTATGACTAAATTATTTTCAGGGACATTTAATATGGGAAATAGCTAAATTATTATAACTGCCAAACCAGTTGACCAATGATCCTCTGGAGATCCTGTTTAACGCTTAACATTGTGGCTGGTGAAATCTTGTATTTGGTGGTTTAGAGAGAAAACAACTTTCCTCATCAGGTTATAGTAAAAATTCTGAAAAGCTTTTTAGTTCCTAGTTTAAGTTAACATTGTGGCTAAAGTATTGCGTGAGGATGAAAGCTGAGATGAAGCATGATTAGTGCTCAGACTCCCTCTATGAACCACTGTTGGCTTTTCCTGAAACAATATCAGCGTGACGCAGAGCCAGAGTTGTTCAATGGACCCAAGGCCACAGACATGTCTGCTGAGGAGGCTGTCAGGTAACACGCCGTCCACCGACAACATTTTGCATTGCATCATCATTCATAGCACTTTTAATTTACTTTTGTTGTCCGGGGAACAGCTCTCAATGTACGCCTCGGGGATCAGACCATCAGGCGGGCAGCAGCTTTGTCGCCTCAGTGGTCAAAGCACCGCCGGCTGCAACGGGACACGGCCTGACTTTCATAGGCCACCAGGTAGATGGACAGCTCTCATTCAGTGTTGTACTTTATTAATTAATTGTTTTCTTTTTTTTTTTTCCCCACACAAACGCGAGCACCTCAGTTGATCACTTGGTTTCTCTGTTGCAGGACTCGAACCGTGGAAACGTACACACAGGTATTTATTTAACGGTGAAGTATCTGCAGAAAGGCCAACAATACATTTGGAAGTCATTTCAACTCTTTTTATTGTTCTTGCACATTGATACAGAATTTGACAATCCATTTATCAATGTTGCCACACAGTGGTTTAAATACACTGCCTTTGCTGTGTGGGATGATGATGATGATGATGATGATGATGATGATTGCCGGTGAAGTGAAGTTTGATTTTGTCATATTGGAACAATCTGTACAACATTTTATTTAGTTTAGCTCTAAAAGTTAATTCCATCTGTTTTCCAGATCCCTCTCTTGTCTAGTTTTGATGGTTTGGTGCATGGTTTTATTTTTGTCTTTTTATTAAAATATTTCAGCTTGTGTCTCTCTTTAGTTATGAGCTCAGTTCACCTGTTGCGTGTCATTGATCAGCCTCTTTGTGCTTTAGGTGCCGTACCTCCTTGGCTACAGGAGGATCCTCGGGAGGGGACCTCCACAGCTGCAGCACATCAGGAGATCGGTCCATCGCTCCAAGGGTTCCTCAAACAGAGTAGGAATCACACACACACACACACACACACACACACACACACACACACATATATGTTTAAGTATGCTATTTAAATTTGTTGTCAGCTGAGCAGTTTGTTTACTCAAAGAAATGCACGTGTGTTTTATTGGTTGCGGTCTCATTGCTTGTGGAAACCGGAGAGCTGTGTTTTATTATACGTCTTGTGTTCTGTTTTTGTGCCTTCACATGCTTGAAGATTTTCTTCTTTTTGGCCATTGAAATATTATGGGACTGTGACAGGATCAACATATTGGTCTTTGATCTTATGCCCATGTACACTGAAGGATAAATCAATAAAACTCAAAGCCATTGGATGATAATTCAAATGACCTTTTATACACTTTGGCAGAAGAGCAAGAGAAGCTGAAGAAACTTCCGCCGAACCGAGTGGGCGCCAACTTTGATCACAGCTCGCAGACAGACGCCAACTGGCTGCCCTCCTTTGGAAGAGTGTGGAACAGTGGCCGCCGCTGGCAGTCCAGGTGAGATCTCAGCACTCCTCACTACACCTGCAACCGATATGCAATTAATTAAAAGGCAAGACTCCTCTCACTCCATCCTATTCTACACACACACACACACACACACACACACACACACACACACAGACACACAGGTCTTATGTTAAGGTTCGATACCGTGTATTTGTGGACAGATACAATGACTCATTTGATGGCACATCATGTTTCATTTCCAGCTCAGTAGATATACTTCATTGGTCTTTGCATGCCAATGTGACTTCTTTTTAACAGGCACCAATTTAGACAAGAGGAAGGGCAGAAGAGGAAGAAGAAGAGGAAGAAGGAGCACGGCACAGAGGGGTCAAAGAAAGCCAAAACGACTGAATCGCCGACAAATTCTGAAAGCATTTGAAACCGATTACGTTGTGTGAAAACTGAATGAAGGGATGTGTATAGTTTACAAGATGTGAATAAGATGGCATACTGTGTTTCTGAGGAGTGTCACTCTGTTGAAGTGCTCTGAATAGACTTTACTGTAGTTCCTAACCAAACTAGTGCTTGCATATGGCAAATTGTACATACGCTGGTAACGTGTGCAGTATAGATACTAACTTAGTATGTCAAGGTTAATTGCATTTTGCATTAAAAACTGTTCAAGGCACAATATCCCAAATGTTTTATGGGTTTATTGGTGCTGCCTCTCACTGGGTCACTGGCCTGCTCCATTATAATTAAATAGAGAGAGAGGAGAGAAGTATTTGTCCTGCCCTGATTCTCATAGAAGGACCATGAGTATGATCAGTAAGTTCAACTGCAGCTTGAGAAGATAAACGTGACTGTTCTGCCAAGCGAACAGCAGGGGGCGCCAGCCAGTGGACTAACAAAGGCACCTGCTGTTTGATAAGATAAGACTACTTGAAGGCAGGCTGTTGAGGCCAGCGTTTATGTAGATTGGTTAAAACCTAGATGTATTATTCATTTTAAGGATATTTATCAGTATGCAACAAAGAAAGACTGCATCATCGAATAGTAGTGTATGTTTCATTGTTTTGTCTCTGCTGCAAAATTCTGACCTGTTAATGTTACTCTGGAAAAAAATCTTAAATGGCAAAACACATGATCAGAGCAGCAGTTATCAGTGTTTTAAGACCTTTTAAAAAGCATTTAGTTTTTGCAGCAGACTTGTACCACCAAACGATTTGTAATGCAGCATAACCGCTGAAGGGTAAAAACTAATTTTGCAATGACTTGCTGTGTGTACATTGTCTGTACTGCAAAAGAGGAACAGCAGCACAAAGAGAGGTGGCTGAGAGGAGTGAATGGAGTAAATATTCCACTCCTGAGCTCACAGTCGGCCTTTCTTTTATCTGTACAGACCTCCTCCTCTCCATGCTAAAGTATAATCAGGCCCCAGTGTGCTCTGGGTGGATGGGCGTGGAGCTCAGTGCAGCTGCAAGGCAATCTGGGAAGACAACGTGTATCTGATCTATTCTTAGCTATGTGACAACATGGCTGTGGCTGATTTAAAAACGAACTGAAAAAAAAAAATGGGGCTACCGTCTGTACATTTGACTGCGAGCTGAACCATTGCAATAAACAAATTACCAAATGTTGACGTCAGTGCTGTGTGACTGTACAAAGTGTTTGCTTTTATATCAGATCATGGTTTGTTGTATTTTTGTTTAAAATATTAATATTTAGTGACAGCCGGAGCTCCAGGACAGCAGTCACTCTTAGCACTAAAGAATGGGAGGGGAGGAAAAAGCACGTGTACTGGGCGTTTCTTAAATTATTCCATCGACCAATCACGGGGCAGGATGTCTGCATATATCTGCATGTTTTAAAGGTGGCCTAATCCCTAACCGCTGATTGGTTTAGAGTAAAAGAAGCGGCCAATCGCTTAAATGACAGGCGCTCAGCTGGCCGTGAAGCCCCGCCCCTTATATATGACCGAGCGAACCCCGGAAACGGTGTCGTTTAAAGGGACAGGAGACATTTCAGGCAAAGGTTGAAACAACGAAAACAGCTGCGAGCACAAAAAAAAGAGCCAGGCACAGAGAGGAAGGGACGTGGTCAGCCAGAAAGAGAGCTATGTGGCAAGAAAGAGTGGGAGGGTGAGGCTGGATCCATGCGATTATTTTAACTATCAGACTACCCGGATACGGTTGCGAACGGCTTTTTGCATCGAAGTCGATTTTTGCCCTTAGCTATCTGGTATGCGACAACGCAGCAGTCAGCACGAGAGATAACAAAAAGGCCAAACTCCCAAACGAGAAGAAGGACGCGTCAGTTCAAGCTGCCAGGCTGTGCTTTTCCTCCGGAAGCTGATTTTATTTCATTTTTTTAGGTGAGTAGGCTTCAAGATCTAGACATCTGACTTGCTAGCTTTCTCTTCATCTCCTGCACTTTAATGATGGATGGACATTGGAGAAAGATTAATATGTTGGTTATTGTATGATTCCTGGATGCTTGCAGTTAAAAATTAACAAGCTGAAGGTGCAGGTTGGCAGAGGCATCATGTTCCTCATTAATCAGAGCAAAGCATGATAGGAATCCAGCCTAATCCAGCTGATGACCTGACACTAGCTTGCAGGGTGCAGGGGGCGTTCCCTGCTTTGTCTGCCTTTGTGTGTGTGTGTGTGTGTGTGTGTGTGTGTGTGTGTGTGTGTGTGTGTGTGTGTGTGTGTGTGTGTGTGTGTGTGTGTGTGTGTGTGTGTGTGTGTGTGTGTGTGTGTGTGTGTGTGTGTGTGTGTGTGTGTGTGTGTGTGTGTGTGTGTGTGTGTGTGTGTGTGTGTGTGTGTGTGTGTGTGTGTGTGTGTGTGTGTGTGTGTGTGTGTGTGTGTGTGTGTGTGTGTGTGTGTGTGTGTGTGTGTGTGTGTGTGTGTGTGTGCGTGTGCGCGTGCGTGTGCGCGTGCGTGTGCGCCTGCAGTTTTCGGGGGTTAGGAACAAAGTGATAGAAATCTAATGTGTTTATCACCATCATGGATTTGTGTTTAATCAAAAATCCATGTGTAAATATTTGATTTTTATAAATGCATACTCATGCCTTCCTGGCATTGTGCATATGAGCTATGCAAAATATATATATATATATATAATATCTGTGATATTATGTCTATAACTCAGTGATGATCACTGTTGCAGGAGAGGAGATAGCACTGAGTGCAGTGGGCGTAGTTCCCTTGGATGCACCTGGCAGTTGCATTGCATCATGCAGTGAAGGGAGCGTTGCTATTGGCACTACGGCCTGGTTACAGTGCATATCAAATACATAAAGTGTCAGTTATTACAGTGTCATTATGCTGAGCTGCAATACACTGCCTCTCATTATCCCGACAAGCAGGGCAGGATGGCATTGACGTACACATTAGACACAAGTGTATGCAAGTGTGTGTCACACTCACCATACAGAACACGTGCATATTGGAAACCATTAGCTTTAGCTGTAAATGGAAGATTTTTGCACACACACACACATTGCTGCAGCAACTCCATCTGCAATAACTCCACATTTTTCTCTCTCCCTTGCTTGCCCCCACCCCCTCCCCTCCCTGTCTGGGAGAAACCAGTGGGCTTTGTCCTCAGCTGAGTGTGACGTCACACAGATCTTTGCTATAATCAACCATGAAGGCGAGGTGCATTATGCGTAGCTGGCCCGGGTCGGGTCTTGTCCCACGAAGGATCACTGTGTGACTTCAGTTTCCAAATTGTAAAGCACACTGGGTACATGAATTCACTCAATTTAGGTTAGACAAAGAAACCCAGAACATTCTCTCACATCCAAACCTTTGTTTTATGCATGGAAGGCAAACAACGCCACTAATCCTCAGCCGTGACTGGTCTATTTGCTTACTTAAAAATATATAACTACTAATATAATCACCCTAATCAAATACACCGTACGCTGCTATGCTTCCTGCCCAGCCAGTTGCACTAAGTTAAGCAAGAATGTGGTCATGAGCAGCCGTGTGTTTTCTCATGGTAATATGTGGAGCCATGGGTACCTAGTTAGGCTATTTAGAGTATTATTGTAGTATTAGTATTAGAGTAGCTCTGAGGGACAGAGAACAAACGGCATTAGGTACTACTGTGATGGTAAAGAAGAAAATGGCAATCATTAAAAATGAAAAAATAAATTTTTTGAGAAGAGATGGAGGAACTTTACCCAGGTAGGTAAGAGTAGACATATGCAGCCTTGATGAACATAATATACTTAAAGCTTTAGAACTTAAGTGTGAATCTGGTATTCATTACCTCACAATGCTTTATTATCAGAATACAAACATGAGGTAAAGAAAATAAAAATTAAATGCAATTTGCTGCCCACTTCCCTTCAAGCACTGATCCATACTTTTCATTCACTTTTCTTTACAATTGCTTCGGCTGATTCTTTGACAGCAACATGTAGCGCACAACTTGAAATATCTCTAAAATACAAAAGCACGATCATTTTATCAAGTTGATGCAAGTACAAAATTCATGAAAATATTAAATGAGGTTCATAAAAAACAGAAGTTGTCTAATTGTAAAGACAACATTACTGACTCAACAATACAGATAGAGGGTTTATCAGCCTCAACAGTGTTCACATTACACTCATATTACTGAAGTGTATTCTAAACACAAAACAAGCGTCAAACATTTGAACAAACTGAACTTGAGAACTGAATTATTATCTTTTATGTATTTTGGAAATACGAGGCTACTTGTCTGTGTGCAATCTTATATGCCTTTTCAATTGAGACGAATCAAAGTATGATTTCCCTCAGGTCTTGCAGAGGTATGGTTTCTCCCGAGTGTGGGCTCTTCTTATGTGAGTCAACAAGTGACCATTACGGCGAAAATCTTTTCTACATGTTTTGCAAGAAAATGGCTTCTCACCTGTGTGTGTCCTCATGTGGACAATCAAGTTACTACTATATGGAAAATCTTTTCCACATGTTTTGCAAGAATACAGCTTCTCACCTGTGTGTGTCCTCATGTGTACTTTCAAGTAATTACTATGTCCAAAATCTTTTCCACATGTTTTGCAAGAAAATGGCCTCTCGCCTGTGTGTGTCCTCATGTGGACAATCAAGTTACTACTATATGGAAAATCTTTTCCACATGTTTTGCAAGAATACAGCTTCTCACCTGTGTGTGTTCTCATATGAGTTTTCAATGTTGATGTCTGAATGAATTGTTTCCCACAGTAGTTGCAAGAAAATGGCTTCTCACCTGTATGTATCATCACGTGGTTTTTCAATTGACTATGATATTGAAAATCTTTTCCACATGTTTTGCAACAATATCCCTTCTCACCCGTGTGTGTCCTCATGTGGAACATCAAGGTACTACTATATGGAAAATCTTTTCCACAAATTTTGCAAGAAAATGGCTTCTCACCTGTGTGTGTCCTCATGTGGACCACCAAGTGACTATTACGTCCAAAATCTTTTCCACATGTTTTGCAAGTAAATGGCTTCTTGCCCGTGTGGGTTCTCAGGTGTCTATGCAATTTCGACCTGAACTTGAAAGCTTTGCCACACGTGTCACATTGTAAAAGAGCTTTACCTGTCTGAGTAGTACTGTGCATCTTTAACAAGTCCACGTCGTCACAGTGACTTCTATTTTTGTGACGTCTTTTCTTTGGTTCTGGTTCTGCATTTCTGGTTGATCCTGAGTCTTCGTGCTCACTTCCTTTCTGATCTGGGCTCTCAGCTACATGAGAGATGTAAGAGAGGAGCTGGTGGTCAACTGTTGGTTCTGGTTCACTGTGGTCCCTTTCCTCACAAGTAGGAGTCAACATGGAGGTCTCAGTCTCCTGCTTCAGCTCAAGCTGCTCTCCCTCCTGACTGGTGCAGAGTTCCTCCTGTTCCTCTTTAATCTGTGGAGGCTCTGGGTCCTCTTGGTCCAGACTGGAGCTCCTCTCCTGAATACAGAGCTGCTGCTCCTCTTCCTCCTTACAGACATGTTGCTGTGGGAGCTCTGGAGGGACAGAGAACAAACGGCATTAGGTACTACTGTGATGGTGAAGAAGAAAATGCCAACAGTGCATTCACATGAAACCAGGCATTCAGCACACCGGCTATCCAGACAGTGGACGAGGACAGGATGGTACCATTGGGTGAACCCGGAGGAGAATACCAACATCAGTATTGGATAACATATTTTAACTTTTATAATCTTTTTCCCTCACAGTGGAGAGAGTTGCTTAAGTTTGCAATATAATATTAAGAGCAAGCACAATGTTCTGGCTATATAACGATAATATTTTGTGAATAATTAAATAAAACCGTAGACCCGAAATAGAGGACTCAAATATATCTCAGTCCATTACGGCATAAAGTGGAACTATTGTAGGTTTGGACAAGTGTACCGTGAAAGGTGTTCTCTGGCTGCCTCCCCTCATTGTACCAACCTGTTCTCATCTGCTGTCTACCATCTGCATGAATCCACGGGACTGCAGTATTAATTAATACCAGTACATTAAACGGAATTCCTCTCTTTAGTGCAATTAAAATGATTACATGTCACTCACCTATCCTGTGTAGCTTTATTTCAGGTTTCCAAACGATGTCCAGCAGTCTGCTCTGACGGTCGACCTCTTCCTGGTACTCGACGATAGTTTTTTTAAAAGCTCCGAATATTTCCTCAGCAGCGGCAGACAGTCGCTCGTTGACAAACTCTCTCAAATACTCAACTGACGACATTGTTGTTTCCTCTCAATACCGTTTCCCAGCTCACTCCACACGCGCGAGACGTTAACGCTACGCGCGCTTTGTTGTTTACTTCCGCCGGATGTCACACTGACAAAGTTCCGACAGTGTAAGCGAGTTTTTTTCTTCTTTTCCGCTTTTTAAAGTCGTTTTTTTTTTCTCAGCACCAGCTGATGTGTTCTAGTTATTTTAAAGACAATCATTTAAAATAAAATTAAAAAAACACATTAACTAACAATGTGTTTTGTTGATGGTGTAAAACTTAATTATTCTAAGATATTGTGAACTCTTGAGCTGACTTTGCATTCAACTTTCTCCAAAACCGTACAGTAAAATATGACAATACAGATGTACATGGCAGAGGTCCCCGTGAAAAATAATTCATTGGAATTATGAGTTACCTTTTCAAGGGTCTGCTTTTATAACAGTTTAAATATTGGTAAATTATAAATATCTTTGTCTTCTTACAATTTTAGCTAACCACTGAAGGACATGGCTTTATTACAGATTATATATAATATGATTTGGTAATTACATATTATGACCAATTTCAATTAAAAACAGTACAGTAGTGTAACTTAAGTTATCAAAGCTCTATCTTCGTTCTTTTTGGGCTATCCAAGCCACCGTAAGTCATTGTACCATAACCATGGTTGTACGGAAACTCACTAAACGGCGTTTACCCAAATTTACGAACGAAAGTAAATCAGGGAACTCGGGTATCCCTAAAAATAAGTTGAAACAAGTTAAAAATGATTTAGATGATTTAGAAAATTGTTGTAACTCCTTGATGAAAAGCCTCACAAATCTGATTGAGAAATATACTAAGACATTCAAAGGTACGCAACGACAAACCTCTTTACCATGGCTAAACAATGACATTCGTCAGTTAATGAAAAAAAGAGACTATGCACTGAAAAAATCATTGCTTTCCAAAACTAATACTGATTCTCTCATCTTTAAAGGATTGAGAAATGCAGTAGTCAGAGAACTGCGTAAAGCAAAGACAGCCTATTTTATGCAATTGATAGAGGAATCAGAAGGAAATAGTGCATCCCTTTGGAAGCACCTCAATAGCCTCACTAAACTTAAGCCTGGTCAACAAAAAACAATAGCTGAATTGGAAGTGAATGGAGTTATCAGCACTAACAATTCAGCTATTGCAAACGAATTTAATAATTTCTTTGTTCAGTCTGTGGAGGAGCTTGCTGGGACTTTTGATCCAGCAACCCTATCACAGACCACAAAGTCTGACCAATCAGATCTTTTTCGTATTAAGGAGGTTGGTCAGGAAAAAGTATATACAATCATTAATACATTAAATAAATCTAAGGCAAAGGATGTATTTGGGTTGGACACTGCCTTTATTACAACTCACTGCTCAGCCTTGATTAAACCTGTAACCCACCTTGTAAACCTTTCCATCAGAATGGGCACATTCCCACAAAGTTGGAAACAAGCCATCATTACACCAATTTTCAAGGCTGGTGCAAAGAACCAAGCAAGTAATTATAGGCCAATCTCAATACTGCCGGCTCTATCCAAAATTTTAGAGAATTATTATAGAACAGTTAGTAGAACATCTTCAAGGTAATAAACTTGTTAATTCTAAACAGTTTGGATTTAGAGCAGGGTATTCTACAGAAATGGCTAATTGCTATCTTACCGAGAACATTAAAAGTAAGTTGGACAAGGGTAATGTTGTGGGAGCTGTGTTTATAGACTGTGACGTCACGGGAGGCGACGCCTCATTCAGCGGGGTGTTCAAGCAGTGCCAGGAGGCCAGGTTCAAACAAAACAAAGGGTTTATTAACGGGCTGGGGACATTAATGAAAATACAACAAAACTCTGTTCTCTCGGGAGCTTTAAATGTTCACCGTGTGTTTTCTCATGGTAATATGTGGAGCCATGGGTACCTAGTTAGGCTATTTAGAGTATTATTGTAGTATTAGTATTAGAGTAGCTCTGAGGGACAGAGAACAAACGGCATTAGGTACTACTGTGATGGTAAAGAAGAAAATGGCAATCATTAAAAATGAAAAAATAAATTTTTTGAGAAGAGATGGAGGAACTTTACCCAGGTAGGTAAGAGTAGACATATGCAGCCTTGATGAACATAATATACTTAAAGCTTTAGAACTTAAGTGTGAATCTGGTATTCATTACCTCACAATGCTTTATTATCAGAATACAAACATGAGGTAAAGAAAATAAAAATTAAATGCAATTTGCTGCCCACTTCCCTTCAAGCACTGATCCTTACTTTTCATTCACTTTTCTTTACAATTGCTTCGGCTGATTCTTTGACAGCAACATGTAGCGCACAACTTGAAATATCTCTAAAATACAAAAGCACGATCATTTTATCAAGTTGATGCAAGTACAAAATTCATGAAAATATTAAATGAGGTTCATAAAAAACAGAAGTTGTCTAATTGTAAAGACAACATTACTGACTCAACAATACAGATAGAGGGTTTATCAGCCTCAACAGTGTTCACATTACACTCATATTACTGAAGTGTATTCTAAACACAAAACAAGCGTCAAACATTTGAACAAACTGAACTTGAGAACTGAATTATTATCTTTTATGTATTTTGGAAATACGAGGCTACTTGTCTGTGTGCAATCTTATATGCCTTTTCAATTGAGACGAATCAAAGTATGATTTCCCTCAGGTCTTGCAGAGGTATGGTTTCTCCCGAGTGTGGGCTCTTCTTATGTGAGTCAACAAGTGACCATTACGGCGAAAATCTTTTCTACATGTTTTGCAAGAAAATGGCTTCTCACCTGTGTGTGTCCTCATGTGGACAATCAAGTTACTACTATATGGAAAATCTTTTCCACATGTTTTGCAAGAATACAGCTTCTCACATGTGTGTGTCCTCATGTGTACTTTCAAGTAATTACTATGTCCAAAATCTTTTCCACATGTTTTGCAAGAAAATGGCCTCTCGCCTGTGTGTGTCCTCATGTGGACAATCAAGTTACTACTATATGGAAAATCTTTTCCACATGTTTTGCAAGAATACAGCTTCTCACCTGTGTGTGTTCTCATATGAGTTTTCAATGTTGATGTCTGAATGAATTGTTTCCCACAGTAGTTGCAAGAAAATGGCTTCTCACCTGTATGTATCATCACGTGGTTTTTCAATTGACTATGATATTGAAAATCTTTTCCACATGTTTTGCAACAATATCCCTTCTCACCCGTGTGTGTCCTCATGTGGAACATCAAGGTACTACTATATGGAAAATCTTTTCCACAAATTTTGCAAGAAAATGGCTTCTCACCTGTGTGTGTCCTCATGTGGACCACCAAGTGACTATTACGTCCAAAATCTTTTCCACATGTTTTGCAAGTAAATGGCTTCTTGCCCGTGTGGGTTCTCAGGTGTCTATGCAATTTCGACCTGAACTTGAAAGCTTTGCCACACGTGTCACATTGTAAAAGAGCTTTACCTGTCTGAGTAGTACTGTGCATCTTTAACAAGTCCACGTCGTCACAGTGACTTCTATTTTTGTGACGTCTTTTCTTTGGTTCTGGTTCTGCATTTCTGGTTGATCCTGAGTCTTCGTGCTCACTTCCTTTCTGATCTGGGCTCTCAGCTACATGAGAGATGTAAGAGAGGAGCTGGTGGTCAACTGTTGGTTCTGGTTCACTGTGGTCCCTTTCCTCACAAGTAGGAGTCAACATGGAGGTCTCAGTCTCCTGCTTCAGCTCAAGCTGCTCTCCCTCCTGACTGGTGCAGAGTTCCTCCTGTTCCTCTTTAATCTGTGGAGGCTCTGGGTCCTCTTGGTCCAGACTGGAGCTCCTCTCCTGAATACAGAGCTGCTGCTCCTCTTCCTCCTTACAGACATGTTGCTGTGGGAGCTCTGGAGGGACAGAGAACAAACGGCATTAGGTACTACTGTGATGGTAAAGAAGAAAATGCCAACAGTGCATTCACATGAAACCAGGCATTCAGCACACCGGCTATCCAGACAGTGGACGAGGACAGGATGGTACCATTGGGTGAACCCGGAGGAGAATACCAACATCAGTATTGGATAACATATTTTAACTTTTATAATCTTTTTCCCTCACAGTGGAGAGAGTTGCTTAAGTTTGCAATATAATATTAAGAGCAAGCACAATGTTCTGGCTATATAACGATAATATTTTGTGAATAATTAAATAAAACCGTAGACCCGAAATAGAGGACTCAAATATATCTCAGTCCATTACGGCATAAAGTGGAACTATTGTAGGTTTGGACAAGTGTACCGTGAAAGGTGTTCTCTGGCTGCCTCCCCTCATTGTACCAACCTGTTCTCATCTGCTGTCTACCATCTGCATGAATCCACGGGACTGCAGTATTAATTAATACCAGTACATTAAACGGAATTCCTCTCTTTAGTGCAATTAAAATGATTACATGTCACTCACCTATCCTGTGTAGCTTTATTTCAGGTTTCCAAACGATGTCCAGCAGTCTGCTCTGACGGTCGACCTCTTCCTGGTACTCGACGATAGTTTTTTTAAAAGCTCCGAATATTTCCTCAGCAGCGGCAGACAGTCGCTCGTTGACAAACTCTCTCAAATACTCAACTGACGACATTGTTGTTTCCTCTCAATACCGTTTCCCAGCTCACTCCACACGCGCGAGACGTTAACGCTACGCGCGCTTTGTTGTTTACTTCCGCCGGATGTCACACTGACAAAGTTCCGACAGTGTAAGCGAGTTTTTTTCTTCTTTTCCGCTTTTTAAAGTCGTTTTTTTTTTCTCAGCACCAGCTGATGTGTTCTAGTTATTTTAAAGACAATCATTTAAAATAAAATTAAAAAAACACATTAACTAACAATGTGTTTTGTTGATGGTGTAAAACTTAATTATTCTAAGATATTGTGAACTCTTGAGCTGACTTTGCATTCAACTTTCTCCAAAACCGTACAGTAAAATATGACAATACAGATGTACATGGCAGAGGTCCCCGTGAAAAATAATTCATTGGAATTATGAGTTACCTTTTCAAGGGTCTGCTTTTATAACAGTTTAAATATTGGTAAATTATAAATATCTTTGTCTTCTTACAATTTTAGCTAACCACTGAAGGACATGGCTTTATTACAGATTATATATAATATGATTTGGTAATTACATATTATGACCAATTTCAATTAAAAACAGTACAGTAGTGTAACTTAAGTTATCAAAGCTCTATCTTCGTTCTTTTTGGGCTATCCAAGCCACCGTAAGTCATTGTACCATAACCATGGTTGTACGGAAACTCACTAAACGGCGTTTACCCAAATTTACGAACGAAAGTAAATCAGGGAACTCGGGTATCCCTAAAAATAAGTTGAAACAAGTTAAAAATGATTTAGATGATTTAGAAAATTGTTGTAACTCCTTGATGAAAAGCCTCACAAATCTGATTGAGAAATATACTAAGACATTCAAAGGTACGCAACGACAAACCTCTTTACCATGGCTAAACAATGACATTCGTCAGTTAATGAAAAAAAGAGACTATGCACTGAAAAAATCATTGCTTTCCAAAACTAATACTGATTCTCTCATCTTTAAAGGATTGAGAAATGCAGTAGTCAGAGAACTGCGTAAAGCAAAGACAGCCTATTTTATGCAATTGATAGAGGAATCAGAAGGAAATAGTGCATCCCTTTGGAAGCACCTCAATAGCCTCACTAAACTTAAGCCTGGTCAACAAAAAACAATAGCTGAATTGGAAGTGAATGGAGTTATCAGCACTAACAATTCAGCTATTGCAAACGAATTTAATAATTTCTTTGTTCAGTCTGTGGAGGAGCTTGCTGGGACTTTTGATCCAGCAACCCTATCACAGACCACAAAGTCTGACCAATCAGATCTTTTTCGTATTAAGGAGGTTGGTCAGGAAAAAGTATATACAATCATTAATACATTAAATAAATCTAAGGCAAAGGATGTATTTGGGTTGGACACTGCCTTTATTACAACTCACTGCTCAGCCTTGATTAAACCTGTAACCCACCTTGTAAACCTTTCCATCAGAATGGGCACATTCCCACAAAGTTGGAAACAAGCCATCATTACACCAATTTTCAAGGCTGGTGCAAAGAACCAAGCAAGTAATTATAGGCCAATCTCAATACTGCCGGCTCTATCCAAAATTTTAGAGAATTATTATAGAACAGTTAGTAGAACATCTTCAAGGTAATAAACTTGTTAATTCTAAACAGTTTGGATTTAGAGCAGGGTATTCTACAGAAATGGCTAATTGCTATCTTACCGAGAACATTAAAAGTAAGTTGGACAAGGGTAATGTTGTGGGAGCTGTGTTTATAGACTGTGACGTCACGGGAGGCGACGCCTCATTCAGCGGGGTGTTCAAGCAGTGCCAGGAGGCCAGGTTCAAACAAAACAAAGGGTTTATTAACGGGCTGGGGACATTAATGAAAATACAACAAAACTCTGTTCTCTCGGGAGCTTTAAATGTTCACCGTTCGGAGACGTCTCTTCCGTATTCCCATCAGCGAGTATGTCCACCGGTAAGTATATTCCACAGGGACGTATATTCCAAAAACATAGCCGCGCCGCCCTCTGGTCTTCCCCAGCGCCCAGCTGCGTGGCTGGGTTTACTCTCACACCAAAGAACCCACCCCAAACCACCACCCGTGCGTCTCCTTTTAATCCTCCCGCTCATCAGCTCCTCATTTGGTTCAGCTGTGTGGACAGCTTGGCCCTAGAGGGGTGTAGTTCCCGACCCCGCCAGCAGATGGAGCCATCGCTGTCTGCGTTTGCAGCCATCTCAGGGGGATGTAACGTCCCTCCAGGACACAGCCTCTCGTGACGTCACAAGACCTAAAAAAGGCCTTTGACACCGTGAACCACACCATACTCTTGAATAAACTTTCCACCTTTAACATCTCTGAGCACGCTATCAGGTGGTTTGCATCATATCTGGAGCATAGAGAGCAACGGGTCAAAATAAATACCGAACTCTCAACATCATTACAATCCACAATGGGTATTCCACAAGGCTCCATTTTGGGGCCTCTGCTCTTTAGTTTATATATAAATGACTTGCCTTCATGCTGTCTGTCAGCCAACTGCCAGATGTATGCTGATGATACAGTTATTTATGCATCAGCTAGGACACCAACTGAAGTAGCAGAGACCCTGACCAAGGAAATGGAGGGTATAGCCCAGTGGCTTAAAGAAAATCATCTGGCGCTTAACGTCAAAAAGACGGTATCTATGTGCTTCTCAATTGAGGAAAAGCTAAATGTACTATTAAGTTAGATCAAGAAGCAATAGAGGAAGTTGAGGAATTTAAATTTTTAGGTATTATTCTGGATTCCCGACTCAAATTCAATAGACACATTAACAAACTCTGTAAGACTGTCCGGACAAACCTGAACTGTTTTAAATTGATTAGGCATCATATACCTGTTAAGGCAGCTTTGCTGTTTTTTCATGCTATGATACTTTCCCATTTATCTTATTGTGCTACTGTATGGGGCCAAGCTTCCCAGACATCAGTTAAACCCATCATATCATTATACAAACAGGCACTGAAAATAATGGATCAGAAATCAATTATGTGGCACCATTGTTTGATTGTACAGAAATATAAGTTTTTAAATTTTGATAGTTTTATTAAGTTCTCTTTTCTTAAACTGATTTTTAAATGCACTAATAATCTAGCCCCAGCCGTACTCTGCCCTTTTGTGACAAAAATAAACGCAAGGAGAGTGGCCACTAGGAGAGCAGTGGGTGACAATTGCATAGCAGAAGGGCGCAAAACCACTTTTGGCCAGTCAAGTTTTTCAGTGATAGGGATACATTTTTGGAATGATTTACCAACGGAATTAAAAACAGAAACCGACCTGAAAACATTTAATAGAAAGGTGAAACATTGGCTGAAAGACAATCAAATATGTAGCCACTGAGAAATTCTGGTTGTAATGCATCTATGCTGGGCTCTTAAGTGATGTGTTCTTTTGTGTAATGTGGTCGTGATTATGTAAAATGTTAATGTCTGTACTTATGTATTTGTTATATGATTGAGTAATTTATATTATGTAGTTTTTTTTTTGGATTATGTTTTTAGAAAGGTCTGACCAGGGACTGGGGTTGCAAATTAGCCTATTGGCTAGAAACCTTTTATGCAACACATCTACACATATTGTTATGGCTTTGTCTATGATAAATTATGTATGTAATAATGTGCGCTGCATTGTCCCTGACAAATAAACTAAAAAAAAAAAAAACAACAGGTATAGACTGTTATTCAATTTTAAATATTTCCCCACGTGTTGCACGAATAGTTTTTTCACCTGTTTGGAATCTTGAATGCGTCGTCAATTCTGATGTACACCTGAATCTTTTCCCACATTTGTTGTAAGACTAGGGTTTCTCATCTGTATGTATTCTTATATGACTGATCAATGCTGATGAATTCCTAAATCCTTTCCCACACGTGTTACATAAAAAGAGCTCGTCTTCGATATGGCTTTTTATGTGAGGGATCAATGTTGACAGCTGACTGAATCTTTGCCCACAGGTGATGCAAGAATTTGCATCTTTCTTCTGTGTGTATTCTAATATGAGTGTTCAATGTTGATGTTCGACTAAATTTCTTCCCACACGTGTTACACAAATATGACTTTAGTTTAGGCTCTGCATTTCTTTTTAGGACTCAGGGTCTCCATGTTTGCCCTCTTTCTGATCTTGGCTTTCAGCTAGGGCTGTCAAAATTGCTCAAAAATGACGTTTGAATATTCCCTTTAAAAAACACATATTCGAACATATTCGAACATTCGAAGTTGCGCATTAGGCACGTCAATAACAGGACAAATTAATACAACGAGACATAACTACTTGTATAGGTAATTTATTTAAGTTTAAACATATTTAACAACATATTACCTACACGAAAATAAGTAAATTAACTAATGGCCAAGACCGCAGACCTCTCTATCCCTCCCTCTCTCCCTGAATACAGAGCTGCTGATCACAGAGAACCTCCTCCTCCTCCTCTTCCTCTTTACAGACATGTTGCTGTGGGAGCTCTGGATACACTGCCCGGCCAAAAAAAAAAGCAGCCACCAAAAAATAAGGTCACACACTCTAATATTTCATTGGACCGCCTTTAGCTTTGATTACGGCACGCATTCGATGTGGCATTGTTTCGATAAGCTTCTGCAATGCCACAAGATTTATTTCCATCCAGTGTTGCATTAAATTCTCACCAAGATCTTGTATTGATGATGGTAGAGTCTGACCGCTGCGCAAAGCCTTCTCCAGCAGATCACAAAGATTCTCAATGGGGTTAAGGTCTGGACTCTGTGGTGGCCAATACATGTGTGAAAATGATGTCTCATGCCCCCTGAACCACTCTTTCACAATTTGTGCCCGATGAATCCTGGCATTGTCATTTTGGAATATGCCCGTGCCATCAGGGATGAAAACATCCATTGATGGATAACCTGGTCATTAAGTATATTCAGGTAGTCAGCTGACCTCATTCTTTGAGCACATACTGTTGCTGAACCTGGACCTGACCAAAAACCTGACCAAATATTAGAGTGTGACCTTTTTTTTGGCGGCGACTTTGTTTTTGGCCGGGCAGTGTATACTCATATTACATTACATTACATTTCATTTAGCTGAGGCTTTTATCCAAAGTGACTTACATGATATACAGTAGACCGTAGACACAGCAACGGTGAGCAATGAGGTTTAAGTGTCTTGCTCAAGGACACATCGACATGGACTAGCGGAGCCGGGGATCAAACCACCGACCCTCTGATTGAAAGACGGACTTGCTAAACACTGAGCCACAGTCGCCCAAGATTTTACTGAATTATATTACTGAAGTGTATTCTAAAAACAAAACAAGTGTCAAACATTTGCACAAACTGAACTCGAGAACTGAATTATCTTTTATGTATTTGCAAATACGAGGCTACTTGTCTGTATGCAATCTTATATGCCTTTTCAATTGAGCCGTATCAAAGTATGTTTTCCCTCAGGTCTTGCAGAGGTATGGTTTCTCCCCAGTGTGGACTCTTCTTATGTGACCCAACAAGGTACAATGATATCCAAAATCTTTTCTACATGTTTGGCAAGAAAATGGCTTCTCGCCTGTGTGTGTCCTCATGTGGACAATCAAGTTACTATTACACCCAAAATATTTTCCACATGTTTTGCAAGAAAATGGCTTCTCACCTGTGTGTGTCTTCATGTGCCTTATCAAGTTACTATTACGCCCAAAATCTTTTCCACATGTTTTGCAAGAAAATGGCTTCTCGCCTGTGTGTGTCTTCATGTGGACAATCAAGTGACTATTACACCCAAAATATTTTCCACATGTTTTGCAAGAAAATGGCTTCTCGCCTGTGTGTGTCCTCATGTGGACAATCAAGTGACTACTACGCCCAAAATCTTTTCCACATGTTTTGCAAGAAAATGGCTTCTCACCTGTGTGTGTCCTCATGTGGACCACCAAGTCGCGTCTATATCGAAAATCTTTTCCACATATTTTGCAAGAATACGGATTCTCGCCTGTGTGTGTTCTCATGTGGACCATCAAGTGACAACGAAGTCGGAAATCTTTCCCACAGTATTTGCAAGTAAATGGCTTCTCGCCCGTGTGGGTTATCAGGTGTCTATGCAAATCATACCTGAACTTGAAAGTTTTGCCACACGTGTCACATTGTAAAAGAGCTTTACCTGTCTGAGTAGTACTGTGCATCTTTAACAAGTCCACGTCGTCACAGTGACTTCTATTTTTGTGACGTCTTTTCTTTGGTTCTGGTTCTGCATTTCTGGTTGATCCTGAGTCTTCGTGCTCACTTCCTTTCTGATCTGGGCTCTCAGCTACATGAGAGATGTAAGAGAGGAGCTGGTGGTCAACTGTTGGTTCTGGTTCACTGTGGTCCCTTTCCTCACAAGTAGGAGTCAACATGGAGGTCTCAGTCTCCTGCTTCAGCTCAAGCTGCTCTCCCTCCTGACTGGTGCAGAGTTCCTCCTGTTCCTCTTTAATCTGTGGAGGCTCTGGGTCCTCTTGGTCCAGACTGGAGCTCCTCTCCTGAATACAGAGCTGCTGCTCCTCTTCCTCCTTACAGACATGTTGCTGTGGGAGCTCTGGAGGGACAGAGAACAAACGGCATTAGGTACTACTGTGATGGTAAAGAAGAAAATGGCAATCATTAAAAATGAAAAAATAAATTTTTTGAGAAGAGATGGAGGAACTTTACCCAGGTAGGTAAGAGTAGACATATGCAGCCTTGATGAACATAATATACTTAAAGCTTTAGAACTTAAGTGTGAATCTGGTATTCATTACCTCACAATGCTTTATTATCAGAATACAAACATGAGGTAAAGAAAATAAAAATTAACTGCAATTTGCTGCCCACTTCCCTTCAAGCACTGATCCATACTTTTCATTCACTTTTCTTTACAATTGCTTCGGCTGATTCTTTGACAGCAACATGTAGCGCACAACTTGAAATATCTCTAAAATACAAAAGCACGATCATTTTATCAAGTTGATGCAAGTACAAAATTCATGAAAATATTAAATGAGGTTCATAAAAAACAGAAGTTGTCTAATTGTAAAGACAACATTACTGACTCAATAATACAGATAGAGGGTTTATCAGCCTCAACAGTGTTCACATTACACTCATATTACTGAAGTGTATTCTAAAAACAAAACAAGTGTCAAACATTTGCACAAACTGAACTTGAGAACTGAATTATCTTTTATGTATTTTGCAAATACAAGGCTACTTGTCTGTATGCAATCTTATATGCCTTTTCAATTGAGACGAATCAAAGAATGTATTCCCACAGGTCTTGCAGAGGTATGGTTTCTCCCGAGTGTGGGCTCTTCTTATGTGAACCAACAAGTGACAATTACGGCGAAAATCTTTTCCACATGTTTTGCAAGAAAATGGCTTCTCACCTGTGTGTGTCCTCATGTGGACCATCAAGTGACTACTATATGGAAAATCTTTTCCACAAATTTTGCAAGAAAATGGCTTCTCACCTGTGTGTGTCCTCATGTGGACCATCAAGTGACTATTACGTCCAAAATCTTTTCCACATGTTTTGCAAGTAAATGGCTTCTCGTCCGTGTGGGTTCTCAGGTGTCTATGCAATTCTGACCTGAACTTGAAAGTTTTGTCACACGTGTCACATTGTAAAAGTGCTTTACCTGTCTGAGTAGTACTGTGCATCTTTAACAAGTCCACGTCGTCACAGTGACTTCTATTTTTGTGACGTCTTTTCTTTGGTTCTGGTTCTGCATTTCTGGTTGATCCTGAGTCTTCGTGCTCACTTCCTTTCTGATCTGGGCTCTCAGCTACATGAGAGATGTAAGAGAGGAGCTGGTGGTCAACTGTTGGTTCTGGTTCACTGTGGTCCCTTTCCTCACAAGTAGGAGTCAACATGGAGGTCTCAGTCTCCTGCTTCAGCTCAAGCTGCTCTCCCTCCTGACTGGTGCAGAGTTCCTCCTGTTCCTCTTTAATCTGTGGAGGCTCTGGGTCCTCTTGGTCCAGACTGGAGCTCCTCTCCTGAATACAGAGCTGCTGCTCCTCTTCCTCCTTACAGACATGTTGCTGTGGGAGCTCTGGAGGGACAGAGAACAAACGGCATTAGGTACTACTGTGATGGTAAAGAAGAAAATGCCAACAGTGCATTCACATGAAACCAGGCATTCAGCACACCGGCTATCCAGACAGTGGACGAGGACAGGATGGTACCATTGGGTGCACCCGGAGGAGAATGCCAACATCAGTATTGGATCAAATATTTTAACTTGTATAATCTTTTTCCCCTCACAGTGGAGAGTTGTTTATGTTTGCAATATAATATTAATAGCAAGCAGAATATTCTGGCTATATAACGTTAGTATTTTGTGAATAATTAAATAAAACCGTTAGGTTTGGACAAGTGTACCGTGAAAGGTGTTCTCTGGCTGCCTCCCCTCATTGTACCAACCTGTTCTCATCTGCTGTCTACCATCTGCATGAATCCACGGGACTGCAGTATTAACTAGAAAATTTCGCAAGAAATTTTGATGTGTGGCGCCTACTGCCGTAAGACGTCGCAATATATATATTACCGGTAGTGAGATGTGTTGAGGTTATTGAGGAGTCATTTCTGTATTTGTGATGGACTTGAGAGCAGTGTTGGAGTGCTAAAAGCTGAAGCTTACATTTGAAATATAAAAAAAGCTTTAAAAAGTTAAATTAAGGTGAATATAGCTCAATATAGCTAATAGCTGAAAATAGTTGAATAAAGCTCAATATAGCTCAATAAAGCTGAAAATAGCATAATATAGCTTAATATAGCTCATTTTAGGTGTAAATTGCTGAATAAAGCTGAATAAAGCTGAATATAGTTCAATTTAGCAGATAGCTGAATATAGCTAATTATAGGTTAAAATAGCTTAAAATACAGAAAAGAGAAACTACCTGCTCAAAACTGTTAAAGCCCAAAAGGTTGACAGATAGAGATGGAGAGTAGTTGTAATAACAGTAGTATGCGTAAAAGTAGTAGTTGGACTAATAGTATGAGTAGTAGTAGTATTCGTAGTATTATATGTAGTAGTTATAGTAGTAGTAATAGTAGTAGCAGTACTGGTAATAGTCAAAATATCAGCAGCAGTAGTCAAAGTATTAGTATGAGCATTAAGTATTTAATACAAAAATCCTCATTTGAGCTTTATGTAAAGATGCTAATGTTAATTCATGGGGCTTTTATTTTGAAAGGAAGACAGAAAGACAGACAGGTAGTTAGACAGGAGGCTTTACATAGAGGGTGGAGACAGAGAGAGCAGGAGAGAGAGAGAAACCAAGGGTAGAGACAGACAGATGGGGGGACACAGAGAGAGACAAAAGAGAGGGGGAGAGAGAGAGGCCGAGGGGAGAGACAGACAGAGAGAGACAGACAGGCAGGCAGGCAGACAGAAGTCAATTGCGTATGTCTGTGTGTGTATCAGTGTTGTTGATGTTATTGATGAGTCATTTCTGTATTTGTGATGACTTGAGAGCAGTTACTGCTTCTTAGATAAAGGTCACTGGTTACCATGGTGATAGGAGCAGTTAGTCCTTCCTAGACATGGTTACCATGGTGATTGGGGAAGCACAGTAAGGGGCAGAGATTTAATGAAAACAACCTGTCAAACTAATGAATGTGATAGGAAAACCGTAACTCTGTTTGAAAAAACGAAGACATCATGAGCAGCACAAGACTTTTGTGAAAGTTTACGTGTACTTAAATGTTTGGGAGGTTTAGAAATGAGAGCTTAGAGGCAGTTCAAAAAGGGCCCCCGTTTGCTCCATGAGAGAAAACTCTGCTCCAATTTAACATGGGGCTTAATGGAGCAGTTGGCTGACTTCATGTCGCTTTATTGCTTTTTGAGAAAAAAGTAAATGTTTGTGGGATTCCACGACACATTTGTACAAGCAAGCACAAGATTTCCTACGTTTATATGTAAGAATTATGCCTGAAGAGTGAGAATTGTGGAGTCAATGGCAATTTACAATTTATTTTTTCTCAATTTATTTCTTCTCCACACTCTAGCGATGACATCACGCACTCTGAGCTGCGCCATACACACATGTTAAAGGCAGAAAAGGAGCTTGAGATTTATTAAATTCAAAAATTCATAGTTTAAAATTCTTAAAAGATAGAAAATATCTAAAAATATGCAGTCATAGATGAAACATATGTCTACATTTTAAAGTTGAAATGGTATCTTTAGCTGAAAGTATGCTGAACCTATAAGCTGTTAAAGTTGAAGATTTTCTCCATAGGAATCCCATTTTTAAAAAAAGCATAAAAAGATTAATTTTTTTTTATTTTAAGAAAAGTTAAAAATATGAAAGGTCATAGCACCCCTCTCCTGAAGAAGCTGAATTTTTTAATATTTTAAGAGTTTCGGTAGCTGAAAAGATGAAGGAGTTTAAGCAGTTTAAAATACGTACGGAAGAAATATTATAATAATAATAATAATAATAATAATAATAATAATAAGCTGAATAAAGATTCGAAGAACAATAGTTGGGTGCTTCATGCTGAAGCACTCCAACTAATAATAAGCCCGCAGGAGAATATGCAGTGGGCTTGCAGCAGGGCTCTATGAGCCCTTGCTGGCAGCGCCACACTAATTAATACCAGTTAGGGATGCAACGATACCATTTTTTACAAACCGATACGAGTACGAGTATTTTTATTTGTGTACTTGCCGATACCGAGTACCGATACCGATACTTCTTAGATTTGGTCTCCATGAAAGTGCAATCAATTTGGAGGCAGATTTTATTTTATCCTCTGCAGATTATGTCAAGCCTATAGTACAAAATTAACAGAAGGCTATCCCAAGCTTTAAACGTCTTGTGGAAGTCCCTCTAATGTCGGACCATAAAACGCCCCGTGTCCGGGTTCATAATGTAAGCGATAATATTAAGGATCGAGCAATTATATAGGAAGCTGTGTTCCAAGTTATGTTTCCGGTGCTTTTATTGTGGAGGGAGAAACGGAAAGGAAAAGAGGAGTGGAATTGTGGGATATACGTGTGTGAAGGAGATAAAAAAGTGGTTCAAGTTACCCTGGAGCGTGTTTTCATTTTATTATAATTACAAATATAGACACACAACAGACACTCGGCTACAATAATATCATCCGTAGCCGCACAACAGCGTCTGAATGAGGCCGCTGCCAGCGCTACTTCTGGTGGATCAGCAACAGTTTGATTCACACCGGCGGAACGGCAGTAATTTTCCGTCGCGTTGGATGTGAACGCACATTACTCTACACACCTTGCTGCAAGTGCCGCAAGAGAGCGACGAAAGAGCCGTATGCGGCTCTGGATCACGGGTTGCCGACCCCTGCCCTAGACGTTGAAGTCAGGTAGGACAACAAATATTTTTCTCCACAAAGCGCGACCAGTTTGTTGTAGCGAAATACTGTTGAGTGGTATCGGTTCTTGGTATCGGCAATTGAAATCGATACGAGTACGAGTATTTTAACGCAGTATTGACCCCCGATACCAGTATCGGTATCGGTGCATCCCTAATACCAGTACATTAAACGGAATTCCTCTCTTTAGTGCAATTAAAATGATTACATGTCACTCACCTATCCTGTGTAGCTTTATTTCAGGTTTCCAAACGATGTCCAGCAGTCTGCTCTGACGGTCGACCTCTTCCTGGTACTCTACGATAGTTTTTTTAAAAGCTCCGAATATTTCCTCAGCAGCGGCAGACAGTCGCTCGTTGACAAACTCTCTCAAATACTCAACTGACGACATTGTTGTTTCCTCTCAAAACCGTTTCCCAGCTCACTCCACACGCGCGAGACGTTAACGCTACGCGCGCTTTGTGTTGTTTACTTCCGCCGGATGTCACACTGACAAAGTTCCGACAGTATAAGCGAGTTTTTTTCTTCTTTTCCGCTTTTTAAAGTCGTTTTATTTTTTCTCAGCACCAGCTGATGTGTTCTAGTTATTTTAAAGACAATCATTTAAAATAAAATTTAAAAAAAAACACATTAACTAACAATGTGTTTTGTTGATGGTGTAAAACTTAATTATTCTAAGATATTGTGAACTCTTCTTTATAGGAATTTCTAACTTTTGAGCTGACTTTGCATTCAACTTTCTCCAAAACTGTACAGTAAAATATCATGACAATACAGATGTACATGGCAGAGGTCCCCGTGAAAAATAATTCATTGGAATCATGAGTTACCTTTTCAAGGGTCTGCTTTTATAACAGTTTAAATATTGGTAAATAATAAATATCTTTGTCTTTTTACAATTTTAGCTAACCA
Source organism: Cottus gobio (assembly GCA_023566465.1). Taxonomy (NCBI): domain Eukaryota; kingdom Metazoa; phylum Chordata; class Actinopteri; order Perciformes; family Cottidae; genus Cottus; species Cottus gobio. The sequence continues at coordinate 4,474,902 of CM042218.1, forward strand.
CTGAAAGACATGGTTTTATTACAGATTATATATACTATGATTTGGTAATTATATATTATGACCAATTTCAATTAAAAATAGTACAGTAGTGTAACTTAAGTTGTTATCAAAGCTCTATCTTCGTTCTTTTTGGGCTATCCAAGCCACCGTAAGTCATTGTACCGTAACACCAGGTATAGACGGTTATTCAATTTTAAGTGGCGGCTCACTTGACCGGGGTTCCGCGGATGACGGCTCACTTGACCGTCACATAATTGAGTGGACTTATTGTAAGTCACTTTTATGACAACAATCATCAGCCAGCTTAAAGTAATGAAACGTTTCAACCAATAGAAAAGTTTGATTCCCAAATGATTGAGGGTGTACAGACCTATCTACTATAATGCCTTCATAAGAGAAAATGTGTATCAGTATATAATAAACAATTGGAAGTATATCGATATTATCCTGTTTTGTGTTATCAATATCGTCAGTTTGTGTTAACTGACAACATTGTTGTTTAATAACATTAGATTCTAGTAAAATCATCTATTTTTGCCAATTCTTCCTGGAACGCAGCGTAGACCAAAAACACGGATTAACACTTTCTCAAATGTTAAGCACGAGAGTCGGAACAGTTTAACGACAGCACCACATCCGGTCTGCTTCCGGGTGGGGGGAACATCGAGACGACACTGCTTCCTGTAGTATATTACAAGCGATTGTTGTGTTTTGTTTTGCCTCAGCAGACGGATTATGAAAGAAGCTCAAACATATGTTAGGGTTTTTACAAACGGTCTAAATGGGAGCATATTATTGTTCTATATGCCGGCAAACAACATTCACTGGGAAGGGACACATATTTGGGAAAAACCACCAAAGCAGACTCAGATTGGTTCTTCTTAAATTCTTAGAAAAGGTGAGTAGTTAGGTAATTGTGAATTGATTCATAAGGATATAACGCGGTAACAATTTTAGTATCCGTGCTCACGTGTATTTATGAATATTGTACTAGCTAATGTCAGCCCTGAAGCTAACGTGTTAGCTAGCTGCTAACCGTCCTCACGAGCCAAAAGATCCGTGTGCCACATTTTGACTGACACAGATTTCTAGCTTTTGTTTTTTTATGGTTAGTAACTTGTGTTGGCGAACGACATCAGTTTTAGTTAAGAGTCTAACGTGTGTGTTTCCCGCATTCGTCGCATCCATTGTTTTCAAGGTGAAAGAAGCTCGTCGGACACTTAAAAAACCCCAAGTGGAAAAGTTTGATTGCACCGAGCACAAGAAGACGTTTTGGTGCTACTGCTGTGGGCGAGACGTGGAGAGAAACGTCACCGACGGGAACATGACTGTACTGCATGGAGGCTTGTTGGAGCACATGGCCACGTAAGTTTGATTTATTGAGTTTTGTTATTTTCCATTGATGCTTTGCTTCACTTTCACTCGGTACAATGACAGGGCGAGGGCCACAGAGCACCCAGGGGTCTAAATGGTGTCATCAGCGGCAGCAGAAGCATTATAGTAGTTGTTTGGCACATGTATCAGGGTTCATACGCTCATGGAAAACCTGGAAAAGTCATGGAATTTTAAAAATGTTTTTTTCCAGGCCTGGAAAAGCCCTTAAAAAAATAAATCCCAAAAGTTTTGGAAATGTCATGGAAATTTGTTCTATTCATGTGTTCATGTCGTTAATTTACGCTGAGTTTGAAATAATGAATATGCTTTTAAAAGAAAGATAAAAAATATAAGCAGGCATTCGCTGAGTGTGTATATATATATATATATATATATATATATATATATATATATATATATATATATATATAAATGTTTATTCTTTTAATCAAACAATTGTCTCATTCATTTGTGTCCTTTAAGGAATACTGTATGCTTTGGAATCCTCATTGTTAGTTTAAATACTACATTTTATCACTTTTTCATGTATACACAGATTTCATGGAAATCCATTGGTCAACATGTGTATGAACTCTGATGTATCCAATTCAAGTTTAAAGTGGGAAAGCTCAGCAGGACACCTCATTTATATTGGCTGCCATATTTGTAAAAAAAAAAAAAAAAAAGTTTGATTTAATATTACGCACATGCTTTTGTCTGTATGGGTATTTGTGGTGAACTGGATTTATTTTTGTTTTAGCCCAGAACACAGGAAGAATGCTCACAAGTTCTGGTGGGAGAATAAGGCCGACCCTAAGTTTAGAGACAAGGTCATCATCACAGAGGAGGAAACTGAGAGGTTGGTTTGGTTTGTCAAAAATCCATCTTAATAAAGTTTGATTGGAAAATACAAGATTCTCTGCAAGGTTAAGTGTTTGTTTTTAATTTAGGTTTAAAGCTGAGGTGGAGAAAGCATTGGAATCATATGTGGAGAAGGAGGATGAATTCCTAAAACAGGTAATGCAAAATCACTCTTAAAAATAAATGTCTACATCCATGCTACGGCCAGAAAAATGTGCAAATGTTATTTATGAGTGTTACTTTTAACTTGACTTGTCTTGTTTTTCTCTTCTCGGCTGCAGCAAGCTGATGACATCCGGGCCCAAGAAAAGCATCGTCGAGAGGTCTTTCAGTCTGTTTTAGAGGTTTGTTTTCCAAGGATGCAGTGGCAGTATCCATCACTGTGGCCTTGACTGTTGTTGTTATGACTAAATTATTTTCAGGGACATTTAATATGGGAAATAGCTAAATTATTATAACTGCCAAACCAGTTGACCAATGATCCTCTGGAGATCCTGTTTAACGCTTAACATTGTGGCTGGTGAAATCTTGTATTTGGTGGTTTAGAGAGAAAACAACTTTCCTCATCAGGTTATAGTAAAAATTCTGAAAAGCTTTTTAGTTCCTAGTTTAAGTTAACATTGTGGCTAAAGTATTGCGTGAGGATGAAAGCTGAGATGAAGCATGATTAGTGCTCAGACTCCCTCTATGAACCACTGTTGGCTTTTCCTGAAACAATATCAGCGTGACGCAGAGCCAGAGTTGTTCAATGGACCCAAGGCCACAGACATGTCTGCTGAGGAGGCTGTCAGGTAACACGCCGTCCACCGACAACATTTTGCATTGCATCATCATTCATAGCACTTTTAATTTACTTTTGTTGTCCGGGGAACAGCTCTCAATGTACGCCTCGGGGATCAGACCATCAGGCGGGCAGCAGCTTTGTCGCCTCAGTGGTCAAAGCACCGCCGGCTGCAACGGGACACGGCCTGACTTTCATAGGCCACCAGGTAGATGGACAGCTCTCATTCAGTGTTGTACTTTATTAATTAATTGTTTTCTTTTTTTTTTTCCCCACACAAACGCGAGCACCTCAGTTGATCACTTGGTTTCTCTGTTGCAGGACTCGAACCGTGGAAACGTACACACAGGTATTTATTTAACGGTGAAGTATCTGCAGAAAGGCCAACAATACATTTGGAAGTTATTTCAACTCTTTTTATTGTTCTTGCACATTGATACAGAATTTGACAATCCATTTATCAATGTTGCCACACAGTGGTTTAAATACACTGCCTTTGCTGTGTGGGATGATGATGATGATGATGATTGCCGGTGAAGTGAAGTTTGATTTTGTCATATTGGAACAATCTGTACAACATTTTATTTAGTTTAGCTCTAAAAGTTAATTCCATCTGTTTTCCAGATCCCTCTCTTGTCTAGTTTTGATTGTTTGGTGCATGGTTTTATTTTTGTCTTTTTATTAAAATATTTCAGCTTGTGTCTCTCTTTAGTTATGAGCTCAGTTCACCTGTTGCGTGTCATTGATCAGCCTCTTTGTGCTTTAGGTGCCGTACCTCCTTGGCTACAGGAGGATCCTCGGGAGGGGACCTCCACAGCTGCAGCACATCAGGAGATCGGTCCATCGCTCCAAGGGTTCCTCAAACAGAGTAGGAATCACACACACACACACACACACACACACACACACACACACACACACACACACACACACACACACACACACACATATATGTTTAAGTATGCTATTTAAATTTGTTGTCAGCTGAGCAGTTTGTTTACTCAAAGAAATGCACGTGTGTTTTATTGGTTGCGGTCTCATTGCTTGTGGAAACCGGAGAGCTGTGTTTTATTATACGTCTTGTGTTCTGTTTTTGTGCCTTCACATGCTTGAAGATTTTCTTCTTTTTGGCCATTGAAATATTATGGGACTGTGACAGGATCAACATATTGGTCTTTGATCTTATGCCCATGTACACTGAAGGATAAATCAATAAAACTCAAAGCCATTGGATGATAATTCAAATGACCTTTTATACACTTTGGCAGAAGAGCAAGAGAAGCTGAAGAAACTTCCGCCGAACCGAGTGGGCGCCAACTTTGATCACAGCTCGCAGACAGACGCCAACTGGCTGCCCTCCTTTGGAAGAGTGTGGAACAGTGGCCGCCGCTGGCAGTCCAGGTGAGATCTCAGCACTCCTCACTACACCTGCAACCGATATGCAATTAATTAAAAGGCAAGACTCCTCTCATTCCATCCTATTCTACACACACACACACACACACACACACACAGACACACAGGTCTTATGTTAAGGTTCGATACCGTGTATTTGTGGACAGATACAATGACTCATTTGATGGCACATCATGTTTCATTTCCAGCTCAGTAGATATACTTCATTGGTCTTTGCATGCCAATGTGACTTCTTTTTAACAGGCACCAATTTAGACAAGAGGAAGGGCAGAAGGGGAAGAAGAAGAGGAAGAAGGAGCACGGCACAGAGGGGTCAAAGAAAGCCAAAACGACTGAATCGCCGACAAATTCTGAAAGCATTTGAAACCGATTACGTTGTGTGAAAACTGAATGAAGGGATGTGTATAGTTTACAAGATGTGAATAAGATGGCATACTGTGTTTCTGAGGAGTGTCACTCTGTTGAAGTGCTCTGAATAGACTTTACTGTAGTTCCTAACCAAACTAGTGCTTGCATATGGCAAATTGTACATACGCTTCTTTATAACATGATTGGTAACGTGTGCAGTATAGATACTAACTTAGTATGTCAAGGTTAATTGCATTTTGCATTAAAAACTGTTCAAGGCACAATATCCCAAATGTTTTATGGGTTTATTGGTGCTGCCTCTCACTGGGTCACTGGCCTGCTCCATTATAATTAAATAGAGAGAGAGGAGAGAAGTATTTGTCCTGCCCTGATTCTCATAGAAGGACCATGAGTATGATCAGTAAGTTCAACTGCAGCTTGAGAAGATAAACGTGACTGTTCTGCCAAGCGAACAGCAGGGGGCGCCAGCCAGTGGACTAACAAAGGCACCTGCTGTTTGATAAGATAAGACTACTTGAAGGCAGGCTGTTGAGGCCAGCGTTTATGTAGATTGGTTAAAACCTAGATGTATTATTCATTTTAAGGATATTTATCAGTATGCAACAAAGAAAGACTGCATCATCGAATAGTAGTGTATGTTTCATTGTTTTGTCTCTGCTGCAAAATTCTGACCTGTTAATGTTACTCTGGAAAAAAATCTTAAATGGCAAAACACATGATCAGAGCAGCAGTTATCAGTGTTTTAAGACCTTTTAAAAAGCATTTAGTTTTTGCAGCAGACTTGTACCACCAAACGATTTGTAATGCAGCATAACCGCTGAAGGGTAAAAACTAATTTTGCAATGACTTGCTGTGTGTACATTGTCTGTACTGCAAAAGAGGAACAGCAGCACAAAGAGAGGTGGCTGAGAGGAGTGAATGGAGTAAATATTCCACTCCTGAGCTCACAGTCGGCCTTTCTTTTATCTGTACAGACCTCCTCCTCTCCATGCTAAAGTATAATCAGGCCCCAGTGTGCTCTGGGTGGATGGGCGTGGAGCTCAGTGCAGCTGCAAGGCAATCTGGGAAGAAAACGTGTATCTGATCTATTCTTAGCTATGTGACAACATGGCTGTGGCTGATTTAAAAACGAACTGAAAAAAAAAAAATGGGGCTACCGTCTGTACATTTGACTGCGAGCTGAACCATTGCAATAAACAAATTACCAAATGTTGACGTCAGTGCTGTGTGACTGTACAAAGTGTTTGCTTTTATATCAGATCATGGTTTGTTGTATTTTTGTTTAAAATATTAAGATTTATTGACAGCCGGAGCTCCAGGACAGCAGTCACTCTTAGCACTAAAGAATGGGAGGGGAGAAAAAGCACGTGTACTGGGCGTTTCTTAAATTATTCCATCGACCAATCACGGGGCAGGATGTCTGCATATATCTGCATGTTTTAAAGGCGGCCTAATCCCTAACCGCTGATTGGTTTAGAGTAAAAGAAGCGGCCAATCGCTTAAATGACAGGCGCTCAGCTGGCCGTGAAGCCCCGCCCCTTATATATGACCGAGCGAACCCCGGAAACGGTGTCGTTTAAAGGGACAGGAGACATTTCAGGCAAAGGTTGAAACAACGAAAACAGCTGCGAGCACAAAAAAAAGAGCCAGGCACAGAGAGGAAGGGACGTGGTCAGCCAGAAAGAGAGCTATGTGGCAAGAAAGAGTGGGAGGGTGAGGCTGGATCCATGCGATTATTTTAACTATCAGACTACCCGGATACGGTTGCGAACGGCTTTTTGCATCGAAGTCGATTTTTGCCCTTAGCTATCTGGTATGCGACAACGCAGCAGTCAGCACGAGAGATAACAAAAAGGCCAAACTCCCAAACGAGAAGAAGGACGCGTCAGTTCAAGCTGCCAGGCTGTGCTTTTCCTCCGGAAGCTGATTTTATTTCATTTTTTTAGGTGAGTAGGCTTCAAGATCTAGACATCTGACTTGCTAGCTTTCTCTTCATCTCCTGCACTTTAATGATGGATGGACATTGGAGAAAGATTAATATGTTGGTTATTGTATGATTCCTGGATGCTTGCAGTTAAAAATTAACAAGCTGAAGATGCAGGTTGGCAGAGGCATCATGTTCCTCATTAATCAGAGCAAAGCATGATAGGAATCCAGCCTAATCCAGCTGATGACCTGACAGTAGCTTGCAGGGGGCGTTCCCTGCTTTGTGTGTGTGTGTGTGTGTGTGTGTGTGTGTGTGCGCGTGTGCGTGTGCGTGCGCCTGCAGTTTTCGGGGGTTAGGAACAAAGTGATAGAAATCTAATGTGTTTATCACCATCATGGATTTGTGTTTAATCAAAAATCCATGTGTAAATATTTGATTTTTATAAATGCATACTCATGCCTTCCTGGCATTGTGCATATGAGCTATGCAAAATATATATATATATATAATATCTGTGATATTATGTCTATAACTCAGTGATGATCACTGTTGCAGGAGAGGAGATAGCACTGAGTGCAGTGGGCGTAGTTCCCTTGGATGCACCTGGCAGTTGCATTGCATCATGCAGTGAAGGGAGCGTTGCTATTGGCACTACGGCCTGGTTACAGTGCATATCAAATACATAAAGTGTCAGTTATTACAGTGTCATTATGCTGAGCTGCAATACACTGCCTCTCATTATCCCGACAAGCAGGGCAGGATGGCATTGACGTACACATTAGACACAAGTGTATGCAAGTGTGTGTCACACTCACCATACAGAACACGTGCATATTGGAAACCATTAGCTTTAGCTGTAAATGGAAGATTTTTGCACACACACACACATTGCTGCAGCAACTCCATCTGCAATAACTCCACATTTTTCTCTCTCCCTTGCTTGCCCCCACCCCCTCCCCTCCCTGTCTGGGAGAAACCAGTGGGCTTTGTCCTCAGCTGAGTGTGACGTCACACAGATCTTTGCTATAATCAACCATGAAGGCGAGGTGCATTATGCGTAGCTGGCCCGGGTCGGGTCTTGTCCCATGAAGGATCACTGTGTGACTTCAGTTTCCAAATTGTAAAGCACACTGGGTACATGAATTCACTCAATTTAGGTTAGACAAAGAAACCCAGAACATTCTCTCACATCCAAACCTTTGTTTTATGCATGGAAGGCAAACAACGCCACTAATCCTCAGCCGTGACTGGTCTATTTGCTTACTAAATATATAACTACTAATATAATCACCCTAATCAAATACACCGTACGCTGCTATGCTTCCTGCCCAGCCAGTTGCACTAAGTTAAGCAAGAATGTGGTCATGAGCAGCCGTGTGTTTTCTCATGGTAATATGTGGAGCCATGGGTACCTAGTTAGGCTATTTAGAGTATTATTGTAGTATTAGTATTAGAGTAGCTCTGAGGGACAGAGAACAAACGGCATTAGGTACTACTGTGATGGTAAAGAAGAAAATGGCAATCATTAAAAATGAAAAAATAAATTTTTTGAGAAGAGATGGAGGAACTTTACCCAGGTAGGTAAGAGTAGACATATGCAGCCTTGATGAACATAATATACTTAAAGCTTTAGAACTTAAGTGTGAATCTGGTATTCATTACCTCACAATGCTTTATTATCAGAATACAAACATGAGGTAAAGAAAATAAAAATGAAATGCAATTTGCTGCCCACTTCCCTTCAAGCACTGATCCATACTTTTCATTCACTTTTCTTTACAATTGCTTCGGCTGATTCTTTGACAGCAACATGTAGCGCACAACTTGAAATATCTCTAAAATACAAAAGCACGATCATTTTATCAAGTTGATGCAAGTACAAAATTCATGAAAATATTAAATGAGGTTCATAAAAAACAGAAGTTGTCTAATTGTAAAGACAACATTACTGACTCAACAATACAGATAGAGGGTTTCTCAGCCTCAACAGTGTTCACATTACACTCATATTACTGAAGTGTATTCTAAAAACAAAACAAGCGTCAAACATTTGAACAAACTGAACTTGAGAACTGAATTATTATCTTTTATGTATTTTGCAAATACGAGGCTACTTGTCTGTATGTGATCTTTTATGCCTTTTGAGACGAATCAAAGTATGATTTCCCTCAGGTCTTGCAGAGGTATGGTTTCTCCCGAGTGTGGGCTCTTCTTATGTGAGTCAACAAGTGACCATTACGGCGAAAATCTTTTCCACATGTTTTGCAAGAAAAAGGCTTCTCACCTGTGTGTGTCCTCATGTGGACAATCAAGTTACTACTATATGGAAAATCTTTTCCACATGTTTTGCAAGAATACAGCTTCTCACCTGTGTGTGTCCTCATGTGTACTTTCAAGTAATTACTATGTCCAAAATCTTTTCCACATGTTTTGCAAGAAAATGGCCTCTCGCCTGTGTGTGTCCTCATGTGGACAATCAAGTTACTACTATATGGAAAATCTTTTCCACATGTTTTGCAAGAATACAGCTTCTCACCTGTGTGTGTTCTCATATGAGTTTTCAATGTTGATGTCTGAATGAATTGTTTCCCACAGTAGTTGCAAGAAAATGGCTTCTCACCTGTATGTATCATCACGTGGTTTTTCAATTGACTATGATATTGAAAATCTTTTCCACATGTTTTGCAACAATATCCCTTCTCACCCGTGTGTGTCCTCATGTGGAACATCAAGGTACTACTATATGGAAAATCTTTTCCACAAATTTTGCAAGAAAATGGCTTCTCACCTGTGTGTGTCCTCATGTGGACCACCAAGTGACTATTACGTCCAAAATCTTTTCCACATGTTTTGCAAGTAAATGGCTTCTCGCCCGTGTGGGTTATCAGGTGTCTATGCAATTTCGACCTGAACTTGAAAGCTTTGCCACACGTGTCACATTGTAAAAGAGCTTTACCTGTCTGAGTAGTACTGTGCATCTTTAACAAGTCCACGTCGTCACAGTGACTTCTATTTTTGTGACGTCTTTTCTTTGGTTCTGGTTCTGCATTTCTGGTTGATCCTGAGTCTTCGTGCTCACTTCCTTTCTGATCTGGGCTCTCAGCTACATGAGAGATGTAAGAGAGGAGCTGGTGGTCAACTGTTGGTTCTGGTTCACTGTGGTCCCTTTCCTCACAAGTAGGAGTCAACATGGAGGTCTCAGTCTCCTGCTTCAGCTCAAGCTGCTCTCCCTCCTGACTGGTGCAGAGTTCCTCCTGTTCCTCTTTAATCTGTGGAGGCTCTGGGTCCTCTTGGTCCAGACTGGAGCTCCTCTCCTGAATACAGAGCTGCTGCTCCTCTTCCTCCTTACAGACATGTTGCTGTGGGAGCTCTGGAGGGACAGAGAACAAACGGCATTAGGTACTACTGTGATGGTAAAGAAGAAAATGCCAACAGTGCATTCACATGAAACCAGGCATTCAGCACACCGGCTATCCAGACAGTGGACGAGGACAGGATGGTACCATTGGGTGAACCCGGAGGAGAATACCAACATCAGTATTGGATAACATATTTTAACTTTTATAATCTTTTTCCCTCACAGTGGAGAGAGTTGCTTATGTTTGCAATATAATATTAATAGCAAGCACAATGTTCTGGCTATATAACGATAATATTTTGTGAATAATTAAATAAAACCGTAAACACGAAATAGAGGACTCAAATATATCTCAGTCCATCGTGGCATAAAGTGGAACTATTGTAGGTTTGGACAAGTGTACCGTGAAAGGTGTTCTCTGGCTGCCTCCCCTCATTGTACCAACCTGTTCTCATCTGCTGTCTACCATCTGCATGAATCCACGGGACTGTAGTATTAATTAATACCACTACATTAAACGGAATTCCTCTCTTTAGTGCAATTAAAATGATTACATGTCACTCACCTATCCTGTGTAGCTTTATTTCAGGTTTCCAAACGATGTCCAGCAGTCTGCTCTGACGGTCGACCTCTTCCTGGTACTCGACGATAGTTTTTTTAAAAGCTCCGAATATTTCCTCAGCAGCGGCAGACAGTCGCTCGTTGACAAACTCTCTCAAATACTCAACTGACGACATTGTTGTTTCCTCTCAAAACCGTTTCCCAGCTCACTCCACACGCGCGAGACGTTAACGCTACGCGCGCTTTGTGTTCTTCTTCTTTCAGGTTTATTGGCGGTTGGCAAACAACTGTCTGGTGCATTACCGCCACCAACTGGTATGGAGTGTGGGTCAGGATGTCTAGCACTTGCCCTATCAGCAGATAACACTAACAACTAAAATAACCAATGACCCAACAAAACTAAACAAAACTCAACATAAATACAAAAATATCTATATATATAATAAAATAAATATTATTAATAATAAAAAATAAAAAAATATATATACACATATATATACATATATACACACATATACATACCTACACACATATATACATACACATATACACATATATATACATACATACACATACACACACTAGGGCTGCAACAACGAATCGATAAAATCGATAAAATTCGATTATTAAAAGCGTTGACAACGAATTTCATTATCGATTCGTTGTGACGCGCGATTATTACGCCACTCAATAAGTCACGGAGATGTTTGAGTATGAAAAGAAAAGTTGAGTTGAGCGCGGAGCAGAGCGGAGGTCGAGGAGAGACCAGCTGAGACCGTAACGTTGACTGAAACACATAGTGGAGGTCGAGGAGAGACCAGCTGAGACCGTAACGTTGACTGAAACACATCGCGGAGGTCGAGGAGAGACCAGCTGAGACCGTAACGTTGACTGAAACACATCGCGGAGGTCGAGGAGAGACCAGCTGAGACCGTAACGTTGACTGAAACACATCGCGGAGGTCGAGGAGAGACCAGCTGAGACCGTAACGTTGTTCTGAAACACATCACGGAGGTCGAGGAGAGACCAGCTGAGACCGTAACGTTGACTGAAACACATAGTGGAGGTCGAGGAGAGACCAGCTGAGACCGTAACGTTGACTGAAACACATCGTGGAGGTCGAGGAGAGACCAGCTGAGACCGTAACGTTGACTGAAACACATAGTGGAGGTCGAGGAGAGACCAGCTGAGACCGTAACGTTGACTGAAACACATCGTGGAGGTCGAGGAGAGACCAGCTGAGACCGTAACGTTGTTCTGAAACACATAGTGGAGGTCGAGGAGAGACCAGCTGAGACCGTAACGTTGACTGAAACACATCGTGGAGGTCGAGGAGAGACCAGCTGAGACCGTAACGTTGACTGAAACACATCGTGGAGGTCGAGGAGAGACCAGCTGAGACCGTAACGTTGACTGAAACACATCGTGGAGGTCGAGGAGAGACCAGCTGAGACCGTAACGTTGACTGAAACACATCGTGGAGGTCGAGGAGAGACCAGCTGAGACCGTAACGTTGACTGAAACACATCGTGGAGGTCGAGGAGAGACCAGCTGAGACCGTAACGTTGACTGAAACACATCGTGGAGGTCGAGGAGAGACCAGCTGAGACCGTAACGTTGACTGAAACACATCGTGGAGGTCGAGGAGAGACCAGCTGAGACCGTAACGTTGACTGAAACACATCGCGGAGGTCGAGGAGAGACCAGCTGAGACCGTAACGTTGTTCTGAAACACATCACGGAGGTCGAGGAGAGACCAGCTGAGACCGTAACGTTGACTGAAACACATAGTGGAGGTCGAGGAGAGACCAGCTGAGACCGTAACGTTGACTGAAACACATCGTGGAGGTCGAGGAGAGACCAGCTGAGACCGTAACGTTGACTGAAACACATCGTGGAGGTCGAGGAGAGACCAGCTGAGACCGTAACGTTGACTGAAACACATCGTGGAGGTCGAGGAGAGACCAGCTGAGACCGTAACGTTGACTGAAACACATCGTGGAGGTCGAGGAGAGACCAGCTGAGACCGTAACGTTGTTCTGAAACACATAGTGGAGGTCGAGGAGAGACCAGCTGAGACCGTAACGTTGACTGAAACACATCGTGGAGGTCGAGGAGAGACCAGCTGAGACCGTAACGTTGACTGAAACACATCGTGGAGGTCGAGGAGAGACCAGCTGAGACCGTAACGTTGACTGAAACACATCGTGGAGGTCGAGGAGAGACCAGCTGAGACCGTAACGTTGACTGAAACACATCGTGGAGGTCGAGGAGAGACCAGCTGAGACCGTAACGTTGACTGAAACACATCGTGGAGGTCGAGGAGAGACCAGCTGAGACCGTAACGTTGACTGAAACACATCGTGGAGGTCGAGGAGAGACCAGCTGAGACCGTAACGTTGACTGAAACACATCGTGGAGGTCGAGGAGAGACCAGCTGAGACCGTAACGTTGACTGAAACACATCGTGGAGGAAGGCCGTTCAACAGGCAGCTAGTAGAGCACTTCCGGTTGAGGCTCCGGTGCTGCGGCTAGTCGGCAGGTTGTGTTCCGTTTGAAGTGAAGACGTAACGTCCCTCCAGCAGCTTTCTGCTGTTTACTCGTTATTAGCTTGACAAGCTAGCGTTAGCTCGTAAGAACAATGTGTCTGAACAAAGGGAGTGAGAGAGAGAGAGAGAGAGAGAGAGTGTGTGTGTCTGTGAGTGTGTGTGCGTCTGAGTGTTTGTGAGTGAGTGTGTGTGTTTGTGAGTGTGTGCGTCTGAGTGTAGTGTAGAGTGGCGACTGTGGTTCAGTGGTTAGCAAGTCAGTCTTTCAATCAGAGGATCGGTGGTTCGATCCCCGCCTCAGCCAGTCCATGTCGTTGTGTCCTTGAGCAAGACACTTAACCCTAATTGCTCACCGTTGCTGTGTCTACGGTCTACTGTATAGCATGTAAGTCGCTTTGGATAAAAGCGTCAGCTAAATGTAATGTAATGTAATGTAGAGAACAAGTTCTGACGTACAAACAAATCCAAAAGTTTCACAAAGTTTTCTGATTAGTATTTTTCTTTATTTTTTATAAGTTATTTATTGTTCTGACAGCTCAGGTCCCATTAAACAAAATTTTGTGCAAAATGTTTTGTGCACTTTATTTAAAAGCCTATATATTTGGCAGTTGTAAAGCATACATGTGTATGTTTGTGTTAGTCCATTATTTTATTTTGTATTATTACTACAGCTTAGGGATGTTCAAGGAGAAACCTTTTTATGCACTTTCTGAAGATTTTTGCACCATCAGTTCTGTTTTTGAATAAAGGGTTGGAAAGTATGCTTTTTATCCGATTCATCGATTAATCGAAAAAGTAATCGACAGATTAATCGATTATTAAAATAATCGTTAGTTGCAGCCCTAATATATACACATACATACACACATATATACACACATACACACATACACATTAATTAACCACCCAAAATAAATACACAAATAACCTATAGGGCTCATATTCTATCAATAATCCTGGTTATCCTCAAATACTGCAATAGTGCTTTATAGCACCCACTCGAGTTGTTTTGCAGCACCCTCGTCATACACAAACTTACCCCCTCCTTGCAGAGGCTTCCCACTAGCTGCCTCCTTTCCTGCTCATACCTCTGACATTGTAGAATGACGTGTTCTATGGTTTCCTCCTGCCCACAATAATCACATCTACCCGTGTCGTGTTTCCCTATTTTCCATAGCATTCCGTTCAACCCAGTGTGTCCAAATCGCAGCCTTGAAATGACGGTTTCTTCCCTCCTGTTCTCTCCTGCCCGTCTCATTTCCCCCACTTTCCTCTGGACTCTGAAAAACCATCGCCCTTTTCTGTCCTCCTCCCATTGCTTCTGCCACCTTTCCTTTAACCTCTTTTTAATAATACTCTTGCTCTCTGTCTTACTGAAATTGACTTCAACTTTTGAGCAGCTACTCTTCACAGCGTCTTTTGCCGCTCTATCCGCCATTTCATTTCCTCTAACCCCCACATGTGCAGGAACCCATACGAACACCACCGTCATACCCATCATTTGAATCCTGTATAGTGTTTGCTGTATTTCAATGAGGATGTCTGGTCTACTGTCTGAATGACTGTTCTGTAAGCTGTCTAAAGATGAACTGGAGTCTGAACAAATGATAGGCCTCAATGGTCTTGTGTCCTCTATCCACTGTAGTGCAAACATTATTGCCAGCATTTCCCCTGTGTATACTGACACTCCCTCTGTAATCATTTCCCCTATTTTTGTATTAAATTCTGGCACTATAACTCCTATCCCTACTTTGTTTCCTAAATTCTTTGATGCATCTGTATAAACCTGGACATAACTGTGGTAACTGTCAATGTGTGCCTGTATTGTATGCATATTAAATGTACCCCCTCTATCCTTGCTCTTCTTTTTAAGTAACGCAAAGTCCACTGTTGCCTCAGGGAGTATCCACGGTGCTGTTGCTGGCAATGGAACTGTTGCGCGCTTTGTGTTGTTTACTTCCGCCGGATGTCACACTGACAAAGTTCCGACAGTGTAAGCGAGTTTTTTTTTCTTCTTTTCCGCTTTTTAAAGTCGTTTTATTCTTCTCAGCACCAGTTGATGTGTTCTTGTTATTTTAAAGACAATCATTTAAATTAAAATTAAAAAAAAATATGTTTAAAAAAAAAAAACACATTAACTAACAATGTGTTTTGTTGATGGTGTAAAACTTAATTATTCTAAGATATTGTGAACTCTTCTTTATAGGAATTTCTACTTTTGAGCTGACTTTGCATTCAACTTTCTCCAAAACCGTACAGTAAAATATGACAATACAGATGTACATGGCAGAGGTCCCCGTGAAAAATAATTCATTGGAATTATGAGTTACCTTTTCAAGGGTCTGCTTTTATAACAGTTTAAATATTGGTAAATTATAAATATCTTTGTCTATTTACAAATTTAGCTAACCACTGAAAGACATGGTTTTATTACAGATTATATATAATAAGATTAGGTAATTATATATCATGACCAATTTCAACACCAGGTATAGACGGTTATTCAATTTTAAATATTTCCCCACGTGTTGCACGAATAGTTTTTTCACCTGTTTGGAATCTTGAATGCGTCGTCAATTCTGATGTACACCTGAATCTTTTCCCACATTTGTTGTAAGACTAGGGTTTCTCATCTGTATGTATTCTTATATGACTGATCAATGCTGATGAATTCCTAAATCTTTTCCCACACGTGTTACATAAAAAGAGCTCGTCTTCGATATGGCTTTTTATGTGAGGGATCAATGTTGACAGCTGACTGAATCTTTGCCCTCAGGTGATGCAAGAATTTGCATCTTTCTTCTGTGTGTATTCTAATATGAGTGTTCAATGTTGATGTTCGACTAAATTTCTTCCCACACGTGTTACACAAATATGACTTTAGTTTAGGCTCTGCATTTCTTTTTAGGACTCAGGGTCTCCATGTTTGCCCTCTTTCTGATCTTGGCTTTCAGCTAGGGCTGTCAAAATTGCTCAAATATGACGTTTGAATATTCCCTTTAAAAAACACATATTCGAACATATTCGAATATTCGAAGTTGCGCATTAGGCACGTCAATAACAGGACAAATTAATACAACGAGACATAACTACTTGTATAGGTAATTTATTTAAGTTTAAACATATTTAACAACATATTACCTACACGAAAATAAGTAAATTAACTAATGGGCAAGACCGCAGACCTCTCTATCCCTCCCCCTCTCCCTGAATACAGAGCTGCTGATCACAGAGAACCTCCTCCTCCTCCTCTTCCTCTTTACAGACATGTTGCTGTGGGAGCTCTGGATACACTGCCCGGCCAAAAAAAAAAGTAGCCACCAAAAAATAAGGTCACACACTCTAATATTTCATTGGACCGCCTTTAGCTTTGATTACGGCACGCATTCGATGTGGCATTGTTTCGATAAGCTTCTGCAATGCCACAAGATTTATTTCCATCCAGTGTTGCATTAATTTCTCACCAAGATCTTGTATTGATGATGGTAGAGTCTGACCGCTGCGCAAAGCCTTCTCCAGCAGATCACAAAGATTCTCAATGGGGTTAAGGTCTGGACTCTGTGGTGGCCAATCCATGTGTGAAAATGATGTCTCATGCCCCCTGAACCACTCTTTCACAATTTGTGCCCGATGAATCCTGGCATTGTCATTTTGGAATATGCCCGTGCCATCAGGGATGAAAACATCCATTGATGGATAACCTGGTCATTAAGTATATTCAGGTAGTCAGCTGACCTCATTCTTTGAGCACATACTGTTGCTGAACCTGGACCTGACCAAAAACCTGACCAAATATTAGAGTGTGACCTTTTTTTTGGCGGCAACTTTGTTTTTGGCCGGGCAGTGTATATTCATATTACATTACATTACATTTCATTTAGCTGAGGCTTTTATCCAAAGAGACTTACATGCTATACAGTAGACCGTAGACACAGCAACGGTGAGCAATTAGGGTTAAGTGTCTTGCTCAAGGACACATCGACATGGACTAGCGGAGCCGGGGATCAAACCACCGACCCTCTGATTGAAAGACGGACCTGCTAAACACTGAGCCACAGTCGCCCAAGATTTTACTGAATTATATTACTGAAGTGTATTCTAAAAACAAAACAAGTGTCAAACATTTGCACAAACTGAACTTGAGAACTGAATTATCTTTTATGTATTTTTTAAATACAAGGCTACTAGTCTGTATGCAATCTTTTATGCCTTTTCAATTGAGCCGCATCAAAGTATGTTTTCCCTCAGGTCTTGCAGAGGTATGGTTTCTCCCCAGTGTGGGCTCTTCTTATGTGACCCAACAAAGTACTATGATATCCAAAATCTTTTCTACATGTTTGGCAAGAAAATGGCTTCTCGTCTGTGTGTGTCCTCATGTGGACAATCAAGTTACTATTACAAATAAAATCTTTTCCACATGTTTTGCAAGAAAATGGCTTCTCGCCTGTGTGTGTCTTCATGTGCCTTGTCAAGTGACTATTACACCTAAAATCTTTTCCACATGTTTTGCAAGAAAATGGCTTCTCGCCTGTGTGTGTCTTCATGTGGACAACCAAGTGACTATTACACCTAAAATCTTTTCCACATGTTTTGCAAGAAAATGGCTTCTCACCTGTGTGTGTCCTCATGTGGAGCATCAAGTTACCATTACGTCCAAAATGTTTTCCACATGTTTTGCAAGAAAATGGCTTCTCGCCTGTGTGTGTCCTCATGTGGACCACCAAGTCTCTTCTATATCGAAAATCTTTTCCACATATTTTGCAAGAATACGGATTCTCGCCTGTGTGGGTTCTCATGTGAGATTTCAATGTTGATGTCAGAATGAATTGTTTCCTACAGTATTTGCAAGAAAATGGCTTCTTGCCCGTGTGTGTCCTCATGTGGACCATCAAGTGACTTTTACGTCCAAAACCTTTTACACATATTTTGCAATAAAATGGCTTCTTGCCCGTGTGGGTTCTCAGGTGTCTATGCAATTTTGACCTGAACTTGAAAGTTTTGTCACACGTGTCACATTGTAAAAGTGCTTTACCTGTCTGAGTAGTACTGTGCATCTTTAACAAGTCCACGTCGTCACAGTGACTTCTATTTTTGTGACGTCTTTTCTTTGGTTCTGGTTCTGCATTTCTGGTTGATCCTGAGTCTTCATGCTCACTTCCTTTCTGATCTGGGCTCTCAGCTACATGAGAGATGTAAGAGAGGAGCTGGTGGTCAACTGTTGGTTCTGGTTCACTGTGGTCCCTTTCCTCACAAGTAGGAGTCAACATGGAGGTCTCAGTCTCCTGCTTCAGCTCAAGCTGCTCTCCCTCCTGACTGGTGCAGAGTTCCTCCTGTTCCTCTTTAATCTGTGGAGGCTCTGGGTCCTCTTGGTCCAGACTGGAGCTCCTCTCCTGAATACAGAGCTGCTGCTCCTCTTCCTCCTTACAGACATGTTGCTGTGGGAGCTCTGGAGGGACAGAGAACAAACGGCATTAGGTACTACTGTGATGGTAAAGAAGAAAATGGCAATCATTAAAAATGAAAAAATAAATTTTTTGAGAAGAGATGGAGGAACTTTACTCAGGTAGGTAAGAGTAGACATATGCAGCCTTGATGAACATAATATACTTAAAGCTTTAGAACTTAAGTGTGAATCTGGTATTCATTACCTCATAATGCTTTATTATCAGAATACAAAAATGAGGTAAAGAAAATAAAAATTAACTGCAATTTGCTGCCCACTTCCCTTCAAGCACTGATCCATACTTTTCATTCACTTTTCTTTACAATTGCTTCGGCTGATTCTTTGACAGCAACATGTAGCGCACAACTTGAAATATCTTTAAAATACAAAAGCACGATCATTTTATCAAGTTGATGCAAGTACAAAATTCATGAAAATATTAAATGAGGTTCATAAAAAACAGAAGTTGTCTAATTGTAAAGACAACATTACTGACTCAATAATACAGATAGAGGGTTTATCAGCCTCAACAGTGTTCACATTCCACTCATATTACTGAAGTGTATTCTAAAAACAAAACAAGTGTCAAACATTTGCACAAACTGAACTTGAGAACTGAATTATCTTTTATGTATTTTGAAAATACGAGGCTACTTGTCTGTATGCAATCTTATATGCCTTTTCAATTGAGACGCATCAAAGTATGATTTCCCTCAGGTCTTGCAGAGGTACGGCTTCTCCCCAGTGTGGGCTCTTCTTATGTGGACCATCAAGTGACTATTACACCTAAAACCTTTTCCACAAATTTTGCAAGAAAATGGCTTCTCACCTGTGTGTGTCCTCATGTGGACCACCAAGTGACTATTACGTCCAAAATCTTTTCCACATGTTTTGCAAGAAAATGGCTTCTCGCCCGTGTGGGTTATCAGGTGTCTATGCAATTTCGACCTGAACTTGAAAGCTTTGTCACACGTGTCACATTGTAAAAGAGCTTTACCTGTCAGAGTAGTACTGTGCATCTTTAACAAGTCCACGTCGTCACAGTGACTTCTATTTTTGTGATGTCTTTTCTTTGGTTCTGGTTCTGCATTTCTGGTTGATCCTGAGTCTTCATCCTCACTTCCTTTCTGATCTGGGCTCTCAGCTACATGAGAGATGTAAGAGAGGAGCTGGTGGTCAACTGTTGGTTCTGGTTCACTGTGGTCCCTTTCCTCACAAGTAGGAGTCAACATGGAGGTCTCAGTCTCCTGCTTCAGCTCAAGCTGCTCTCCCTCCTGACTGGTGCAGAGTTCCTCCTGTTCCTCTTTAATCTGTGGAGGCTCTGGGTCCTCTTGGTCCAGACTGGAGCTCCTCTCCTGAATACAGAGCTGCTGCTCCTCTTCCTCCTTACAGACATGTTGCTGTGGGAGCTCTGGAGGGACAGAGAACAAACGGCATTAGGTACTACTGTGATGGTAAAAAGAAAACGCCAACAGTGCATTCACATGAAACCAGGCATTCAGCACACCGGCTATCCAGACAGTGGACGAGGACAGGATGGTACCATTGGGTGAACCCGGAGGAGAATACCAACACCAGTATTGGATAACATATTTTAACTTTTTTAATCTTCTTCCCTCACACTGGAGAGAGTTGCTTATGTTTGCAATATAATATTAATAGCAAGCAGAATGTTCTGGCTATATAACGATAATATTTTGTGAATAATTAAATAAAACCGTAGACCCGAAATAGAAGACTCAAATATATCTCAGTCCATCGTGGCATAAAGTGGAACTATTGTAGGTTTGGACAAGTGTACCGTGAAAGGTGTTCTCTGGCTGCCTCCCCTCATTGTACCAACCTGTTCTCATCTGCTGTCTACCATCTGCATGAATCCACGGGACTGCAGTATTAATTAATACCACTACATTAAACGGAATTCCTCTCTTTAGTGCAATTAAAATGATTACATGTCACTCACCTATCCTGTGTAGCTTTATTTCAGGTTTCCAAACGATGTCCAGCAGTCTGCTCTGACGGTCGACCTCTTCCTGGTACTCGACGATAGTTTTTTTAAAAGCTCCGAATATTTCCTCAGCAGCGGCAGACAGTCGCTCGTTGACAAACTCTCTCAAATACTCAACTGACGACATTGTTGTTTCCTCTCAATACCGTTTCCCAGCTCACTCCACACGCGCGAGACGTTAACGCTACGCGCGCTTTGTGTTGTTTACTTCCGCCGGATGTCACACTGACAAAGTTCCGACAGTATAAGCGAGTTTTTTTCTTCTTTTCCGCTTTTTAAAGTCGTTTTATTTTTTCTCAGCACCAGCTGATGTGTTCTAGTTATTTTAAAGACAATCATTTAAAATAAAATTTAAAAAAACACATTAACTAACAATGTGTTTTGTTGATGGTGTAAAACTTAATTATTCTAAGATATTGTGAACTCTTTATAGGAATTTCTAACTTTTGAGCTGACTTTGCATTCAACTTTCTCCAAAACTGTACAGTAAAATATCATGACAATACAGATGTACATGGCAGAGGTCCCCGTGAAAAATAATTCATTGGAATCATGAGTTACCTTTTCAAGGGTCTGCTTTTATAACAGTTTAAATATTGGTAAATAATAAATATCTTTGTCTTTTTACAATTTTAGCTAACCACTGAAAGACATGGTTTTATTACAGATTATATATACTATGATTTGGTAATTATATATTATGACCAATTTCAATTAAAAATAGTACAGTAGTGTAACTTAAGTTGTTATCAAAGCTCTATCTTCGTTCTTTTTGGGCTATCCAAGCCACCGTAAGTCATTGTACCGTAACACCAGGTATAGACGGTTATTCAATTTTAAGTGGCGGCTCACTTGACCGGGGTTCCGCGGATGACGGCTCACTTGACCGTCACATAATTGAGTGGACTTATTGTAAGTCACTTTTATGACAACAATCATCAGCCAGCTTAAAGTAATGAAACGTTTCAACCAATAGAAAAGTTTGATTCCCAAATGATTGAGGGTGTACAGACCTATCTACTATAATGCCTTCATAAGAGAAAATGTGTATCAGTATATAATAAACAATTGGAAGTATATCGATATTATCCTGTTTTGTGTTATCAATATCGTCAGTTTGTGTTAACTGACAACATTGTTGTTTAATAACATTAGATTCTAGTAAAATCATCTATTTTTGCCAATTCTTCCTGGAACGCAGCGTAGACCAAAAACACGGATTAACACTTTCTCAAATGTTAAGCACGAGAGTCGGAACAGTTTAACGACAGCACCACATCCGGTCTGCTTCCGGGTGGGGGGAACATCGAGACGACACTGCTTCCTGTAGTATATTACAAGCGATTGTTGTGTTTTGTTTTGCCTCAGCAGACGGATTATGAAAGAAGCTCAAACATATGTTAGGGTTTTTACAAACGGTCTAAATGGGAGCATATTTTTGTTCTATATGCCGGCAAACAACATTCACTGGGAAGGGACACATATTTGGGAAAAACCACCAAAGCAGACTCAGATTGGTTCTTCTTAAATTCTTAGAAAAGGTGAGTAGTTAGGTAATTGTGAATTGATTCATAAGGATATAACGCGGTAACAATTTTAGTATCCGTGCTCACGTGTATTTATGAATATTGTACTAGCTAATGTCAGCCCTGAAGCTAACGTGTTAGCTAGCTGCTAACCGTCCTCACGAGCCAAAAGATCCGTGTGCCACATTTTGACTGACACAGATTTCTAGCTTTTGTTTTTTTATGGTTAGTAACTTGTGTTGGCGAACGACATCAGTTTTAGTTAAGAGTCTAACGTGTGTGTTTCCCGCATTCGTCGCATCCATTGTTTTCAAGGTGAAAGAAGCTCGTCGGACACTTAAAAAACCCCAAGTGGAAAAGTTTGATTGCACCGAGCACAAGAAGACGTTTTGGTGCTACTGCTGTGGGCGAGACGTGGAGAGAAACGTCACCGACGGGAACATGACTGTACTGCATGGAGGCTTGTTGGAGCACATGGCCACGTAAGTTTGATTTATTGAGTTTTGTTATTTTCCATTGATGCTTTGCTTCACTTTCACTCGGTACAATGACAGGGCGAGGGCCACAGAGCACCCAGGGGTCTAAATGGTGTCATCAGCGGCAGCAGAAGCATTATAGTAGTTGTTTGGCACATGTATCAGGGTTCATACGCTCATGGAAAACCTGGAAAAGTCATGGAATTTTAAAAATGTTTTTTTCCAGGCCTGGAAAAGCCCTTAAAAAAATAAATCCCAAAAGTTTTGGAAATGTCATGGAAATTTGTTCTATTCATGTGTTCATGTCGTTAATTTACGCTGAGTTTGAAATAATGAATATGCTTTTAAAAGAAAGATAAAAAATATAAGCAGGCATTCGCTGAGTGTGTATATATATATATATATATATATATATATATATATATATATATATATATATATAAATGTTTATTCTTTTAATCAAACAATTGTCTCATTCATTTGTGTCCTTTAAGGAATACTGTATGCTTTGGAATCCTCATTGTTAGTTTAAATACTACATTTTATCACTTTTTCATGTATACACTTTTTCATGTATACACAGATTTCATGGAAATCCATTGGTCAACATGTGTATGAACTCTGATGTATCCAATTCAAGTTTAAAGTGGGAAAGCTCAGCAGGACACCTCATTTATATTGGCTGCCATATTTGTAAAAAAAAAAAAAAAAAGTTTGATTTAATATTACGCACATGCTTTTGTCTGTATGGGTATTTGTGGTGAACTGGATTTATTTTTGTTTTAGCCCAGAACACAGGAAGAATGCTCACAAGTTCTGGTGGGAGAATAAGGCCGACCCTAAGTTTAGAGACAAGGTCATCATCACAGAGGAGGAAACTGAGAGGTTGGTTTGGTTTGTCAAAAATCCATCTTAATAAAGTTTGATTGGAAAATACAAGATTCTCTGCAAGGTTAAGTGTTTGTTTTTAATTTAGGTTTAAAGCTGAGGTGGAGAAAGCATTGGAATCATATGTGGAGAAGGAGGATGAATTCCTAAAACAGGTAATGCAAAATCACTCTTAAAAATAAATGTCTACATCCATGCTACGGCCAGAAAAATGTGCAAATGTTATTTATGAGTGTTACTTTTAACTTGACTTGTCTTGTTTTTCTCTTCTCGGCTGCAGCAAGCTGATGACATCCGGGCCCAAGAAAAGCATCGTCGAGAGGTCTTTCAGTCTGTTTTAGAGGTTTGTTTTCCAAGGATGCAGTGGCAGTATCCATCACTGTGGCCTTGACTGTTGTTGTTATGACTAAATTATTTTCAGGGACATTTAATATGGGAAATAGCTAAATTATTATAACTGCCAAACCAGTTGACCAATGATCCTCTGGAGATCCTGTTTAACGCTTAACATTGTGGCTGGTGAAATCTTGTATTTGGTGGTTTAGAGAGAAAACAACTTTCCTCATCAGGTTATAGTAAAAATTCTGAAAAGCTTTTTAGTTCCTAGTTTAAGTTAACATTGTGGCTAAAGTATTGCGTGAGGATGAAAGCTGAGATGAAGCATGATTAGTGCTCAGACTCCCTCTATGAACCACTGTTGGCTTTTCCTGAAACAATATCAGCGTGACGCAGAGCCAGAGTTGTTCAATGGACCCAAGGCCACAGACATGTCTGCTGAGGAGGCTGTCAGGTAACACGCCGTCCACCGACAACATTTTGCATTGCATCATCATTCATAGCACTTTTAATTTACTTTTGTTGTCCGGGGAACAGCTCTCAATGTACGCCTCGGGGATCAGACCATCAGGCGGGCAGCAGCTTTGTCGCCTCAGTGGTCAAAGCACCGCCGGCTGCAACGGGACACGGCCTGACTTTCATAGGCCACCAGGTAGATGGACAGCTCTCATTCAGTGTTGTACTTTATTAATTCATTGTTTTCTTTTTTTTTTTTCCCCACACAAACGCGAGCACCTCAGTTGATCACTTGGTTTCTCTGTTGCAGGACTCGAACCGTGGAAACGTACACACAGGTATTTATTTAACGGTGAAGTATCTGCAGAAAGGCCAACAATACATTTGGAAGTCATTTCAACTCTTTTTATTGTTCTTGCACATTGATACAGAATTTGACAATCCATTTATCAATGTTGCCACACAGTGGTTTAAATACACTGCCTTTGCTGTGTGGGATGATGATGATGATGATGATGATGATGATTGCCGGTGAAGTGAAGTTTGATTTTGTCATATTGGAACAATCTGTACAACATTTTATTTAGTTTAGCTCTAAAAGTTAATTCCATCTGTTTTCCAGATCCCTCTCTTGTCTAGTTTTGATGGTTTGGTGCATGGTTTTATTTTTGTCTTTTTATTAAAATATTTCAGCTTGTGTCTCTCTTTAGTTATGAGCTCAGTTCACCTGTTGCGTGTCATTGATCAGCCTCTTTGTGCTTTAGGTGCCGTACCTCCTTGGCTACAGGAGGATCCTCGGGAGGGGACCTCCACAGCTGCAGCACATCAGGAGATCGGTCCATCGCTCCAAGGGTTCCTCAAACAGAGTAGGAATCACACACACACACACACACACACACACACACACACACACACACACACACACACACACACACACACACACACACACACACACACACACACACACACACATATATGTTTAAGTATGCTATTTAAATTTGTTGTCAGCTGAGCAGTTTGTTTACTCAAAGAAATGCACGTGTGTTTTATTGGTTGCGGTCTCATTGCTTGTGGAAACCGGAGAGCTGTGTTTTATTATACGTCTTGTGTTCTGTTTTTGTGCCTTCACATGCTTGAAGATTTTCTTCTTTTTGGCCATTGAAATATTATGGGACTGTGACAGGATCAACATATTGGTCTTTGATCTTATGCCCATGTACACTGAAGGATAAATCAATAAAACTCAAAGCCATTGGATGATAATTCAAATGACCTTTTATACACTTCGGCAGAAGAGCAAGAGAAGCTGAAGAAACTTCCGCCGAACCGAGTGGGCGCCAACTTTGATCACAGCTCGCAGACAGACGCCAACTGGCTGCCCTCCTTTGGAAGAGTGTGGAACAGTGGCCGCCGCTGGCAGTCCAGGTGAGATCTCAGCACTCCTCACTACACCTGCAACCGATATGCAATTAATTAAAAGGCAAGACTCCTCTCACTCCATCCTATTCTACACACACACACACACACACACACACACACACAGACACACAGGTCTTATGTTAAGGTTCGATACCGTGTATTTGTGGACAGATACAATGACTCATTTGATGGCACATCATGTTTCATTTCCAGCTCAGTAGATATACTTCATTGGTCTTTGCATGCCAATGTGACTTCTTTTTAACAGGCACCAATTTAGACAAGAGGAAGGGCAGAAGAGGAAGAAGAAGAGGAACAAGGAGCACGGCACAGAGGGGTCAAAGAAAGCCAAAACGACTGAATCGCCGACAAATTCTGAAAGCATTTGAAACCGATTACGTTGTGTGAAAACTGAATGAAGGGATGTGTATAGTTTACAAGATGTGAATAAGATGGCATACTGTGTTTCTGAGGAGTGTCACTCTGTTGAAGTGCTCTGAATAGACTTTACTGTAGTTCCTAACCAAACTAGTGCTTGCATATGGCAAATTGTACATACGCTGGTAACGTGTGCAGTATAGATACTAACTTAGTATGTCAAGGTTAATTGCATTTTGCATTAAAAACTGTTCAAGGCACAATATCCCAAATGTTTTATGGGTTTATTGGTGCTGCCTCTCACTGGGTCACTGGCCTGCTCCATTATAATTAAATAGAGAGAGAGGAGAGAAGTATTTGTCCTGCCCTGATTCTCATAGAAGGACCATGAGTATGATCAGTAAGTTCAACTGCAGCTTGAGAAGATAAACGTGACTGTTCTGCCAAGCGAACAGCAGGGGGCGCCAGCCAGTGGACTAACAAAGGCACCTGCTGTTTGATAAGATAAGACTACTTGAAGGCAGGCTGTTGAGGCCAGCGTTTATGTAGATTGGTTAAAACCTAGATGTATTATTCATTTTAAGGATATTTATCAGTATGCAACAAAGAAAGACTGCATCATCGAATAGTAGTGTATGTTTCATTGTTTTGTCTCTGCTGCAAAATTCTGACCTGTTAATGTTACTCTGGAAAAAAATCTTAAATGGCAAAACACATGATCAGAGCAGCAGTTATCAGTGTTTTAAGACCTTTTAAAAAGCATTTAGTTTTTGCAGCAGACTTGTACCACCAAACGATTTGTAATGCAGCATAACCGCTGAAGGGTAAAAACTAATTTTGCAATGACTTGCTGTGTGTACATTGTCTGTACTGCAAAAGAGGAACAGCAGCACAAAGAGAGGTGGCTGAGAGGAGTGAATGGAGTAAATATTCCACTCCTGAGCTCACAGTCGGCCTTTCTTTTATCTGTACAGACCTCCTCCTCTCCATGCTAAAGTATAATCAGGCCCCAGTGTGCTCTGGGTGGATGGGCGTGGAGCTCAGTGCAGCTGCAAGGCAATCTGGGAAGACAACGTGTATCTGATCTATTCTTAGCTATGTGACAACATGGCTGTGGCTGATTTAAAAACGAACTGAAAAAAAAAAATGGGGCTACCGTCTGTACATTTGACTGCGAGCTGAACCATTGCAATAAACAAATTACCAAATGTTGACGTCAGTGCTGTGTGACTGTACAAAGTGTTTGCTTTTATATCAGATCATGGTTTGTTGTATTTTTGTTTAAAATATTAATATTTAGTGACAGCCGGAGCTCCAGGACAGCAGTCACTCTTAGCACTAAAGAATGGGAGGGGAGAAAAAGCACGTGTACTGGGCGTTTCTTAAATTATTCCATCGACCAATCACGGGGCAGGATGTCTGCATAAATCTGCATGTTTTAAAGGTGGCCTAATCCCTAACCGCTGATTGGTTTAGAGTAAAAGAAGCGGCCAATCGCTTAAATGACAGGCGCTCAGCTGGCCGTGAAGCCCCGCCCCTTATATATGACCGAGCGAACCCCGGAAACGGTGTCGTTTAAAGGGACAGGAGACATTTCAGGCAAAGGTTGAAACAACGAAAACAGCTGCGAGCACAAAAAAAAGAGCCAGGCACAGAGAGGAAGGGACGTGGTCAGCCAGAAAGAGAGCTATGTGGCAAGAAAGAGTGGGAGGGTGAGGCTGGATCCATGCGATTATTTTAACTATCAGACTACCCGGATACGGTTGCGAACGGCTTTTTGCATCGAAGTCGATTTTTGCCCTTAGCTATCTGGTATGCGACAACGCAGCAGTCAGCACGAGAGATAACAAAAAGGCCAAACTCCCAAACGAGAAGAAGGACGCGTCAGTTCAAGCTGCCAGGCTGTGCTTTTCCTCCGGAAGCTGATTTTATTTCATTTTTTTAGGTGAGTAGGCTTCAAGATCTAGACATCTGACTTGCTAGCTTTCTCTTCATCTCCTGCACTTTAATGATGGATGGACATTGGAGAAAGATTAATATGTTGGTTATTGTATGATTCCTGGATGCTTGCAGTTAAAAATTAACAAGCTGAAGGTGCAGGTTGGCAGAGGCATCATGTTCCTCATTAATCAGAGCAAAGCATGATAGGAATCCAGCCTAATCCAGCTGATGACCTGACACTAGCTTGCAGGGTGCAGGGGGCGTTCCCTGCTTTGTCTGCCTTTGTGTGTGTGTGCCTGTGCGTGTGCCTGTGTGTGTGTGCCTGTGTGTGTGTGCCTGTGTGCCTGCAGTTTTCGGGGGTTAGGAACAAAGTGATAGAAATCTAATGTGTTTATCACCATCATGGATTTGTGTTTAATCAAAAATCCATGTGTAAATATTTGATTTTTATAAATGCATACTCATGCCTTCCTGGCATTGTGCATATGAGCTATGCAAAATATATATATATATATAATATCTGTGATATTATGTCTATAACTCAGTGATGATCACTGTTGCAGGAGAGGAGATAGCACTGAGTGCAGTGGGCGTAGTTCCCTTGGATGCACCTGGCAGTTGCATTGCATCATGCAGTGAAGGGAGCGTTGCTATTGGCACTACGGCCTGGTTACAGTGCATATCAAATACATAAAGTGTCAGTTATTACAGTGTCATTATGCTGAGCTGCAATACACTGCCTCTCATTATCCCGACAAGCAGGGCAGGATGGCATTGACGTACACATTAGACACAAGTGTATGCAAGTGTGTGTCACACTCACCATACAGAACACGTGCATATTGGAAACCATTAGCTTTAGCTGTAAATGGAAGATTTTTGCACACACACACACATTGCTGCAGCAACTCCATCTGCAATAACTCCACATTTTTCTCTCTCCCTTGCTTGCCCCCACCCCCTCCCCTCCCTGTCTGGGAGAAACCAGTGGGCTTTGTCCTCAGCTGAGTGTGACGTCACACAGATCTTTGCTATAATCAACCATGAAGGCGAGGTGCATTATGCGTAGCTGGCCCGGGTCGGGTCTTGTCCCATGAAGGATCACTGTGTGACTTCAGTTTCCAAATTGTAAAGCACACTGGGTACATGAATTCACTCAATTTAGGTTAGACAAAGAAACCCAGAACATTCTCTCACATCCAAACCTTTGTTTTATGCATGGAAGGCAAACAACGCCACTAATCCTCAGCCGTGACTGGTCTATTTGCTTACTTAAAAATATATAACTACTAATATAATCACCCTAATCAAATACACCGTACGCTGCTATGCTTCCTGCCCAGCCAGTTGCACTAAGTTAAGCAAGAATGTGGTCATGAGCAGCCGTGTGTTTTCTCATGGTAATATGTGGAGCCATGGGTACCTAGTTAGGCTATTTAGAGTATTATGGTTAACATGCTACAAACTGGAGGCTTGTAATACTGCAAGAGCCCAGTTTCCTTTGATTCTGTCGAAATAGATTAGGCCCAGACTAACAATGTTACATCCTCTGTCAAAAACAGGCCTGAATGTGGCTCTTCCTACCTTGCCTATACCATTTTATTTAGTTCATCAGATAATCAGTGACAATAAGGAGTGTTTGGATGGATTATACCTTCCATACCTCCCTCTATGGCTCTCTGGCTGAGTGGGTTTGGTTCCCGGTCTCCTTTCCAGCGTCTGAACCTGGCAGTGCTCTGTATGCGTTGGTTGGTTGTGGCTTTTAAACGCTTTGAGCTGCTGAAGGCTGCTTGTTGTCAGCCCTCCAATGTGTCGCTGCAGGATTTGATGTCAGAGATTACAGATGATTATGTAGGTTAGAGCCAGTAGTCAACACTGCTGTGGGCTTTATTGATCGTGTGTGTGTGTGTGGCACGTGAACATAATGTACTTGCATCCTCATGAGAGCTAAATATCTCGTAAATAAAGATCTATTTGGTCATTAAGTGTTAGTTTTAAGGGTAAGGGAACTAACAGGACATCACTACATGTTTTTTTTTATTTTTTTATTCATAACCATAATCCATCACAAAGAACCAGAGCTGATAGACTCACACAGACCAATGTCTTTCCTGTCCTAGAATAAAATTTAAATACGCTTTGTTTTAGTTGCTTCTACTAAACCTGCATATAAACCATGTCCATCTATCAGTGATGCATTAAAAATATGGATCCTCATATTCACAAATAGTAGGCATGTTTTAAAGATTGTAACGTACATCCCACAGATTAAAGGCACTACGAGATGTTTTAAAGGTTTTACGTTCCCCCTGTAACCTCATGGCCTCGTCACTGGTCCCAGTCCTGGTTTGAGAACCAGTCCGAGTGATGCTGTTTGTACGATGCACCTCGTTGAGCCGAGGCAGGTTGTGATGATACAGTCACCAAGAGGGCAACAGTGTGTAAATGTGTGTGTGTGTGTTTGTTTGTGTTTTAACCAAATGTCTGTGTAGTGGCCACTTGTCGTTTTGAATTAAAGCAAATAAACATAAATCAAAGAAAATAAACCAAAATCAAAAAGCCACTGATGCACCGTAGGCATGAACATTACGCAGCTAAAAGAATGCAGGGTCATGTGGGAGTCCTATACCTGGATACACCTTTAAGTAAACCATGTGAAAACCCAATTAACTAACCAATAGCCAATCAAAAGACTACAAATAATTAAACCAAAAAACTATCCTAATATATCAAACTATCAACAACTAGAATTAAACTATAATACTTGTGAATGAAAAATAACGTATAATTCAATAAATAGCTCCTATAGTCCTCTTACTGAAAACACACAAGGTAAAATATATATATAAGGTGTGGTTGTAACTTATGCACGAGTCTGTTATAAGGAGATAAATCCACTATCACAATCACACTTTTCCAACTTGAAGGTACAAGTTTTAAGTCCTTTAATCCGTCTCTTACTAACAGCTTCTTTTTTTTTTTTTTTTAAATAGCACCTGTAGATTTGACATGTACCACTTTAACCTTGAAACCTCACCTTGGGCCTCACACACACAGACACACACACACACACACACACACACACACACACACACACACTAAATCATAGCTCCAGGCTTACCAGTGAAGGTCGGTTTATCCACCTTGTCTGTCAAATAAATGAACTAGTTCGTCCTCTTACAAACCCTTCAGTGCATGTCAATGATTCAAAGTCTAATCACAATTAGTCCCAACACAACAATGCGACACTGGAATGAAACACAATGTGACCTCAGCAGTTTCTTAAGAACTGGATTCATTTGAGGAAATCAGGGTGTTATTTCCAATCGAAGTGTCAGGATTACATTTTCATGTAGCGTCTGATTGGAAAGCGTGAGCCTCAAACGCATGATTCAAATTTTTATGTTTCTCATGTTTCATTAATGGTAGAAAAAAAAAAGAACTCATCAAATCTTTTGGGTGAAAATCTGGATTTGTCTCGTGTGTCAAGCGCTCCATCTTTGTTCTGAGTGCTTTGGCGGCTCCGTGTACAGCAGCCTGCTCAACTCTACTCACACACAGCTGACGATGAAGAGGAGCGAGAGGAGGATGGCAGGGCGACGGCGCACCTGCTGAATAAATCAACGAGGTTTGACATTACACCCTGAGAGACAACGCTTCCACTTCTGCACACTGCGGGTTTGTGGGAGTTGTGTCTCTGGATTCAACTATGCTGGCAGGACAAGGCAAAAATATTAATGTCAGTTATCAGAAAAAGAATCGGCAAACATCCAAAATCTATTATTATTATTATTATTATTCCCTAGTTCCAGTTTCTCATTTGTGAGGATTTGCTGTCTTTCTTGTTTGATAGTAATAATCATGTTTAGGTTTTCAAGTGTTGAAAGTGAGGATGACAACCGGTTTGATGACATAACCTCAGGAGCTGTGAAACGTTTCACTCTGTTCTATGTAAATAAACAATTAATTGACTACTCACGCAATTGATTGCCAGATGAACCGATAATGAAAATGATCGTCGGGGCGACTGTGGCTCAGTGGTTAGCAAGTCGGTCTTTCAATCAGAAGGTCGGTGGTTCGATCCCCGGCTCCGGCAGTCTGTGTCGTTGTGTCCTTGAGCAAGACACTTAACCCTAATTGCTCACCGTTGCTGTGTCTACGGTCTACTGTATAGCATGTAAGTCGCTTTGGATAAAAGCGTCAGCTAAATGAAATGTAATGTAATGTAATCGTCAGTTGCAGCCCGAAAGGGCTCAAGCTTCTTGAAAGGGAGGATTAGCATATTTTATTGTTACGATTTGATATCATTTTAAACTGGATACATGTCAAAACCATTTGAACATGTCACCTGGAGCTTCTTTTTTTAAAAAATAATTGACAGATTAATCAATGATTTCTTGCAGCCTTCGCTGGAAGCAGTGTCACAACGACCAAATTGACCCGTGAGCCATCCGTCTGTTGAAAGTGTTTCCATTCAACAGAATCAATGAGGGCCGGTGTATTCCTGTGCATTGTTATATAGGTCAACGCAGAGCTTATCCAGCTGAGACCTGCTCTCCCTCTCGGCCTCGTCTTGTCCTCGGTCCATTACTCTGCAGTACGTTGTCATTAGTCTCATTTCCCTCAAAGCCCTCTCTTCTATTTGTGCTGCTTTTATTCTCTCCATCTTGTAAAGGCTGAGTATGCATGACAGGCCTGGGCCTTTGCATCATTTGTCACTTAAATTTGACATTTTGGCCGAATGAAGAAAAACGTTCCTTGTTTGATAACTGTGATACACTTGGAAATGTATTAATAATATAATTGCGTGACTGGATTTGTATGTTTTTAGATTGATAAAACAACAAAAACTAAAGTAAAGACATCTTGGGTATAGGCATCCACACTGGACAGGCACCTTTTCTCTGCATTGATGTTTGCAGTGTATTTGTGTGTGTGTGTGTTTTCCCTAATAACAAAGAACACACATAATGTATTTCCTGCTGGCATAAAAGCTTTACTACGTCTCATGTCCTCCCAAAGAGTTTTAAAGCCGTGCTTGTTTTGTTTTGTAGGCCTAAAGAAGTGGAGCCCTGAAGCATCTTGTTTATCATTGTGTGTGTGTGTGTGTGTGTGTGTGTGTGTGTGTGTGTGTGTGTGTGTGTGTGTGTGTGTGTGTGTGTGTGTGTGTGTGTGTGTGTGCCTGGCCGGTCTTGTGCGTCTCACCAGAGCCAGGAAACAGCTGATCCGGAGCGTTTCTTTGTCCAAACTGCAATGATATGAGTCCTTGGCCAGATCCCCTATTTGTTTGTGGCCTGATGCAACAAGCAGAGAGCACCATCAGTGTCGTGACCCAGATGGGCTGAAGAAATGACCTTTTATATGTCAAATTATGACCAAAACACTGTTGTGTCTCCGGTGACCAGCTATCTCAAGATTAGTCTCGCAGTGAGATCTTATAGTCTTCCAGCATCATTGTATGTGTAGTTGTATTGTTAAATTGATGCCATATTAAGGTAAACATGGCGACAGTGCAAAGAGGACCATGGTGCATTTTGGGAGACAAGATATACCAGGTGTGTCGGTTATAGCCTGTAAATGATAGTTGTATATGTGCTGCTTGGATGGGACGTTTGCTAAATCAAGTCATTATCAGATCTTAATGCAGAAAAGCCCGTCAACAGTAAACTGAAAGGTGTTGATGTGTGTATGATACATTGGGTGTCACACAAAGATGGGGGGGGGGGGGGGGGGGGTTGTTATGTAAAGTAGTGCTTTGTGCCCTCCGCTCATTCTGCTGCTGTGAAATGATCTCACCAACGAATGTGGACAGCAGTGAGTGTCTCTAACTGCGACGGTGATCTTCTCCACCGTAGTAACACCTCATCAGTCGTGTTGGTTAAATAATGAAAACATGCCCTGGTTAGTTATTGGTGAGCTGCATAGCAAAGAAAGGGATCTTTTCATTGCAATGCCCAGATGGCAGGGTGGACCTCCTTCAGCCGCTGCCAGGCTGAGCGCTGCAGCGGCCCCATGCTGAGCGAGTCGCCCAAGCATGAAAAAAAAAAGGGAATTGATTAAAACTGAAGTAAGATGGACAGAAAGAAGAAATACCTAAAGGCCCAGAGAAGAGGCGAAGGGGAAGAAACACACACAGCGAGGCAAAGAAAGACAGGCAGATGAATTCAGGGCGAGAGAGGGAAGGGAGGAGTGGTGGAGAGAGGGATGAGGCTTTATTTCCTGTCCTGGATGAATAGGCAACATATTTCTCTGGAACATTCCATCCTCAGAGCTGCCAGGCCGGTCACCAGGACTCGGAGCGCCACACTCCTCCCAGCTCTTCCCATCGCTCTCTCCTCCTCCCTGCACACATACCATTACTTAAAGGTTTCTATCGTTTTACTCCCGTCTGCCCGCGGAAAAAGTGAGTGAACCATGAAAGGTTTAGTCCAAACGATTCTGACCAGACAATGAAAGTTAAAAAATGGAGTCCGTATATGACATTAGTGTAAATATATTATTAGTGCAAGGTAAATTAGTAAACATTTTATTATTAGTGCAAGGTAATCAGTAAATATATTATTATTAGTGCAAGGTAAATTAGTAAATATATTATATTTAGTGCAAGGTAAATTAGTAAATATGTTATTAGTTCAAGGTAAATTAGTAAATATGTTATTAGTTCAAGGTAAATTAGTAAATATATTATTATTAGTGCAAGGTAAATCATTACATAAACTATACAATCAGAGTTTGTGATACTTTGTGAGTGACTGGTATTGAAAGATGCATGGATTGAATTTGTTTACACCAAACCTTCATCCTCTCTGTGAGGAAATGTAACGCTAGCAGTCATGATGGTGATTGCAGAAGTGGATTGAGAGGTTCTCCATGGTTATGGAAAAACAAACAGAAGTTATTTGAGGATTGCTTTATTTGGACAGTCCGGTGTTTAAAAAACATTCAGTAATGTCTGTTTGCTGCATGTGCTCAATTTAAACCTAACCCTAACTTAAACCCAAACTTATATCAATTGACACTTTTAGTAAGTTGGGCTCTAAAGTTAAACAATTTTACATGAAAGCCTCTTTTCCACTTTAATCTTATTCATCAGCAGGCAGCTGGTCAAACACACTTCCAGAGAGAGTTAATTATTATCACAGTGCTCTAGAAATGTAGACATAAAGCAACCTGCAGCCTCTGGCGGTCTGTTGATGGTAAAGTTGTGGGTGTGGTTAAAGCGGTCCAACTGGCAGTAAGCATGTTATTCAGAGGTCCGGTCCTACTTTTGAAGGTCGCTGCCTGCGGAAATAAAGTTGTCAAGACACACTGACCTGCAGAGAAAGAGGGGGATGAAATGTTAAAAATAGAAATGTAATAACTGAGGATGCAGAAAAATAGAAAATAACAAAAGCAATGAGCTGTAAGTGAGAAAGCCAGT